>JALPQD010000672.1:34764-228204 GCA_023101885.1 Typhlomys cinereus
CAGAAGGTCCTGAGTTCGAGCGGGCAGCCTGAGTTTCTGGTCCGGGAGGGTGAAGCTTGTGAATCCTAGGGCAGCAGACTAAACAAGGAGGAGGTAGAGAAGGTCCATAGTGTTCCTGAATTCACCCTGGTTCTACACCACACACACACCACCACACCACACACACACACACACAAACACAATTGAATAAATAAATTTAAAAAAAATATTTAAAAAACATCTGCTAGAGTAACTACCCCCCTTCCTGTCATATAAGAAGCTGCAAGCTGCTTACAGCAAAGTCTGGAGCTGGCTTTACCACACTCATCATGTTGCCATGGGCTAGATGCTTCTGCGCATCCTAAAAAGGCTCATTCTCTGATCTGAAAATGACCTCATAGCACCTTGGAGTTCCACAAAAGTGGGGTGCAGCTACTTTTGAGGACAAGAGTTTTTAGGATGCAGTCCTCTGAGCAAGAAACCTCAGGATGACATTAGAAACAAGAGCTCCTCAGAAGAGACATTTGTCTCCTGGGAAAGAACCAAAAGCCAAAAGTCAGTGGTTGTTTCATGAATAACTTGAGGACCCACATGACCATGTGAGACACCAGCATCAGATCAAATTATGTTCTCTGCCCTCAACAATAGTGCTCTGATACTCTAAAATTAGCAACTGGTTTTAGTTGCTCACTTCTTTTTCTTTTTTTTTAAAAAGATATTTTATTTATTTATTTTATATGTGGGTGGTGGGATCATTGTCCCTGTAGAGGACCAAGGGGACTTTGGGATCACTGATTACCTCTACTTCTTTTTTCTTCACTCGTGATTTTCCAGGTTCCACCCCCAGGGCCAGAAGTGCAGGTCGCCACCATTTCCCGCTGTCATTTTACATGGGACCTGGGATCCAAACTCAGGATCTCTGCTTATAAGACAGTCTTAACACCTGAACCATCTTTCCAGCCCATAACACCTCTTTTTCTAATTGACTAGATTCATTCCAATGAAACACACACTGGAAATCTCACAATAGAAATCAATTTTCAGGGGCTGGAGAGGTGATTCAGAGGTAAACCCTCGCCTTGCAGGCGGAAGGTCTGAGTTCAGATCCGTAGACCCCACATATAGAAACGGGACTGAGCAGGGCAGCCTGAGTTTTCTGGTCCTGATAGGGAGGGCCTATGAATCCCGGGGCAGAGTAAACAGAGAAGCATGGTGGTTCCGATTCACCCGTGGTTACACACACACACACACAACACACACACCAACACACACACACACGTGCAATGAATAAATAATAAAAAAATTAAAAAAGAAATCAATTGTCAACACATTTCTAGAGGCTGAAATACAGCGTTAAATCTCCTGAAGTCACTCTCTGTGGCTTCAGGGGACCTCGTACCATCCGCATGCCACTGTTGTTCCCAGACTTGCTGCCATACTTCCATCTCCACTTTAAGGGCCAAAGTCACATTGGATTATGGTCCAGAAATATCACCTCGTTTCCTATTTGTTATCCCTTAAAGATTCTGGTACAAATACAATAGCATTCTGAGCGGAGATAAGCCAGACTTTAACAAGAATTTGAAGGAGACACATGCATACCATAACATTCCGTCCTCTGGTCTTCAAATACATGTCTGTCTCATAATCAAAAGGCATTTATCCCCTTCCAACAGCCACAATATCTTAGCACATTCCACATCAATCTAAGTCCAACATGCAATTGAATAGCATCTAAATCAGATAGGGAAATTGGAGGTATGACTCATCCTGGGACAAGATTGCGCTCCTAAACAAGTTGTCTTTTTTTTTCCCCAGCATACCAACATGGGGCAGAAATAGATTAGACATTCCTATTCTAAAAGGGAAAAATCAGAAAGAAGGAAGAGCATGCTAAGCAAGCCCAAAGCAGGGCAGAACCTCTCTGCTTAAGAGTAATCCCCTCTTGTGCCCCATGGCTCACTCAGGTGACATCCACATTCCAAGGTGCACCACAGCAATGGCCTTAGCCCGAGTCGGGAAACAGCAACCTCTTCCACTAAAATGGGGGAGTGTAGTCTGGGGACGGGCAAGAACAGGGAGGCATCACACCATGCTTCGCTGTGGTGGTCAAGACAGGCTGCCGGCGGAACTTCAAGAGCTACACAGATCAGTCAGGACCCCGGCGGGAGACCCATGCTGATGGCCTGGGCAGCATCTTTTTGTGGCTGCTTCAAGCCCCTCTGCCACGTGCACCTCTGCCTCCAGGGAGACCTCGTTTCCCCAGCAGCCTGAGTAACATACAGGGGATGAACTTGAAATTGCCTAGACTTCAGGACTCAATGGTGAACCCAGGAGGATTTTCACACTCTGTGGATAGAGTCATTTATTCCAGAAAGGAAAAGTCACGGAAATGGTATTTCCAGCCCCATAGTAGCTCCCAGGGAAATCTTTCGAGTGGAATAGCTTTACTCATCAAATTGCACACCAACGAGTGACCTCTACAGTTGATTTTAGAAAGGTTTGTCACCTAAGATATTTATTTTTATAGTCTTTTTAGTGGCTCCTATCCTTTTTTCCTATATTAAATAACAGAATGCTTCCGATTCTCTATCCAAAAAAAATACAAGTGCGCAGGACGATAAACATGGGGAAACCGACAGGGCGTGATGGAGACAAATCATATCTATACAAAAACAGTTGGTATGGCTTGTGTATTCAAGAAGCTGATTCAGGTGAGCAAACGACATTCAAAGCTTTTGCTTTACACACAAAAAACGCCATTTGGGCAAGCTCGTTTGGGACCAGCGAAATGGGAGCGTGGATCCAAACCATGTAAAAGGTTTCACTTGGACTAGAGATGGCGAGGGGGTAGCCTGTTGTCGGCAAACAGAACCAGAATCCACATAAAAACACCAGGCAGAAAGGTTGGAGGCAGCCTGATTTGCCAACCATGGAGGGCAGTACAAAGCATAAGGAGAAAGACACCCGATGATTCCAAAGTCACACCATTAACACATATAGGCACAACATACAACAAACGCTTCTATACATACACATATACACCACAAAATAAAAAATCAGGATAAGTAATCAATATTTTTAAAGAGAGGTCATGCGGACAAGTCACTGAGACATGCTGTCTGTCCAGGTGAGCAGTGAGCGGGATTTTTTATCTTCAGTAAAAATGTGTTTTGGAGAGTATCTGCTTTTTTACAGGTCCCAATTCGGGATCGAGAGATTTCCACTCTGTTTAAAAGGAAAAGCTTTTTACAAATACCAAGCCTGATTCCAGTTATGATCACTGAGAAAATGGCTTAGTTAGACAGTCACTGATAAATTAGTGCCCCAGAGTCAGTAAAATCCAGATGTTATCGCGTTTTGAAAATCATTGCGGACCAAGGAACAAGTCCATCTAGTTCATTCGAATGTCCCGTGGTGAATATCAACAAGAACACAGTCATGCTTCAGGCTGTCCGTCAAGCATTCATAAGAATATCAACAGAAGACCATTTGTGTGCCACATGAATGCTATAACTTCTCCCTTTTCCACAACTGAGCAAATGTTTTGAGCCAGTAAATCTCAAGTGTATGTCCCAAGCTTCAAACCACCTAAATTTCCTCATATGCCAGTATAGATGTCATACCAGACATCCCCTGCCCACTGGTTATTCTTTTAGGTCTTGTCCAAATCAACTCAACATCAACCTGCCAAAGTAGCTCCTCCTCCTGATGCACCAGTTTTTCCTGTAAACATTTTCTCATCATGCACAGTGAAAATGCAATAGAGAGGCCTGGGGAAATGACTTATGAAGTGCTTGCGGTGAAAACACACATGAGGGACACGAGTGTGCCTCTCCAAGACCCAGTTAAAACCAGTATGTGAATCACACGTCTGCGATCCTCAGGGCTCCTACTGTGAGCTGGGAGGCAGAGAATTCATGGTAGCTCTCAGACCAGCTAGGCTGGGATAGACACAGCAGAAAACAGACAGCTCCATTTCACATACAAATTGTCCTCTGACATTTACCTGAATTTTTGTGACACACACACACACACACACACAAACACACACAGACACCCACACACACACACGCATGCAGCCAGACATCACACAAAAAACACCCTGCAAGGCAGAGGCTTAACCCCTGAGCCACCTTTCCAGCCCCGAGACTTGCATTTCTTTACTTTACTGTGAAAGTGAGATAAAAATTCAAAATTATAAAAGTAAGCAAGCGAACTTATTTAATCACTGATAGATAACTCACATGGATAAAAAAAGGTCAGGAGGTTTTATGAATGCTAAGTGAAGTGTGATATTGCCTGTGAATCTGACTATGACCTTTTCTTTTCTGGTAGGGCCACATAAGTGACATGAATTCCCCTTTTGTTGCTTAAATCAAGTTGTTCTGTTTATTGTTGAGGAGAATCCTTAATTAGTGCTACCAACATGCTGGCCTAGTGAGTAGATGAAAGGGCCTAGTTGTTTTTAGTATTAGGTAGTGTCCACAGCTATTTATTAAAGCTGGGTGATTAGAACTAGCCATTTGAAATAAATATTTTGACATATAGTCATTTATTTTAAGTCTATTATGTGATATTAGTAAATCAATTACATCATCATGTGAACCATCACCCCAACTGCATGTGGAGTTTGGTTTCTTTCACTGAGCATATTTTAAAGTCATCATTGAGCATATTTTAAAGTCCATCCTTGGTATAGCTAAAATATACCACTTCTTTTCATTAATGAACTGACCATTTTATGCTGCAACACATTTGATAGCGCACTCACAAAAAGGCATTCTCCTCTACTTTCTTTTTCAAACTGAGCACTAGCTGCATGGTTAGCACTCAGTGTCATGGCTTGAAATGTGTCCCCCACAGTCTCATGTGTTTGGCAAGGTCATGGCACCTTGAGAGGTGGAGCCTTGCTGGAGGAAGGCAGTCACAAGGGGTGGGCCTTGAAGTGGATTAGTCCCACCCTACCTCCAGGAGAAGTCTGCTTTTGCAGCAAGCAGTCTGCAGCTCTCAGCTTCCAAGATGTCTGTGGTGACTTAGCCTCCTCCAGCTTTGGCTAACCAGCCATGCCACCTCTACTTTGAGAGACTGTACCTTCCCTCTGGAACCGTAAGCTGAATAAACCTCCCTTTCTCCCTTAAGTTAATTGACTTTGGGTGCTCTCTCACAGCAATAGTTAAGAGTAACCATTATACTCAGTAAATGCCATTATTTCTGTGATGCCTATTCAAGAGACTATCTTTTCAGTGAGGACTCAGTGGAGATAAAGAAAGAAATCTATAACACATTCACATTCCCAGATATCTCTCCAAATGTCATTTTGGGAATTGTCACACACTCGAATCCTGGCTTAATATGAATATAGTGGAAAGTAAATTTGTACACTTGGTTCCTAGATAAAGACAGAAGGAACTGAAATATGTATTCACTGCTCCAGTCTTTCTGGCTTCTGGCTCTGGCTTCTCCTTTATTGGCCTGGAGGTGCTCAGCTTCTCAGTCTTTCAACATACTCTGCCCTCCCCTAACCCCACCACCTGGAGTGGTTGAGATATTCAAGAATAAAATGATTGGATTGGTTCTAATTACTCATTGTAAATACCTCTGATACTTACATCTCAGCTACTTTTAAAAAATGATTTAGTGTGTGTGTGTGCGCGTGCATGTGCGTGTATATGTGTGTGTGTGTTTACCATGGGTCTAGTTTTGTGAGACTGTACGAAAATCTATTGTGTTCAAGAGCATCAGAATAACCTGGCATTGCCATAGAGAACCGTGGAGGCAGAGGTAAAGTGGCATTTACATCCCTCCTTCCTGTGCAAATCAGGTCTCTAATCCATCTTCCTAGGATATCTACCTTCCTGCTTTCTCACATTTGATGCTTCACTGTATAAAATATTCATATGGAAACATAATCTACTCTCCTTATGAATACTCACCTACCCTAGTCCCTTATTTTGATGACCACAAATAGAGGAATGCACCTGCATTTTAAACAATAACCTTCACACAGCATCCACATGCCCTAAACCCCTAAACCGGGAGTTATAGATAAGTAATGATTGAGAATTTAAGTCACGAGCCAAACTGTTAGATCTTGCATATCTGATGTCAACATTTCATTAAGAACAACACCAGCAGGGGAGAATGGAACTGAGATTTCAAGCTGAAAGAACATAAAGCAGGATGGACAAAGAACTTTATTTTCATCTGCCGTCTAGAATGATTGGCAGTGATCGTTTGCCTACATACCAAGCATTTATTGTGAAGTTACTCTAAAGTTAGCAATGAATTACACAAGTACTTCCCCATTTTACTTCTGGGGAATCCCAGTCACAAGATTATCAAGCAATTTCCTCATAGTCCACAATATATGAGTTCAGATACACACAAAGAAACTCACGTTTTTTTTTTTTTCTTATAGCAATGTGTAGAAAGAAACAAAGAACATGATTGACAGATGAGAAACAGGATGGAAAGAAACCTGCAATACAGAAACATCATAGAAACTCATGATATTATATTCATTGTTCCTAACAAAAATATGATTCACATTATATCAATGAACAATACACCTTTAGATACTGTGCTTCAATATTATGTGTATTCCATGATTTATAATAATTGCTGGTTTTACTGTAAACTATGTAATCTTGACTGTAGGGTATTCTAAATATGAATGTTGTCCACTTTAGAAATATCATAAATTCAGAACTGTCTCTGCAGAAACTATTCTGGAAGAAGTGGTAACTGTGTTATGAAGCCTACTCCTTGTCCCCCACCATGTGTACTGCTATCATCATTGTTGATTTCAGAATTTTGGTGCTCTTTGTAAACAGTACCGTATCTCATCTTTTTTTCTCTGCATTCTCTCCTAAATCATAAAGGTACATCTTACATATGTAGATTTTAATATTTTCTTGGTGATAAATAATATCCAGCACTGGACTCTCTATCAAAATGCTATAAAAAAACTTTTCCTGGATCACCAGTAAATCAGCATTGAATGTTTTATGACATGTCAAAATAGTTTTAAGAAAGAAGCATGATGATTAAAAACTTATTGTGACTAAATTTGAAACAACCTGTGGTTATAGCTCTAAAAGTCATTTGCTCATGCAAGTGGGCAGATTTATAAGTAACATAATTTGATGTCTGAGATTCTTACCATAATCTGAGGGGACAAGTGATGTGATAGACTAACAGCTGATCAATTTGTGATAACCTACTTTTGCACACTTTTTTTATAATGAAGAACTAAATGCATACAATAACATTAAAGGCCATTTTCTTCCTTTTTAAAACAGTAAAACACTGATCAGCATGTTTGGGCACAAGGTTTATTTCCATGGAAATACTAAATATGCTTTTTGGTACTTCTTCCACTTCTTCCTCCTTCAGTCTTGAACGCTAACAGATCTACATTGTCCTTATAATTGAACTTCCTGTAGGAGCAGGTGGTGCCCACTAAGCAATGAACCTCTTCTGTGATCTGCAGAGAAGAAAAGGATGTGTTAATCAGCAAAGATGTTGGAGATACCTGAAGATATGTGTTCATAGCCTTGAAATCTTCAATCGTTCGAGGTTCAAGAGTAAAACAGTATCGTTTTCTGTGTTTATTCTTCTCAATGAGGTTGGAATGAGGTTGGAATCAGCTCATTCTTGATCTGGAACATGATGATTTGGTTAAGGTGCCAGATTCCATTCTTCTCCATCAAATGGAAGATGGCAGACACCCGAGGCTGATCTGACTCCAGAAATCAGTTCCACGGGCTCCCACATGTGGTAGGAGCATCAGAATGCAGCATCTACAATATAGTTGTTGGTGCTGATGGTCACGTGGAGAAGAAGGTGGATGGTGGCATTGCTGTATTTGTATGTTTCAGGGATGTAAACACATCTTTCCAACATGGTGGTCTCAAAACCCACCATGGTTAGAGCCGGGTAGAGGGATCTGGAGAGACCACCCACCCAGCTTTCTCCTCACAATTTAGTAAAAAATACCTTCTAAGCCCAGTTTCATGGTGTCCCCTTCATGGATGCTAAAGTTTTCAAAAGGAACTGCTTGGATCTGGTACTGAAGAAAGTCAGTTAATGTTTCCACGTTTGCTTTGCTCCTAGAGTTCTTATAACAGATCCTTTCAAAATATGCTTCGATAGCCACAGCTTCCTAAAATAGGGAGAGAAATGATAGGACATTACTAGCTTTTACTTGGATTCCTTGGCATTGGCCATTTAAAATGCAAAGCTACAAATATTGGCTTTAAATACCTGTAACAATAATCATGTGCAAACTAATTAATGATTTGCTTTTCATTCATAATTTCACCAGGAACCTGGTGTAGTCAATCATTTCTTTGGTATTTTAAGAGTCAGAAATCTGAAACCTAGATTAAATGATGGGCCAAATGATAAGATGTAGGTTTAAATGCAGTTTCCATCTATTAAAATAAGCTTCTGAAGAGCTCTTAAAAGTAATAGAAGAGGTATACTACAGAACACAGGTCGCTGATGTACCTGATTCATTCAATTTTCCTGTTAGTTGACTCTTAACTTTACACAAAGTGCCACATTTAAGGTTTAATATCCTTCACACATTCTGAGTGACTGATAAATTCAACAAATACTCTAATAATGACTGCTTACTAAGTAAGCAGTCCCCAAATCCGTATTATCTAGTAGGCATTGAAATCATCGAGATATTTTACTGAGTGAATTGGTAAAGCACATGTCTATGAGATTGTCTCAAATGTCCCTCATAAAATAAGCAAAGGAGATAGGAGCAAGGGTGCAGGGAGCGCTTCAGTGTCATGTGCAGATTTACAAAGCCTCAATAATGTCAAACATGCCAGACGAGCTCTGTGGATACATGCTTGGAAGCTTGGTCTGGCAGAAAGGACCAGTAAGTGCAAGCTGTATGCTGGAAGCTGCCTGAGCTCTTCAGGGACCATCTAAGAAACCAGGACAACTACAGGGACCAAGAAGAGTGGGTTGGGATTAGAACAGAAGGGAAGGGAAAAATCCATTTTGGATTTATCAGAAGTAAGATGTAAAATCCAAAGGAGAGAGGGAAGAGAGGATCATTGTGACATGCCAGCATTATCCATTGTTAAAGTCATCTTTCCGGCTACTTTATGAATGGGCTGTGTGCATTGAATGCTATGGATGGCCACAGGAAGTGAGAAGGTACAGTTCCCAACAATCTTCATGCGGGACCAGTGAATGTCCATGGGTGACACTTGACCCAGGTAAATCAATGATGTTTTATCTAAGTACCTACTTAACAGTATAGGATAATTCAGATTTGTTGGAGAAACTGGAACAAAATCAAATCCAAACAAAAACCTAACGATGGAAGGGGAAAGGAAGAAGTCCAGTGCTTTAGCTGTTAAGAAATATGACATAGGTTGGAGAGAGGTTCAGGGGTTAAGCCTCTGCCTCGCAAGCAAAAGGACCTAAATTCGGATCCCAGATCCCATGTAAAACACCAAGGAGAATTGGTGGTGACCTGCCTGCACTTCTGACCCTGGAAGGTAGAGCCTGGGGAGCTCTAGAGCAAAGCAGGAGGTAGAACAATCCAGAATGATTTCTGAATCACCCTTGGGCCTTCACAGGCATATGCAGTGCCTTCTGATACACACATGAAAGAAAAGAAAGAAAGAAAGAAAGAAAGAAGAAAGAAGAAAGAAAGAAAAGAAATAAGAGAAAGAAAGAAGAAGAGAGAGAGAGAGAGAGAGAGAAGAGAGAGAGAGAGAGAGAGGGAAGGAAGGAGAAAGAAAGAGAAAGAAAGAAAAAGGAAGGAAGGAAATTTTTTTAAAAAAGAAGGAAAATAGTTGAGAACATATATCTATAAAAAGGAATTATGATCTTCCCTTCTATCACATCCCCCAAAATTCTCTTTATTTCTTTAACCTTCCAAAGTCTTAATCTACTGACAGTTTGAATATAGCAATAGTGAACTGATTTCAAGACTAAGTCCTGTGTGACTCAACTCAAGCTGAGATGACGTGGTACTCAGGACCTGGTCCTCAGCTCTAAAGTGACGAGGAAAGCAAACCATCTCTACTTCCCCCTCTTCGTAGCTCTTCTCTTGAAAGTATGGCCAGTGTTTCCAGCATTCTCTGTTCTTGATGTGGGTAAAACTTTCCCTGTTGCATTTCTTCTCATCCTGACTTATAGCTGCACTGTTCCTCAGGATGGACCTAATTAGACCCAGAGAATGAACTGGGATTTGGTCTGAATGTACTGAGGCTTACTGACACCCACCCATAATCTTCACTGAGCATATAATCTTCACTGAGATAAAGGAAGACCTTCCTGTTTGGTGGTGATTTAGACTTTCCATTAAGAAACCATTACTTTTTTTTTTTTTATTAAATATCAGTTTGGTAGCAGCAAGCTTTAAAATCAAACTCTATGAATGAAATTGATCTTTTGCTTTTTAGGGACATTGCTACTAGCAACATATTGCAACTAAACTATATTCAAAGTAAACTACTAAAAGTACTTGGAAGGTAGTTTTAGGGAAGGAGTTGAATGGAAAGTGTATGAGCATCATACGCTGGCAGGCTGGCAGCATCCTGTACAAGGACGGGTCTCTTGTCTCATCTTGATCATTCACATAAGAGAAGACTTATGGGAGGCAGAGCGAGCACACTGAGGGAACCCACTGTGCTCTCTCAGCAAACATGCCTGCTCTACTTACTCTGATGTAAGCTGAGCCTCAGCTTTAATTGAAAGATCTTATGATGTTTCTTCTTCCATTCATAGGCACTAGAAATAAGAAAGATGATTTTTACAAAAAAAGAACATAGCTTTGTGTGGAACCTAGGACAGTTTTGAGGGCCACAAATTATGAAGAATCCCCAAACAACCATGAGAGGAGGAGACACAATGGCGAGAGGATCATCTCAGTTGCCCAGAGAAGCTTGTGGAAGGGACGGTGTTAGCCAGATGTCAACACCTTGATGGGCTTGAAGATTAACAATTCAGTAAGCCACCAGGAGAGCTTCAGAACAGCCCAAGAGATGATTGGTTGTCATGAAACGGCAAGGAGCGAGTAAACAATCCACTGTGTCTCTCACTGCTATTGAGAGATGTACCCAGAAAGCAAGACTATAATGGTGGCACCTGAGCTAAAAGGAACACACAAACTCTTCAATGTAGGGTGGAGCCAAGAGAAGAGGGACCACTACATTAAGAGAACCTGAGATTAAAGAGACATCTGCCATGTTCATCTTCCCTGAGCCTCTCTGTAAAGATTGGCAGCTCAAGCCAACCCTAAGTGGCCAACTAAGCATGAAGCATTCAGGGAAAAAAATGATTGAGAAGCAGAGATACAGATTCACGGATATGATGGGAAAATATGCTTGGATGTTGTGAGATTGATATTAGAAACAAGACATAACACGCATAGGTTCCATGGCAAAAAAAAAAAAAAAATGACAAGCAACTGAAAGGTCAGAGAAACTTAAAGGCAAGAGTGTGTTTGCAGGAGCTTTGAGTAAAATGGATTCAAATGGACAAAAGCTGAAAAATAATGTAATGAAACAATATGGCTTAGGAAAAGAAAGACCTCAAACTAGCAAATGAAGTAAGCACAGAAACAAAGCAAATGTACACTGTGAAGGAGGGAGAGTTACAACAGAGCATCATGTCACATTAGTTACATAGAGGATGAGCTTGGTGTTCGTGGTGAAGACTATTCTATTCTGAAAGTCAAGTAGGAGTTAATCACTGTAGAAAGACAATAAATCTACTCGGTGCTTCTGAAGAATAGTATTTTAAAAGTATAGAAGAAAATGTATGTAAAGTTAAGGAAATGTATTCCTCTGAAACAGAAATTAATAAATCAGAGAGACAAGATTCTGGGAAAGTTTGGGTCTCCAATCTTGACATCAGAATATTTCTTATCAAGTTATTGAAATTGGAAATGTAAGAAGCTTCTGGAAGAGAAAGAAAATACTTTCTAAGGTAGAAAATATCAGGCTGGCAATGAATGGAATATGCAGAAATATCCAGTGGTAAGATAAGAGAATTGTTATATCTAGAGTGTGGAACAAAAAGCAATATCTCAAATTATCATGTTGTTAGTAACCTCATACAAAGAGATGTACACACAAAACCGGTTGCCGATATGAAAGAACTTGAGAAATACAACAGTCATAGTTATACTGATAGTGTTCAAATGTTTTGACCAGTAAAGAAGCAAACCAAAAGAAAAATGAGAGCGAGAGAGAGAGAGAGAGCCTTGCCTTTTTTCATATGGAGCAAAGGTTAAGCATTATAGGTTTTGCACAGCTATGGTGTCTTACAAGGAAATAGAACTAGAAGACAAAAAGTTAAATCTAGAACGAGAAGACATGATTCAAAATGGTCAGATTTGAAATCCGAGAAAGCAAAGCGTTTCAATTTTGAAGACCATATCTGAGCCAAGCAATTGATGAACCAGGAGGTATCAGTTCCCAAGCAGTTTAACCTCCAGTGGGAGGTTCACAGGAGAACTTTTTTTTTCAAAACTTCCCAGGCCAGGCAAAGAACATGTACTTGATTAGTTAATGTGGACAGTCTTAGACACTCATTGGTGAATTCTGATTGGTAAAAGGTCTGGTTTGTTCTTATTCTTTACTTTGGAAACATAAATAACTGAAGACCTCTAGCTCAATGGTTATTTAATTGAAACCTTTGTAACTGGGCATGTTAGTTAAACAATTGAAATGTAAGAGGAGGAACATCCCGGTGTATTGAGGTGGGAAAAGGTGGAGCCAGGGAGGAATCCTGCTTTCTCTGTCTGAAGTAACTGAACCAGAATGCTTTATATCTTGCACCAGACAACACTAGGCACATTATTCTCCACAGGCACAGAAAGAAAAGGGAACAGAGAGCATGCTCGTGCATTGGATGAGGGCATGTGGGCTGGTAGGAACTGTTCATAATTCATCTAGACCTGTGAGTTTCCTTTATATTTCAATGTGCCCTTGTATTGGCTGCGTGCTTATACTAAATATACCACACCCTATATTCTCTTCTGAGAGCCTTCCATAGCCCTGGAGCTGCTTGCCCTCTTCCGTTGAGAGCCTTAAGCAGCAGGAATACATGTCCCACAAGTAAAGCTCTAGATCGACGACTTTTTTGGTACAAAGTCTTGAGAGTCTGGTTGCTCTGTCTTTAGTCTGAACAGTATTTTGGGTTCTAATTTATACCCGGGGGGATTGAGTTTATCTCTGCACTTCCTTGAGGCTTTGCACATGGAATATTTGACTCAGCATCTGATTTTGGAGCAGCTGATTTAAGCCACCTTTCTTGTCACTTTGGGTTGCTGTGTGATAGAAATGCACAATATGCAGAACCAGACAATGGCCAAAGAGATTTGAGTGCCATAAAAAATATCCATTTTTTAAAGTGCAAATTATATGGGTGTTTGCTGCTTTGCTGAGTGATCAACACCCAAAAGTTGGACTAACTGTGGCAATTTGTCTCTGCAACCTGACACTTCAGTAGTAGATTCCAGTTGTGCATGTACCAGGGAGAGCTGGTTGATTGACAGAACTTAATGTTCAATTCCCCTGAGCTCTTGGCTATCTGAATCCAAAGACCATCAACCAACTGACCCTAGTGATCAAAAGGTCTGTAACTCAGAAATGGCTCCCCGTGAAGCCCTCCAGTAGCTAGGGAGCAGTTGGGGGTATTTCCAGTAGGCCAAGAAAGCAAATGTAGAGGCAGACAGTGGCTACAGCTGAAGACGGTGGTACTGGTGAGAGTAGCAGAAGGTAGCTGGCAGATGCCCAGAGGAGACTTTCTTCTAAGGGACAGGGAGAGTCTATTATCTTGATGCAGCAGGGAAAGGGGGGGGCTAACAAGGGCGCCACCATTTCAGAAGATAGGCAGGAGCTTGCTCCTGTGCACATCCTACTCTGAGCCTGATGCTCAGGTGGGGTCCTCGCTCCTGGGGCTTGGTGCCTCAGGAGGCATCTTGCTCCTGGAGAATTCTGGATTGTGGTAAGGGGTGAAGTGTGAGTCTAAGTGAGAACGGGAAACTGGTTTTTTAAAATTACTGAGAGGTCCTGGAGAATCTCCCTATTCAGCCTCCTTCATGAAAGAAGTCCTCCCCGCCACTCCCCGTGGAGGATTCCTCTTACAGAATAAATACACTATCCAACCATTCCTGACCCTGAGGGCTATCTGGAAAGTTCTGCTCAGCTACTGCTTTAGAACAGAGACTGCAATTGCCTATAGGATTAAATTGTCCCTGTTGGGAATGGATGTTCAAAATACCCAAGGTAGGAATCCACTGCTATCTCTGAACAACCATGAATGCTCACAGCATGCGAGTCATATAAGCACCACGGAAAACTCTCATTTCACAGGTAAAGAAAATGAACTGGAAACTCTGAGAGTTCAAGTTCTCAGTGATAGAATGTGGCATGATTGTGATTATCACCCAGATAGCTAGAAACAAGCATCCCTCAGACTCACCAGTGTACTGCAAGTTTTTCCAGTACTGGCACCAAGTTTGTGCCACATAAACTCTCTGAATTTGAAGTTCAAATATGGGGTAAGATATCAGCACACATATCGAAGGATACCAGGAGTCATTCACAGAATGCCAAGCGTCAGGTTTGGACCAGTTGCTGTTCTGTCTCTGCCAAGGTCTACAGAACATGTTCTTTGCTTTGGAAGTTAGCCTCACCCCATTATCTGATTAGAAATAGCCAAAGGGTATTTGTGAAATGAAGACAGCAGGCCTCGGGCTGCTGGTGGATTTCTTTTCAAGTATTTCATTAAAAGGAACAGAATCTATTTTCATCTAAACGTTCTCATACATCAGCCTGAGAGGGGTACGCCTTGGAATTTCATGGGCTTTCTTTCAAATATTTCATTGAAAAAGTCTGAAGGGTTCAGGCTGTGAGAGGTTTGTCTTCATATTTTACATCTTCTTGCCATTTGGAAGCCTGAGGCTAGACTTCTTATCTCCCATGGGGAAGATTAAAGCAAATCTACTGGCCCAAAGAGGCAAAGTAACAATTGGGGGATTTTTGCTTATCTGTTGCTTCTTTGGCTCCCTCCCTCCCTCCCTGCCTCCCTCTCTCCCTGCCTCCCTCTCTCCCTGCCTCCCTCCCTCCCTGCCTCCCTCCCTCCCTCTGTTGCTCCCTCTCTCCCTCCCTCCCTGTCTCCCTGCCTTCCTGCTTCCCTCCCTGCTTCCCTGCCTCCCTCCCTCTTTCCTTTCTTCCTTCTTTTTTTTCTTTCTTTCTGAGACAGGGTCTCCCATATAGCCCAGGCTAGCCTGAAAATCACTTTGTAGCCCTGGCTGGCCTTGAATTCATGGTAAAAATCCTGCCTAAGTCTTGGAGTGCTAGGAGCCGCCATGCTGGCAAGACAGAGGGTTTTAGTCAAATTCCTAGTCTATGTCATCCTTGCTTATCTGTTCCTTCATTTTCTTTAGTCTTCTTTGTTTGGTTCTCATTTTCTTACTTTTGTAGTTGATTTCAAGTTGGGGTCATCAGCAAGGAGGAATAATGCCTAGAGATGAGTGCTTGGAGAAAGAGCGCACAGGCACTAGCCAGGACAGAAGAGCCTGGGCTATATATCAATTTCCCTTCCATTTGTTTAGGGACGTGAAGACTATAGGGGCTCCAGGACAGGAGCTCCGACTAGAGAAACTGGTGTTGATTAAAGGTGATGAACTGCTTGCGATACCAGTTTCTTGTCTCAATGTGAGGGTGTTCCACTTTCAGGCCTGCCTTATTGTCAACCACTGATTCCTGAAATCAGCTAAAAATCACAGGATCTCAAGAAAGACAGGAAAAAAACTAGATGGAGATGCTGGTGACGGTAGGTGGATGCACTTTGACCTCAACCTCACTCCCTTGTCTTCTCTACCCAGTCACTGCGGGACATTTAAAACACGTCCACATCTGAGACGTGGTGAGAGATGCCATGTCCCAGGCAGATTTTTTTCAGCTTGTGTTTTTGATGAACAACAGTGATGCTGTTTTCTGATGTCTGCTGCTTCTTGGATGGTTCTCTCTGCACTCTACTGTAGAAGATGTCCTCAAGACACTTGAAACCGTGTGCCACCCTTTCGGTATTCACAACTCCAGGACACCTCTCTGTTTTCCTGCCACATAGCCTGGGACTCTCTGTCCAAAAGTCTACATTGACAAGTGCTTAGGTGGGCTGGATAAACCTGCACATTTAGGTCTTGTGGATGACGGAAGTCAGAGAATCGACGCCTGGGTTCTGTCTGCTGCAGTGGGGTGACTTAAGTCACACCCTGCAGTGCCTTAGAATGCTCCAGGCCACCAGTCATGGACTTTTTGTTAATTCTTAAGCTGCCCTTTTGCCTTTAGTCATTCATTTCCAGTCAGACAGGTGACTATCCACTTTTTCCTAGGATATCCTCTGTAGTAGCTCCTAACTGCTATATCATTGCATCAGATATGTCTCCATTCATTCCTGCTTGTTTTTAACCCTTTGATGAGACCACAGTGAAAAAGGGGAACTGAAGAAGAGGAATTGCTTAATAATGGGTCTTCATTTACTAGAATCCATAGATTGGACATTTGAGTTACAGATAAGCAAAGATTCATACTTGGAAGCACAAGCCATGCTCTGAAATCATGAGCATTTGATATCTTATCAATATTTCACTAGAGATGAATCAGGAAGATGACAATGAACCCGGAATTTCAAGCTTGGGGAAAATAAAGCAAGGTGGAAGGAGAGTTTCCATTAAACGCTTTTTTACTAAGGACATTACTGACATTATTCATTCATCTAGGCCTGACACTGAATTATATAGGTAATAACCTCAGTTACCTCTGAGGAATTAGAGCCACAAATTTATCCCATAAAACACCAGGTAGCTACAGCATTTAAAGTGATATGTACACAAAGGATCTGTCTTTTTCTTTTGTGGTAAAAGTAAAAATTTTAACAGGGAGACAAAAGAGCAAAAGACTCTTTTCACAATTTCACTCTATGAAGTGAATTGACGACAGACACATAGAGCAAAGGAACATGTAAATCACATGCCTGTGGCATACTAAGGTTCCAATCAAGGAGCAATAGTATAGCTGACTCTTCTGTAAAGGATAGGAGCTTGGTCATTGTATTAATTAGTTGTTTATCTTATCGCTGTGATGAAATACCTGAGCAAAGCAACCTAAGGAAAGAAAGCTTTATTTTGACCTATGGTTAGAGCATGAGGCTGCTGGTCACATGACATCACAATCAGAAAGCAGACAACCATGAATGTCTACACTCAGCTAGCGCTCTACTGCCAATTTAGGATTGGTCTAACCCCTCATAGATATGCCCGGAGATTTGTTCCCATGTTGATCCTAAATCCTATCAAGCTGACAATCCAAAATAACCAAATTAATCCAAATTAACCAAATTATCCATCACAACTCGATACCTTGTCAACCTGACACCAAACACATAGATTTTTTTTCCTGGGGTGAGACACACATATTATGGAATTCAATTTGTTGCCAACCAGATTGGAATGTCTAGACTATAAAGCATTATTAGTAATAATTTATAAAGTAAAAAGTATAAAATTAGGCCTCCAAACTTGCCTTCGCCGCCGCCGCCGCCTCCCTGGGGCCGTCCGCCTCCTGGGTATCCCCCCCGGGCCCCGTGTCCCGGAGAAGCGGCCGCGTCCGGGGTCCCCCGCGGGCCCGGGGCGCAGGCATGGCGGACGGTGGCGGGGGAGCGGGCGGAGCGGGCGCTGGCGGCCCCATCAACCCGGCCTCGCTGCCCCCGCGCGACCCGCAGCTCATCGCGCTCATCGTGGAGCAGCTCAAGAGCCGGGGCCTGTTCGACAGCTTCCGCGGGGACTGCCTGGCCGACGTGGACGCCAAGCCAGCTTACCAAAACCTGAGGCAAAAAGTGGGTAATTTTGTGTCAACACATCTGGATAAGCAGGAATGGAATCCTGCCATGAACAAGAACCAATTGCGGAATGGTCGGAGGCAGAGTGTGGTTCAGTCAGGGATGTTGGAAGCAGGAGTGGACAGGATTATTTCTCAGGTGGTGGACCCGAAACTAAACCACATCTTCAGACCACAGATAGAGCGAGCAATTCACGCGTTTCTGGCAGCCCAGAAGAAGGAAGCTGCGCCGGCCCCTCCTCCAGAGCCTGACAGCCAGGACCCTCCTGCTCCAGCCCAAGATGCTTCCTAAGAATATGCCTGATGCCTTCAGAATCTCTATTTAATGAAGAAATGATACAGCTTTATTCAGCCTTGGTCACCAGGGATGGCGAGAATTTGGCCGTGAGTGAGAAGCAAGGTCGACAGTAGAGCAGCTGTTCTGTGTGCTCCTGCGTCCCCCTGCCATTTGACCTGCCAGTCTTGGGGCAACACCAGTAGACACTACATAGGTAGAAACACTACAGCAACCTGGGCTTGTCCTGAAACAAACCTTCATACTTGAACATGGCTACCGCATGTGATGTTAACATGCGTGCTCTGAGGTACACAGACTGAAAGAACAAACCAGTCCCAAAGGCGATTCTAAGAATAAGGACAGTGAAGGGTGATGGAGCAGCTGCTTAACAGTCATTTTTTATATTGTCGCTCAGAGTTATGAACCGAAGTGTTCAGGCAGGTAGCTTTAAAGTTGCCATGATGTTCTTGTACTTGGGACTTGTAGTCAATTTTCCTTTCCTTGTCGGGTGGCAGAACAAGGAGTCCTAGAATGGATGAGGCTCCCACAATAGGTGTAAGGAATATTCATGGTAGCCTCTGTCCATCTGGCCTGCTTCCTCCCTACAGGGGCTAATGGGTCGGAATGTATTTGTTCTGTTCTCATTTTTGTGTTTTTTTAGAAAATGGTCAATAAATGGCATACATTTTATAATAAAAAAAGTATAAAACTAACCTTGCTTTTTATTTACTTCTTTATTTTTCTGCTCATACAAACATAATAGGTACCCCTGTCCCCTCCCTCCCTCCACCCCTCCCTGGACCTCCCTGCTCTCTCCCCTCTTTTCCCCTTCCTTTCCCCCCTCCCTCCCTTTCTCCCAGTACCCCCTCCCCCCATCTCTGAAGCATCCTTTAATGTGTATATCAAACTTTCCTCTGGGTCCTCCTCTCTGATGAGGTGTAAGGACTCAGTGGCATTTCCTAGAACTTTCTTGTGTTCCCCTTAAGTATAGGAACACTACTGTGACTGTTAATCCCTTGCTTCTAAGGATCCTAGTGCCTTTAGTCCATGCTAGACTTTGAGGGGGCAATGATATGTTGTAAAACTAACCTTGCTTTGATCATTTTCTTATGATACATTTTCATGACACCAATAGTTACATTAATACAATAGTTCCACTTATCCAAAAAACCCAGAGGATGTTCGAAACCATGAGTATTACCAAAACCACATGTATTGGATTTTTCTTGTTTATACATAGCTGTGATGAATTATAATTTATAAATTAAACATAAGAATAGATTAATAATCATGGCTCATACAAAATGGAACAACTGTAACAATATGCTGTAAGTTATTTAAACCATTGGTCTTTCGATATTTTCAAATTCTGTTTGTCCATGATTAACTGAAATCGGGAAACGTGAAATCATGCATTGCAGATTCTTGTAACTCATTGCAGATGGTCCCTGCTTTACAATGGCTTTGAACATGCACATATCTTTAAATCATAACATTTCACCCTGTTCCCTAAGTTTAATTTTAGTTTCATAATACAAAATGAATTGTGTCCATCTCTAAAAGAATCCACGCCTTTAACAGTCCCAATAGTGTTTAAAATTCCAAAGTCTAAGTCTTTTTCAAGACTCAAGGCAATCTCTTAATGGCAACTCTTATAAAATAAAAGAACAAATTATTATTTTAAACATGTAAGAATACAGAATAAATATTCCCTTTTTGAAATGATAAATTAGGGCTCATCAAGAAATGATCTCACCAAAGCAAAACTGATGAAATCTAGGAGGGCAAGCACTAAGTCTTACATCTCTACATCTGACAACTGTAGCTCATGATGAAGGTGGCTGTATTATCTCTGTCATAGTTAGGACAGGTGTCAACTTGACAGTTGAGGGTTTGAGCTCTGGGCACATTTGTGGAGAATTAGTGGTTGGGTTAGGCCCAGAGCAAACCTGTAGGAGATTGTCTAGCTGATGGGGAGGGCCCAGCCCAAGGTGGGTAGGATTAGGCCCTGGAATAAAATACTGAGAGCTGGTTGAGAGAGTTGGTATCCTTTTGTACACTTGGCCAGACATGCTGGTCTGGCAAGGAAGGATCGTCCTCTCTCAACCATTATGTAGAGATAGTGTGGCCAGTTCCCTTGGCCCTGGTGTTGGTGCGTGCTCTCCTGTCAAGCTGGACTGATGACTATAGCCAGACTATTGTAAGGAAATAAGCCCTTTGTTCCCGTAAGCCGTTTGATGGTCATTTATCGGCAACCATGCAGGGGAACTGCAACATGCTCCCATCTCTCCAGTTCTGCTGCCTGCAGCACACAGCTGCTCTCTTGAATCAGCTTCACTCCATGTGGATAGCTTTCATTGGTAGATGTTCCACAGTCCTAAGTATTTCCCGCATCCTGGGGGTCTTCACAGCAACTTAGACCTCACCTTCACAGCTTCATGCAGCAGCCTCTCAGGGGCTCATTTCAGGGAAACCAAACCTGCCACTAAGTGCCTGACCTCTGGGTTTTTTGGAACTGTGATGCAGCAATTCACCACCCCCTCAATCTTTGATCTTTCACATTTACAAAGCCAGTACCATGCGGACAGTGTTGCCTAGTTCTGTTGACTGTTTGGGATGAAGTGTGACACTCTCCATTTTGGACCACAATTGTATCACCTGTGTGTACTGACCCAGGGAAAACACTTTCTTAGGTAGCTGCTTCCCACCAATGTGAAACCCCTTCAGCAGCTTTATTTCTGCTTATGTTCTTGTCTTTCAAATGAATTTGCATTTTCACAAAAATGTAGCCTCCTATAATTGGGATCTTGCCTTCAGGATGCCTTTCCTGCTGTCCCAGTACTGGACACTAGGTATCTCTTTCACGACACTAATCATCTCTTTACCAATTACAGCTGCTTTCAAGTCTGTCTTATCTGTAGACTTAAACATGCTCAAACTCCTTTTCTCACCAAACTGTACATTTGTAATCTTTTTGCATTGTTGTTTGCTCTTTTTTATTGTAGAACTAGATGAACAGTGGTCATTCCATAACCCAATGCTATACAGTCTTGACATTTACTCTACTGAACAAATTTGTCTGTTACCTTTTATCCTAAAAGAATCCACGCCTTTAACAGTCCCAATAGTGTTTGCGTGACCTGTGCAATGACTGGCATATCAATCTAGCATGGATCACAGGCACTAGGATCCTTAAAGGCAAGAGATTAACAGTCACAATAATGTTCCTGTACTAAAGGGGAGCATAAGAAAGGGCTCTAGGCGATGCTACTGAGTCCTTACACCTCATTAGAGTGGAGGACGCAGAGGGAAGTTTGACATGCACACTAAAGGATGCTTCAGGGATTGGGGGGGCACTGGGAGAAAGGGAGGGAGGGGGATGAAAGGAAAAGGAAAAGGGGGGAGGGAGCAAGGGGAACTGTGGAGGGAGGGAGGGGACTGTGGTACCTATTAAGTTTAATTAATTAATTAAAAAATAAGATTAGGGTTCAGTGATATTTTTAGAAATAAACTTATCTGTGCACATAAAAAAGATACCTAACTAACACCAGAAATTTGGATTCTGTAAAAAGTCAGATGGACCTTCTCCAAAACAACTTAGCGGTAGAAAAACTAGCCAAGATATTTGTTCAGACAGAAAGCATATTTCATCACTTAGTTGAGCTTAGGAGAAACAGAAAGATGTCCACTGAAAGATGTTTCCCCAACCTTGGTCCTCATTACTCGGTCTCTGATGGCCTACCTTTGCTGAACATATGTCCTCCAGATGTATGATGTTTGGAATGTATGACATTTGAAAACTGAGATATACATCTCAGTTTCCAAATCTTAGTAATATTTCTATTTGGTCTGGTGGGAAATCTTACCTGTGCAGTATTGGATATTTGGTCGTCTTCATGACATTTACTTTCTGGATTTCAGTCACATGTCTTTCTCTCCCATGAACTGTCATAAATCAAGATGTCTGGATATGTGGCCAATATCCCCTCAGAAGCTAAATCGACCTCATTTGGGACTTAATGTCTTAAAGGAGACAACCACTGTGAGAGGTTACCAGACTCCATGAGAAAGGACCAAGGGCAACTGCCGTGGCACTTCACTGAGACAAGGAGAGGGAAGAGCCAGGGTGGTGTGGAGGACGAGAGCATGTGGTCAGTATTGGGACCTTACTCATTCCATAGAGCTACAACTCGATTCTGGTGGGGTGCTTTCTGTGGCATGCTTGTAGATCATGCGATCTCGTGTGTGGTAAACACTGGGAATTGTATGTATGACGTTTAGCTTCTTTTGGGTAGACTGGTGGGAATCTTTTGGCTTGTTTAGGTGGTTTTCTTACTGTAGCATATTGAAAATGAGGAGTAAGTGTGCTCTGGGGAGAACATGAAGGATCTGTCTAAACAGCTGCTGGGTAAAGAAACGATAAGTGTGACTCAGCTGCCATCAGTTACCTCAGCAGAATTACTGCCAGCTTGGCCTGACAGGCCACAGACCAGATGAAATGACTGTCTGACTTCTGGGGTTTCTACACAGTGAACTATGAGAGATACTTGGTTTTAGACGTGTGCTGTGCTTTGAATCAAAGGAAGAGTGGTCCCACAGGTGATTTCAAGATTTGGCACAGCTACCATTGCTGCCAGGCACTCGGGGGGGCTGAGGAGAGGAGGATACAGTGCCAAGAGTCCTCCACGGCTCCAGCATCACCTCCGTGGTGCTGCCTGCATCCGGGATGAGATGGTGAGAACCTGGCTCAAGAGGCCCAGGGCTGGGGGTGTCATCACAGGATTTCTGGAGAACAGAGAATGGAGAGAGAAGGTCACTCCTGAGACCAACAAATGAGGGGGATTACCTTGATTTTGAACCTCTTCAGGGCCACTCCATTCTTAACTGTTTTTTTCCCCAGTGGGTGTAGGCATGTCTAGTATCACACCACTGAATGTAGGAAGCAGGTAGGCTGTCTGATTTTATGGGTTTACAGCTAGAGTGGTATTTTGCCTCAGGATAAATCATATCTGACTTCTTTAATATCTAGATGACAGTTTGGGCTTAGCTTTTAGTCTGGGACTGAGACATTTGAAATGAAGTGAGATAGAGTTTTTAAGTGAAAAGGTCATGAATTTTGAGGACCATTGTCCTGTCATGGGCTGAATTGCCTTCCACCCTTCACCTACACATACACACATCTTGAATCCATGTGCTGAAATCCTAGTTCTACTTATGTAGGAATGTGACAGGTCTGGGAGTCACATCCTTTACAGAGTTAACTAAGTGAATGGGTTGATACTTCTGGCTGATACTCAATGATGACTTATGTCCTTAGAAGAAAGATATCAAGATACAAACAACACAGAGACTAGGAGTCACAGTGTGTGGGCACAGCGAGAAAGTGAGCCAGGGACACCTCAGGAGAAGAACCAAACCTAGATCTTGGCCTTTCAAATTCACGAACTGTATGATAATAAATTTCTTCTTGGGCTGGAGAAATGGCTCAGGGGTTAAGACTCAGCCTCACAAACAGAAAGACCTGAAACTGGATCTCAGATCCCACATAAAAACCACAGGTGGGAATAATAGAGACTGTACTTCTGGCCCTGGAGGGTGGAATCGGGGAAACCCCAAAACAAAACAGAAAGGAGGTAGAAGAATCCAGAATGATTCCCAAAGTTACCCTTGGTCCTCCACAGGACACAGTGACTACACACACACACACACACACACACACTAAATAAACAACCAAGCAAGCAAACAAACAAACAAATAAATAAATAAATGTCTTCTTTTTTTTTTTACTATTTAATGAGTGGCCTTTAGTCCCAGCAGATGAGTTTAATCAATTGCATATGTGATAGGACACGCCCATCTGAAATAGCTAACGGGTGGGGCTTATCAGAGCACCTCTGTTGGAAGGGGAGAGCATGGCTTGTCCTGAGCTTGGGCTTCCTCCTGCCAGGTGGATCCTGAAGCTGCAGATTGATGAAAACCCCCGGTCAGCATTCACCTCGGTTCCTCTGTAGTGTCCTTGCTCCTCCGGGAGCGCCTTCGACCTTCACACTGTCCTCCCCAGGCTGCCGTCCTCAGGAAGCTGCTTTGCAGGCAGCTGCTGACCCTGCCAGGCAGCGCCCCTGCTTCTGTGCTGCCCCCCCATCCTCAAGAGACTCCCATTCACAAGGTAGCTTGCTTCCAGCAGCCTTCTCCCCAGGGTCAGCAGGCGCACTGAATGTCAGGATAGCGACTGTCACAAGCTCCTCGTCTCAGTGGCGTTTGAAGAGGAAAGAAGCATCCACACGTCCTTGAGGATGAAGGCCCTGAAGTAAACGTGCATCACCTTAGCCTCTCCGGAGACACTGGGCTTCCGGTTTGTCCCTTTCTGGTTTTGATGTCCTGACAGGACATAGCGACTCCTAATCCAGGTGACCACCACAAAGAAAGGCGAGAAATCTTAAAATCTCTTCTGGATTGTTTGAAATCCTTCTCTTTTACTTATTTAGATTTCATTCAGTGAAAGTTACTACACTGACCAGTCGGTGCTCAGTCCTTCAATCTGACAGCTAAATATTAATGCTTCTGTGTCTCTCTCAATGTATTTTGTCCCACCCCTTCCTTGGTGTAACGGTTACTCTTAACTATTGCTGTGAGAGAGCACTCAGTAATCAATTTAAGGGAGAAAGGGAGGTTTATTCAGCTTACGGTCCAGAGGGAAGGTACAGTCTCTCAAAGCAGAGGCAGCATGGCTGGCTGGCCAAAGCTGGAGGAGGCTAAGTCACCGCAGACATCTTAGAAGCTGAGAGCTGCAGACTGCTAGCTGCAAAGGCTGACTTCTCCTAGAGATAGGATGGGACTAATGCACCTCAAAGCCCACCCCTCGTGACTGCCTTCCTCCAGCAAGGCTCCACCTCTCAAGGTGCCATGACCTTGCCAAACACATGAGACTGTGGGGGACACATTTCAAACCATGACACTTGATCAGTAGAATTATTTAAAGAGAAACAGCTGCATTGGGTTCAGGACACTCTTGTATAGAACAACTCCACTGATGTTAGTTTCTTATGAGCCATATCTTTATTAATTTGGTGGGGTGTTTTGGCCACTGGTAGAAGGTGAAATGTGCTTGAGATTACTAGGAGTGACCTGATGTTGTCAAGCTGGCAGCAGAGGTGAGCAAGCCAATCGGGTCAGTGAGACAGCAGATTGGCATCCACTGAAAGGTATTTCTCTCTTTTTTTTTATTCAATTGTGCATGTGTGCGTGTGTGTGTGTGCGTGTGTGTGCGTGTGAGTGTGTGTGTGTGTGTAGAACCACTGGCAAATTCGGGAACCACCATGGACCAG
Organism: Typhlomys cinereus; assembly: GCA_023101885.1. Lineage (NCBI taxonomy): Eukaryota > Metazoa > Chordata > Mammalia > Rodentia > Platacanthomyidae > Typhlomys > Typhlomys cinereus. The sequence goes on from JALPQD010000672.1 coordinate 60,240, forward strand.
CTCCACCTCCTCCTTGTTTACTCTGCCCCGGGATCCACAGGCTCTGCCCTACCAGGACCAGAAATGCAGGCCAGCCCCCTTCCACCCCAGGTCTATACCGTGGGGTCTAGGATCTGAACTCAGAACCTTCCGCCTGCAAGGCAGAGGCTTAACCCCTGAGCCACCCCTCTGGCCCTTGAAAGATATTTCTCATCCCCTCACCCCCACCCCAACTCAGGCCAGGGCTCTTGCCCATTGCTGCCTAGGGTAGTCTTTCTCCCTAGTGTCTCCCACCTAAAGTGCTACCACATAAAACATCTGTGTGGAAACCTAATCCATTCTCTTAAGGAACCGCTGTTCATTCTAGTCTCTGTAATTTTCTGACCATGAATAAAAGAGAAAAGAATCTTAGAACAAGTCTGAATTTTAAACTGTAGTCCCTCTCTCTCAGTATATCAGCTGAAAACCCAAGTTATAATTCGGACTATGAAGCATGAGCCATGTGGTCAGATCTGAGATGTCTCATGAGAACAATTCATCAAAGCTGCACTGGGCAAAGACAGAAGGACCAAGATTCCAAAGTCAGAGGAACACCAAGAGGGACAGATGCAGACCTCCTACTCAGTTCTCATCTGCTACCTAAACTGCTGACTTTATGCATTCACTCACATAGTAGGTGCTTATGGGGAGGTTATTACACTGCAGATTTAGCATTGGATCAAGTAAGTTTCATACCATAATTTACCTCTGAAGATTTCCAGCCACAAACTTCTCAAGTAGTTTTCCCAGTCCCCAGGATATGAATTGAATCTCATGTGATTTCTTTAGCAGCCAAGTCTGAAAGGAACTAAAAGAATTTAACTGGATATATAAGCGGTAAGAAATAGGGTAGGAAGGGGACTCTACTGTTGAATCACCACCAAGTCTTATAATATGTAAAGTCTTTCAAATAAGAGAATTGACTCACATTACGCTAGGCAACAATGCTTTAATAGACACTTTGGAAGCTGTTTCCCATAAAATTCATATTCTATAATTTAAAAATCTGTTATTCATATGGTAAAAAATATATTCATATGGTAAAATAAATTCTATGAAATTTTAAAATATTTACTTGTAGAGGCAAAAAATTCTAAATATGAATGTTTCCAAATTAAGAAATGTCACACAGGGAGAATTGTGGCTGTTGAAACAACCCTGGTAAAAAAAAGCTTCATCTAGAAAATCCCTCTCAGGGGTACTTGGAGCTCAGCCCCTAAGTATCAGGTTGATAATGAATATAATATGTGAGTTCTGAGATCAAAGTCTGCTCATCAGGTTTGCATAGCAAGTGCCTTTACCTAATGGGACATCTCACTGGCTCAAAGGTTTTAATAAATACCTATGGTTCCCAACATAACCAACATCATTATAATACTTATTATGATTCAATTTGGAACTGTGTGTTAGGTTTCTTTTTTATTGAGAATTTTTCATAAACAGACAAATTGACTGTATGTTGGCTGCCCCTGCCTCAAATATCCCTCCTCACTATTCTCTTCACTCATCCTTTCCCACCCACCCTTCCCCTCTTCAATCCTGCCATGTCCCTCCCACCTTCTTGTCCCTTTTTGTATGTAGATCACAGGGCCCCCTTTGGGGTACCTGTGTTGGTAAAGAAGCCAGATTTCTGTGATAGTATATGTGGCTCTTTAGTGGGCAACATCCTAAGTGGAGAGTTTTCCCTTCCCTTGTTCAGTACCTGCTCCAGGGACACTCACTAAGCACAGTTGTTTCTCCTGAGATCCTTGCCAGTCCTCGGAGGAATGTTGGTAAGTCAGCCATTGTGTAGATCTGGTGGGAGAAGTTTTCTTTGCAGTGAACAGCCCTGTTGCAGCTGGAATGTCAGAATATACTGCACCCCACCCTCTTACAGTCTTACCACCCCTTCTTCCATAAGGTTCACTGAACCTTAGAGAGAAAAGATTTTGATGGGCTGATTGGGTCTGAGCATTCCAGATGCACTTGTATTCTGCACCGTAATCAGTCACAGTTTTCTGGCTCACCATCTTCCATTTTAATAGGATGCACCTTAGTTGAGCTCTGGGAGCTTTTCTTATCTGAGGGATAATGAAAAGGTGTTTAATTATCATTGTTAGAGTTAACACTAAGACATCTGTTCCTGTCTATTTTCTTCCCTTCTACTGTTATTTGGATAGGTTCACAGAATCAGGCACGAGTTTCCTGACAATAAGAGGTTTAGAACCCATTCGGAGACTAATTGCTTACCCATGGGTCTTATATATTGATTGCTGTTGCTCCCCTATATATACTGCTGTTGCTCCCCTGGATTCTTCTTACCAGAGTTGTAAGCTTGCAGTGCCTGTAACTGGGTAAGGTGCTTGATCCCTCTTTTTTCTCCTGAACCCCTTGCTTCTTTTTTCCCCCTCCTTTAACCCTTATTGAGACCTAACACCTGGAAAAGTTTCTTTTGAGTTCTGAGGCCCATTTTGTAATTGGGCCATTTATCTCTTTGGCGTTTAGTTTTCTGAGTTCTTTGTGCACTCTGGATAATAGAACTCTATCAGATATGTGGTTAGTGAAGATTTTCTCCCATTCTGTGGGTTGCCTTTTTGCTCGCTTTACAATCTCTTTATCTGAACAGAAGCTCTTTAATTTCATAAGATCCCATTTGTTGAGTGTTGGTTCTAGTGCCTGTGCTATTGGATTTCTGTTTAGAATTGTTGGCCTAGCCCAATCAGCTCGAGGGAGTTCCCTACCCTTTCAACTAGGGTTTTTTTTTTAATAGTCTCTAGCCTAATATTAAAGTCTTTGATCCATTTGTAATTAATTTTTGTGCATGGTGACAAGTACGGGTCCAGTTTTAATCTTCTGCATGTGGAGATCCAGTTTTGCCACACCATTTATTGAAAATGCTGCTCTTTTTCCATTGAAATTTTTGGATTCCTTTGTCAAAGATCAAATGGCTGAAATTGTCCAGGCTTATGTTTGGTTCTTCACCCCTTATCCATTGATCTACATGTCTATTTTGGAGCCAGTACCAGGCTGTTTTTATTACTATGGATTTGTAGTATAGATTAAGGTTTGGTATGGTGATACCTTCAGCAGTGTTCTTGTTACTCAGGATTGTCTTTGCTATCCTTGGCCTTTTGTGCTTCCATATGAATTTTGAGATTGATTGGCCAATTTCTTTAAAGAATTGCTTGGGGATTTTGATTGGTATAGCATTGAATCTGTATATCGCTTTTGGTAGGATGTTTATTTTTATGATGTTGATTCTGCCGATCCAAGAGTATGAGAGGTCTTTCCACCTTCTAGTGTCTTCTGTAATTTCCTTCTTTAGGGTTTTAAAGTTTTCATTATAAATGTCTCTCACTTCTTTGGTTAGGTTTACACCAAGGTATTTCATTTTTTTAGGAGCTATAGTAAATGGGATTGTTTCTCTTAGGACTTTTTCACTTTTTTCATCCTTGGTGTATAGGAAGGCCACTGATTTTTGTAGATTTATTTTGTAACCTGTCACCCTGCTGAACTTACGTATTAGTTCCAGGAGTTTCCTGGTAGAGTTTTTAGATATACGATCATGTCATCTGCAAATAGAGATATCTTGACTTCTTCCTTTCCAATTTGAATCCCTTTTATCTCCCTCTCTTGTCTTATGGCTCTAGCTAAAACTTTTCCAGGGACAAAATCAAAATGTCTAACAAATATCTCAAAAAATGTTCCACATCCCTAGCCAGCAGGAAAATGCAAATCAAAAATACCCTCAGATACCATCTCACCCTGGTCAAGATGGCAAAAGTCTACAATACAAACAACACCAAATGCTGGAGAGGATGTGGAGAGAAGGGAACTCTCATACATTGCTGGTGGGAATGTAGGCTTATACAACCACCCTGGTGATCAGTATGGTGATTTCTAAAAAAGTTAAAGATTGAAATGCCATATGACCCTGCAATATCACTGCTGGGAATAATTCCCCATAATGGAGAAATTCACTACAGTGACACGAGCACAACCATGTTCATTGTAGCACTATTTACAATAGCAAAGTCATAGAATCAACCCAAATGCCCAATAGTTGATGAATGGATAATGGAAAATTTATACAATGGAATACTACTCAGCCATCCAAAAAGATGAATTAATGGAATTTGCTGGGAAATGGATGGAATTACAAAAAATTATATTGGGTGAAGTTATCCCAAACACAGAAAGTTAGACATCATATGTACTCCCTAATAAGTGGATCCTAGGTCCAAACCCACTTGATGACATATTCGAAGGTAAATCTCTGTAATACCCACTATAATTGCAAAGGATTATAAACAGGAGGGAAGGGGAAGGAAGACCTCAAAAGAAAGGAAATAGGGGTTCACGCTTCAGTGGACAAAATAGGCCATGGTCAAGTATTATGTGTAAGTAGTGAGACATCTGATGCAGCTCACTCTAACTTCCTTTCCTGGTTACTTGCGACTGAACAGGTTTGATCTCACCAATAAAAGAGGGTATAGGGACTGGCAGATAGATGGTAACCATCCAGCAAATGGGATACTGACCATACCTCCTCCTGCTGTGTCTTACTCCTATTCTTCGTCTACCTTTGAATCTCCTCTTATATTAAGAGCTTCATTTAAACAGTCTTTTATCTTTGGTTAGGAGGTGACCTTCTATACCAATTGGGATGTAGCCAAGAGCAGTGCAGAGAAACCAAAACTGAAAACAACAACAAACCATAATTCAGAACACCAAAGACCCTACATTGTTCACCTGGAGCCAGGCCAGCCAAATCTCTCCCCATCCTAAAGCTCAGGAACCTTGCAGAAGAGGGGGAAGCAAGATTGTAAGAGCCTAAAGATGGGGAGGACCAACTATATGCAAGATACTCCATACAAGTTAGGGCTGCAGCGGGCAGAACTGGACTTTGCCTGACTTGCACAATGGCGGACATGTCAACGACCCCCCAAAATCTAGCATGGATTACAGGGGAGTAGGCTCTAGGCAGTAGGATCCTTAGAAGCAAGAGATTAAACAGTCATAATAGAGTTCCCATACTAATGGGGATCCCAAGAAGAGGGGCAGGTTATGCCGCTGAATCCTGAACCCTCACTAGGGTGGAGGACTCAGAGGGAGATTTGGCATTCACACAAAAGTATACTTCAGGGGATAGGAGGGAGGAAGGGGGAGGCACTGAGACAAGGGGAGGGAGGAGGAGAATGAAAAGAAGTGGGGGAAGGGAAGAGAGTGCAATGGAGGAAGACTGGGGGGAAGGAGGAGGGAGAGCAGAGAGGTACCATTGAGCTTGTATGATTAGGGAAAAAATAAAATGTGGGAGGAAAAGAACTAAAGACCTAGCACCTTATTTCCCTTTCCTATTGGCCTTTTCTTACATAGTGGCCTTATTCATCTCTTTGTGTGAGTCCTTTTGTCTCCACTGCTTTTGGGTGTTTTTTGTCCCTTATCCCCTCCTTCCCCAACTTACATTCCTTTGAAGTTTATGGATGTTATAGAGTTTCCCTTTGAGTGTATCATTTTGTGGGTTTAATGCTGGGATCCACTTATAAGGGAGACTACGTGGCTCTGTCTTTCTGTGTCTGGGATACTTCACTCAGTATAATTTCCTCTTACTCCATCCATCTTTAAAAGTAATTTGATTACAGCAAGGGAGATCAAATAAAGAATGATATTTTTCATGAAACCGTCACAGTGAAAACTGCTTCTTTATATGCTAGTTGAAAAATTAGTAAAAATAATATATATATGCTTTGAATTTTTATAAAAGATTAAATACTTGTAATCACATTAGAGATGACTTTTTTCTTTATTCTAAAGTAAAAATTTGAGCACTAAACTGGGGACAAACTTTCCAAAGCAATATCAAATATAGTTTTCAGTACCCCTATTACTTTCTCATTCCAAGTCTTTTTTTTTTTTTTTTTTTTTTTCACTCTGGGAGTTCCCTGACCCTACCCACCTGGGTCTAAAGCCAGAGCTTTTAGCCTGACATTTGTACATGGGACCTGGGACTTGAACTCAGGACTTGAACTTGTGAGGCAGAGTCTTAACCCCTAAGCCATCTCTCCAGCCCTCATTCCAAGTCTTATACTCTGTCTCTATGTTGTCCTTCCAACTGAGTCTCTTGTTACATGAAGCTGAAGCTTACTAGATGGTACCCCTACCTAGAGTCCACAAGGAAGAAATGTGGCATTTTACTTGGCATTGATGCTGGCCACATCTGGAGTACATCTTCACAGCCTCAAAATCTGCACTTCTTCAAGGTTGATGACAAGGGTGATATTTTGGGGGTATTTCTTTTTCTGGAAGGATTCAGAATTCACACATTCTTGGCTTGGACTGTATTGCTGTGTCCTGCTTTGGTGCAGATACCAGGCTCCATCCTCTTGTACATGTGGAAGATGGCAGGCACCTGAGGCACTGATATTTCCTAAAATTTAATCTTAGAGGCTCCCACATCTGGTCGGGAGCATCCCACATATGGTAGGAGTATCCACACGCAGCATCTGAAATGTAGTTCCTGTCATGATGGTTGATGAATCATGGTAGTAGGCATTATTGGTCAAAGCAACATGAATCTATTCTTCCCTCATTTGTTTTATAAACCACTGGGAACCTAATAGAGAATGTAATTGATCTACCCCATGTTATGATCAATGCTCTGAGAGCCCACGTCTATGCTTTCCTTATAATGTAAACTCACACTTTTAAGGCAATATCTTGTAGTTGGTGCTTAAAAATATCAGTCAATGTTTCTATGTCATTTTCCCTAGAGTTCTTATAACCGATTCTTCCGAGATATGCTTCAATACCCATGGTCCTCTACGGCAAAGGAAACAAAGCACATTAGGACATTTACACTGGGATTTCCTGGTATAATCTAAATACATAAATATGTAACAGGTCTTTTAATCTGCCTTACAAATTGCTTTTACATGTACATTTCACTTAGTAAGTGTCAATGAACCAGGAAAGGAGAGTAAAACCGTTTCTTCTTTTTAGGTGTTAGAAATTTAAAATCTGGAGTAAATGATGAGCCAAACAATAAGACATAATCTTAAATATGCTTTTCTTGGTGATTAATGAAAAAGAAATTCCAATCGGTGTTCACTCATATATATTTCTAAATGTTTACTAATAAAACCCAGAGGGATTCTGCAGTAAACTGCATGGTGTTCATCATCCCTGAGCTGTTCAGCTTCACCTTTGGCTGAACCTTACTTTATGGTAAGTGTCTCAGAAATTCTAATTTCAATATTCATATATTAAGTGAATGAGTCATATAATAAAAAATTAGTTTGCAGAATATTCACCAAGTCTTGGCTACTGATGCACTGCTGGCTTGATTTCTAAAACTTTACATTTCAGGGGCATTAGAATGATGCAGAAAGTGAACTGAACCAACAAATAAAAGATGTATCTGTGAGGTGGTTATATGTGTGTTGCAGGAAATAAGATAGCCTGTGCACAGGATGAGCTTCATTGTGCAATGAGGGGATTTAAGAAAACTCACTGAGACGTAAGGACTCCAGATAGTGAGCCCTGCTGACGCATGTGGGGAAGCTTGCTCCTGGCAGAAGGAACAGGAAGGCAGCAGGTTTTGTATTGGAGCTGCCCAGAAGTTCAGAAAGTAGCTAGGAAACCAGGGCAATGATAGAAGACTGAGGGAGAAGAGCGGATTCCGATTAGAAAAGAAAGAAAAGTTCCTTATAGTCAAGCTGCCATTTTGGATTTACTGAAAGTCAGATGTAAAATTGAAGTGAGAGAGGGGGAAAAGTAGAGTTGTGACAGTGTTGAACCTAATCTAAGACATCTAAAAGGGGTTGTTTGGCCATATGAAGTAGGAAGGACTGATTCAGAACAATTTTAATCTGGGATCACATGTGAGTTGGCAGGTAAACCAATGAGACTTTATCAGGGGACTTACATGGGTGCTGTATAGGGTTAGAGAATCTTAATATTCTAGCCCACCTGTACTGTTGAGACCCCAGGATGAGACACACTGTGGATCAAAACAGAAGAAAAGGAAAGACTTTCTCAGGTAACATGAAATGCAGTGGGGAATAGCTATATGTTGCTTCATCTATTTAGAAAGGAATTGGTAACCTTCTTTTAAGAGCATCAGTCTATTGAGGCATTGAGTTGGGTGTGAATGTACGGTCAGGACTTCAAAACTGGCTTCTTTGTGACATGGCACATCCAGAGATTCCATGATGTCTATGGACCTGTCCCTTGGCTCAAATTGGCAAGCTAAGCTTCTCTATTTCTGCTTTGAATAGCCATTCTCTTTTAATCCCCCACCCCAGCTTTCTATTACTGCTGGCATTTCCAACTTTCTCTGTTCTTCATGTCGGGAAATCTTTCTCTAGATCTGTTAGGCTTGCTGCGCTTCTTTTATTCTGACTTGTGTGAGTACTTGGTCTTCACATGGCCACGAGCGAGAGCGCTAAGCTTTGGAATTAGTGACTACACATGCATGAGAAAGAAACTGTTTTTAACTAGGGGCCTCGATGCTCACCACATGCTGAAGCAACCCTACTTGGGTATTCTGGAATGAACATTTGGAATCTGTGTTACAAAAGCTGGAATTGCAAGTAAAATGCTGAAAGCTCTTGGAAAATTCCCAGGGACAGAGCTGGGTGGAAACACCATTAGCTCTACATACAGATGTGTAGCAGCTCCGTACGGGGAGAGGCGACTGCCTTTCATTTGACTGTCAGCGTAAGAGAGGACTTGAGGAAAGGATAAACATCTTAGTAAACAGCATAGGTTGAGTGTCAGCTTAATTCAGCTTAAAAGCATTCTTCTTTCTGGAACACTCCCTAAAAATGATACCATGCCATGTCTTCTCTTAAAAACCAAAGGGCACTTTGGTGAGCTGTAAATTATAAAGAATGTCTAAGCATCATGAAAAGGTAGCTACAAGGCTGTATCTGAACGTACCAGTTTCACAGGGACATATAATAAAGACATGATGGGGGCTGATAGAATTTCTTGACCTTAAGCTACCGGGAGAGGGACACAGAAGAAACCATCTGGCTGATTAATTCCAAGGGAACATCAAGGAGTAGTAGGTCATGTTCTATGGCCTACTATGTATGTATGTATGTATTGAACATGCCAAAAACCAGCAGGTAGCAGTGGTACCTGTGTTGGTGACTTCACAGTTTCTGTGACCAAACGTGTGACAAGAAGTGAGGGGTCCAGTCCATCATAGCAAGGGGAAGTACTGAGGCAGCAACATGAAGCTGTTGGTCACATTGTATCTTCGGTTAAAAAGCAGAGAGAGATGAATCCTGGTGTTTGCCTGGTATTCTTTTCATTCAGGATGCCGACCCGTAGATAGTGATGTCCATATCTGTCAGGATCGTCTCTCCTTCAATAAATCTTTCCTGATGGATGCGCATCCACATGTATGCTTCAAGGTGATTCTGAATGGAGCCAAGTTGCCACGTCTGGTCTTTCTTCAGATGACAGCTAGATTTGGAATTACTGGGGCAGAGAAACCAAAGTAATGTCTTGAGTATAAAGTGTCACCAGAAGGACCACTATCTTCAGACAATCTGTGATCCAGGAATCTCCTGCTGTATCCCCCTTCTCTCAGCTTCTTTGAAAAGATTTAGAGTCCATGCCAAACCTTAGGTGGGCATCTCACCAGGCTGAATCAACTCCAGAAAGTGAATAATGGCAAATTAGTAAAACTACACATACACGATACCTTGGTCAAGCCAAGGAAAGAATATTGTGATCTTGAGATTAGAAAATAAGACATAACAGGTGTGAACAATATGTTTAAAAAGTTAACCAAGGCAAGAGTAAACATAAACTGTATCACAAGAAGGTCTTTACTGGGGCTTTATAGTAGAACATGTGTAATGGGCTCACTTATATAAAGTTGAGAAATAGCTTCAGAGATAATGTAGCTTATGACAGGGGATTTCAAATCTGAGGTTGAATTAATGATAAAGAAGACCTCTACAGACAGAGCATAGCATTCTGTCAGCTAATAGGAAACAAGTTTGATATTCATGATCAACTACAAGCAAATCAACTTGGAAAGTGGCTAAGACAATCCACTTAGAATGTCTGTAGAGGAGAAAGGAGAAAAGCATGAAAGAAAGTACATACAAGATGAAGGAAGGGAATTCTTCATGTGGAGCAGAAATCAAATACAATCATTGAAAGAGATCTGATTCTGGGAAAGTTTGAATCTATGTGCTTGACTTTGGAATATATTCCTGTTAAAGAATTGAAGTCCAAGAGAACTACTCACGCATATGGCAGTAGAATATGCCATAGGAACATCTAGAGATAAAGTAAGGGACCTCCGCCCCTGTTGCACTTATTCTGCATATTGCCAATAAGTTCACAACCAAACAGCTTAAGGGTCAGGGGGAAACAAAGGAGTTTTACTCTTCTTAAGAATTCTTGGTTACAGTTCTTACTCCAGTTTGGTAGGAGAGCTCACCCCAACACCAGGAGTGAAGGGAGCTGGCCACACCACATTCACAAGATTTGCTGAGAAAGGGACAATCCTACTTGTCAGAGAGCATCCTTCCAAGTATACCAACTCACTAAACTAGTTAAAAAGTACAGCAGTGGGATCATGCTCATGGCTATCACTGGTCTTATCAGTCCAAACCAGGAGCTGATCATCTCAGCAGTCCCAGTTCTGTACTGAAGAATTCCAGACTTTATTTAGCCAGCTTTCCTGGTCTTATCCGCCTATCCAAGGAATGGCCTCCATCCCCCACCCCCACACAGGGGCTGGGTTTTTCCCATCAATGAGACAATCTCCCAAAGTCTTACCTAGGGCTTAACTAGATTATTGATTCTTTGTAAATGTGCCTAGAGCTTGAGCCTTCAGTTGTGAATCCACTGTAAGTTCTGTGACTGAAATTCTGAACTGTATGAGTGGAAAGAGGGGACTGAGCAGCTGTTAGCATCCTTGTTCTTTGCTTCCTGATTACAAGTCCAATGTAACCAGTGGCCTTAAACTCCTGCCACTTTGACTTTCCAACAGTGGTGAACTGCTCCACTGGACTATGTAAACGCTACCTCCTACAACTTGCTTTTACATCACAGTGTCTTATCACAACAGCAGGAAAAGAAACCAAGATATTTATCTTCTGTGAAACTCACTGGACATATTGTTCCTACCAAAGGCCTGGAAAGGTACAGAGCAGAGCATGATTAGAGCGGGTGAGGTGGGATTCCAGGGGAGTATTCAGGATTCCGGGTAGGCTCTTAGGGGTTCTATCTGCAACTTGGCTAGATCTGGGGATTTCTTTTATGATTTCTCCATGTCTGTTCCTGGTTTGAGTGCTTATGTCTGAGCCTTCTATTTCCTTGGAGAGACTCCTGAGGAGTCTAGAGCATCTCTGTCTCATTTTGGTCAGAAAGAGAGGTGCCACAGATCAATGTTTTGCCAAGAAACTTTAGGTCAATAACTTGCATGGGGTCTTGAAATCACATTGCCTTATCTAAAATCAGGATAACCTTTGAGTTATGATTTCTATGTGGCCACAATTGAATTTTTTTCCTGGAACTTCCAAAGTCACTCGTACGTAAATACTTGACCTAGTGTCTGCTTTAGAGAGGAAAAAATGTTACCTTTGTTGTCACTTTGAAGAACTGTGTGAAAGATAGAGAAGATATATAGACTGAGTAAAATTCCAAAGGGATTTGAGTGCCACCAAAAACCATGCTATTTTTTTCAGTAGGTCACAAGAATTCTTATTAACTATTGAACTGGTCGACATTCAATATTTGGGTCAAATGCTATCACTGTCCCAGTGATTTGGCACTTTAATAAAAAAGTTAATAGGCAGAAATCACAGTTCTAATTTAGTATTTAGGATATCTTTGTCTTTCACATACAGTAGTCTCTGTCTCTCTGTCTTTCTGTCTCTCTCTCCCTCCTTCTCTCTTCTCTTATATGTCTGTATATGCATTATTTATTTATTCATTTATTTCCTTTCTAAAGCAATCCCTATTTCCCCACCAAATAGAGTTGCAAGCAGGACCACAACCCAGAAGAATTAAAAGCAAATTGATCCATACATTGCCATCATCCCTAAAGGCTGAAGCAGTCAAAGTCCCATAAGCGGAACTCAGCTGGAGTCTTCTTTGTCAACCACATTTCTGTTATGCATTTCTGTTATCACTAAGTAGAAGAATTATAAAGACAGCTAATGATTTGCTTTATTTTCTCTGGGTTTTTCTTTGCCCTTCTCTGTATTCTTTTTGGTCTTTTCCACAGTGACAGGTATAGCATCCTACTGCATTGACATGACAGATCTACCCCTTACCAAGCCGGCCCTTGACTATCTGGATGGAAAAGGAATTGCTGGACTGGCCATATCCAAAGACCATTAATCAAAGGTCCTTATAGTCCCCAGTGTTTGTCTCTAGTGGTGAGAGGTCATGTGAGCAACTCAAAGCTGGCAGCAAAACAAGTCTAAAGATAAATAGCAAGGATGGGTGGAGATGCTAAAGGTCAAACAAAACAAGTTTCTGGGAGGGGAAGTTGATGGGGAAATGACAGTTATAAAGTTCTTTTAGAAGATAAGGTGTGGAAGGCTACTGGTGGTCTGAGGCAGGAGAGATCGTAGGGAAGTGAGGAAAACTAGTCAGGCCTGTGCTGTCCAGAGCAGGCACAGACAGACTACTATCCAGAGCAGGATCAGGAGCCCCAGACTTCTGGTGCTCACTGCATAGACAAAGACCTTGCTATTAGAGACAGGGAAGCAGTTGATTCTTGTAACCTTGGCAGCTCCCAGAGACTATCTCCACTAGGCTTTCTTCAAACTTGGTCAAATATTCCAGAAATCCCTCTAAACATTGAAGATAACCAATGATGCAGGGTTCTCGTGTTCTATAGTCAAAGATTGAAACCAGAACATGTGTAGAGGATTAAGGTAGAGTTTATTAGAGGAGAGAAAGGTTGGAACTCATGGGCTCCAGATGTGGAGTGCCATGAGGGGCTAGGATGCTGGAGAACTCATAGTGATTAGGCATGGAGTCCATGAGGAGCAAGGAGTAAGAAACAGACTCATGGAGTGCTGGACGCCTCCATGAGAAGCAGACAGCTGGAAAAGGAACTCGTGGCACCTTGAGTACCATGAAGGCTAGGGTGCCAATGATGGCTGCCAGGGTCAGGTATATTTATACACCTAGACAAGCCCAGGAAACTGGCTCTTTCCCATTGGTTAATTACCATTGGGCCCAACTCAGTTGCTCTTGGGCCCATGTGGGCTAGAGGTCAAGTTGTTGGATATGAAGAGCTCATTTCCATAATCACTTTATGGGGAAGTTGGCCATCTTATCTCTGGGAGGTTTGGAGTCAGTTCCTCAGCAGGAGTGTTCCCTCAGGGTGAGTCCTGTGTTGAGGGATGACCTTCAGGAATTCCAAAGACCTTCAAAGACATTGAGAGACCCATCCCAGCGTGGCTGCTCTAATCCTGCCTCAGGATGGTCCAGTGGACTCTCTTGAAATATTTCACTGAAAACATGTGAGATTCATATTGTCTGGTAATTTTCATGCTGCAGCTGCAGGCGTATGTCTTTTGTATATTGTGTGGCTGCTGGCTGGCTGGAAAAGGAGATATGTTGACTGCTGTGTTGACGACTGCTGGATAGACTTCTGTATGACTTAGGGGTCCTGAGAAATCCTAGGATCTTAGAGGAGGCAGAAGAAAGAGACAGAAGCTTTCAATCACACGCCCAGCTCTGTCAGCCCAATTCTTCTGTTCTAGTCACACCTCTGTTGTCCTTTGTTTGTTACCAAGTCTGTGTTCAGAAGATTGACAGGAAGAGTAAAAGGGGAGATATGAGTGTTTGGTAAGGGAAACCAGGTTTTACTAAGGATGGGAACAATGAGGGAGAACCAAGGGAATTGTCTCAATCCCTTTCCACTTCTTCACAGAAATGTGCAATATGACATACAGATTGGAGGGTGCTTTGGAATCTGCTCAGGATGAAAAGCCAAATTACAAGGCCTCAGAGTGAAAGTGGGGGCTGGAGAATGAGAGAGAATAGGAGCAAAGCCAGGTGGAGGTCCTGGTGGCAGCAGACGGCCATGCCCTCATGTCCTTATCTGCTCAGACGGGCTGAGTGACGGCTGAAACACGTGCACATCTGTGCTGGGAACATGCCATGTCTCAGGCAGATTTGATCAGCTTGTGTTTTCGATGAACAGCAATGACATTGTTCTGTGACGCCTGCTGCTTCTTAGACGGTGTCCTTTACACTTTTGAAATGTGTCCTCATGTCACCCTTTCAGCATGCACCAGTGCACCTCCCTGTTTTCCTGCTGTAGAGCCTGAGACTCTCTAACTGAAGGTTGGTAATGCTGGGGTGAGCTGGGTGAATCTTTACCTGAAGGTCGCCTCAGATGGCATCCCAGCGGTAGGTGAGCTGACTTCACTGCTCTAGTGGGGCTGCTTGAGGCCTGACCACCATTGGAAACCTGCCAATCATGCACTCTTTCCATGTTCTCAAACTCTTTAACCACCTCCCTGTCAGCATCACTCAGCGTCACAAAGTTTCATTACATACCTGAACTACAAAGCCACCTGGCCCCTTCAAGAATCCTGTGTTAGTCCAGGGCCTGATTTTCTTTCACCTTTATCATGATGCTCCGAGGTTGAAGAGGGACCTCATCTAATGATAAGTTTGTGTTTTAACCTATTGCCCTGATGCTGAGAACCACAACAGAAAATATGGGCTATAGATACACAAAGATTCAGCTCCCAAAGCACAGGCTTGTGGATTGTGTGTCTACTATCTTATCAAAATTTAATCAAGGATGGGATCAGGGAAATTGTAGTGGAATCAGGATTTAAAACTCAAGGGAAATAAAGGAAAACAGAGGCGATTGTCCATTAGATGCTTGTCTAGTACCCAAAGCATTGCTGATGCTACTCACTTGTCACCGGGACAAATGTACATGAGAGTTTATTCTATGCCTGGCACTGAATTATATATGTAAAAAACTCCACATTCTAAGAATTAGCACCACATGTTTTCCCTATAGAACATTTGATAGCCTCAGCACTGAAGCTATATGTTGAACTGAGATATAACTGAGAATCACATTGGTCCCTTAAAACAGATATGGAAACAAGTAAAAGCATATACCCAGGAGATAAGAAAGACCATGAGAATACTAGGGAACCATTTCTTGGAGGCTGGGGAGATGGCTCAGTGGGTAAGAGCACTTGCTGCATAAACTTGAAGATCTGAGTTCAAATCCCCAGCACGTATATGAAAAGATGGGCAGGCTGCTTGTGGGTTTATACTTCCAGTACTGTGGGGCAGAGGCAGGAGGGTTGCTGGGGTTTTCTGACCACTCAGATTAAGGAAGAGAGCCTTTCTCAAGGGACAGTAGATAGTGATAAAGTAGAATGCCTGACATCTTCCTGTAGCCTCCACATGTGTAGCCTTGCAGAACCACATATGCACACACACAGACACACACACATGCACACATGCACATACACACATGCACACATAACACACACTCTCTCATTAAAATAAACAAATAAATTTACTCTTTTCCATGTGTAGGCTTCATTATTGTAATATACCAATTAGAATGACAAGAGTTATGTATCGGTAAAAAGAATACTCAAAACACATAGCATATCCACTGCACCAAAGGAATGGAATCAAAGGAGGTCAGTGTAGTTGACTAATTGACAGAATTTGAAGTGGTCGGAAATTGGGCTTTCAGAGAACAACTGGCCCAATCTCTCTGATTAGGGGTAGAGTACATAGGAAGCAAAAGTTTGTCTTATTATGCACATGAATCTTTCTAAGCTGTCTCCATCTTGACCAAACATCGGCTCTCCAAACTCTCTTTGCTGAAGAAAGATTCCAGCTAGACAGAAATGAGATAGAGTGTCAGAGAGCAATGCCTCTGGGTCTCTCTGCAGACTGGGGGAATTGAAAATCAGCCTGAACTAAGATGGAAATAATAGGAATCATAAAGAGGCAAGTAAAGGCAGAAACATTGGTGATGATATGAATTGAAGGAGTGAAGGATAACAGGATAGATGATGGAGTCTAAAGATGCTCAGAGCATTTCTGCCTTGGGGGAGTGAGAAAAGATGATGTTGCTGAGAAAAGGTTTGTTGGAGGAGGAGCTGGCTTGGAACAGAATGGAACTCCACATTCCGGTTTGGATTTGTGGGAGACACACTTAGGAGGGATATATCACAAATCAGGGACAAGCTTGACTCTTGGGATATCCATTTGAAGTTCACCTTCTTCAAAGCCATTGTTCGATTATAGGAAAGAGAGAAAGAAATAGGGAAGGGGGGAAAGGGAAAGGCAGAGATCTCAAAAATCAGGAGGTAGGAGGAAGCAATTTGTAGAAAGAGTCACCCAGTGAGATTTTTCTTCATTGCTTTTTTAAATATTGGACTTGACAGTATAAAATTGAGGTCACACCATCTGCATGTGTCACTGTGGACATGGCAATGAATGAAATTATTTATTTTCCTTGGTCCATTACTATTTTTTAAGAGCAATGATAATGTTTGGATCGTTACTGAAGTCTGTGAGCTTTGTACCAAATAACCATGCAAAGTTAGATGCCATTTTTGCAAGTTGACAGAAAAGTAGAAATTACAGGCTCAGTGATAATTTTAGAAATAATAAACATTCTTCCCTTAAGCACGTAGAAGGAAAACCTAATTGATCCTTGAAGTTTGGATTCTGTAAAAATTCAGCTGGAACATCTGCCAAATACTACATACTCAGTACAAGATGCAACTAGTAAATATACACAGACAGAAAGTGTGTCTCACTTCTTAGTCAGGCATGACTTTGCATGTGCTTACATCATCTGCAGAACAGCGAGGAAGAGCAGAAATATTTACAATCTACAAAAACCCTTCTCAGTTTTCTTTCTCCACATGGTTTATCGACCCTTTGGTTTATACAATTTCTTGCAATTGTAAGGTAGTGGTTGTGATCAGAAATGCAATACAAAATCAAACCTGAAGAAACACTTTGAACACAAACGTGAAAATCAGCAAAAACAACATGTAGTAAGCATAATTTATATAGTAAGTATTTTTATACTTAACGCCAATCTTGCTTTGATCAGATGAATTTTGCCCTTTCAAGTATATGAATTTGTCTGGTGCTGGCTTGTCCTAATCATGCAAGTTTCTGCTTTGCAAATGAACAGTGCATACTCCAGCGTTCCTGGTAACTACCCCAACAGATATGAGTTTGCTTGTCTAAATGTCACGGACCTCTTACGCTGCTTGAGATAAAGAAGCATTTTACAGGAACCAAATGGGTGAGAGCAGTTGCAGATTGGCCACAATAGTTCCATCTCAGACTGCTGCCTCCTTATCCTCTCTGGAAACGAATAAGCTTTCACTAAGCAGGGCAGTTTTGAAGGTTGCAAGAAGACCTTTACGAAGCTGCAGCAGCTGAAAACCTATCAATGCTGGCACACTCCTCAGGTGGGTGCCTCAATTCTAGAACTCAGATGGAAATGCAAAGAATGAGAATGTCCTGAAAAGGCTTCCTAACCAAGCTTTTTGCTGTGCTATATACTTATATACTTGAAAAGTTACTTTTTCTTCCTGTTTTTTTAAAAACTGTCTAGTGTGTTTCAGATAATGTGAGACTGTTAAAATCGTGGTTAAGTTGGAAAGGAAGGTGAAGAACAGCCTGACCAAGGACAGTGCAGTCCATCCTAGAGCAAAGGAGCTGGGCTCAGCCTGCAGTTAGAGACACAGGAGCCTGGCTGGACGCCGGGAACCGTGGGGGGAGGCACCGATGGGTCCTGACCACCTCGTAGCTGGTGGCTCCCTGCACTGCTGGACTGACTGGTGTCTTGCTGCCATGGCTTCAGCACTAAGTGACACAGACAGTTTTTGTTGTGATGTCCTCCTTTCCAGGGGTCATCTGGGCTCTTGTATCTGCAGCTCTTTCCTTGTGTTCCTTTCCTCCCCCTTCTTTATTTCTTCGGGAGACAGAGTCTTTTGTGTTGCTCATAGGCCTGCTTCTGCCCTCTGAGTCTAGGGCTTGTGCCTCCACACAGCAAAAAACACTATTTATCACTGTTGCTACTGCCAACCCCCTCTTGACACTGCCCATCCTTGCCTGCTCCCTGACATTCCCCTATGGGCTCAACGCCACGCTCTTTTTTTCCAGCAGCTTCTAAACTTTGTCACTACTTACAGCTGTCTGCTGCATTATGAGTGTAACTCATAATAATCAGAGGATTTCAGATATTGCCATTCTGAAGTACCTTTGCAGCTTTGCATGACTGCTTTTGTTAAGAAGAGCATGCACGCACGCACACACACACATGCATGATGCAGTGTCAAATACAAAATGGGTCATACAAGGATTCTCTTGTCAATACAGACAGGAGGCAGCTGAGACTGCTTCAAGGCTGAGAAAGATCAGACTCCTTAGAATCACAGTCGGGGGGGGGCTGGAGAGGTGGCTCAGGGGTTAAGCCTCTGCCTTGCAGGCAGAAGGTCCTGAGTTCGGATCCCAGATCCCACGTATAGACGCCAGGCGGAAGCGGAAGCGGGGGCGGCCTGCGCTTCCGGTCCTGGTAGGGCGGAGCCTGTGAATCCCAGGGGCAGAAGGAGGTGGAGGCGTCCACAGTGGTTCCCGAATTCGTCCGTGGTTCTACACACACAGACACACGCGCGCGTGCACACACACATACATATGCACACACACACAATTGAATAAATAATTAAAAAAAAAAAAAGAAAGAAAAAAGAATCACAGTCGGAGAAGAAGGCTGTCCTATCCTGCCCCCAACATTCCAGGAGCAGGTATAAATGCTACACGCTTTGAGTTCTCCTGGCAGTCAAGGTCTAAGGAAGTCTGTTGACTAGTGGACAAAATGTTATTATTTCTAAGGAACATTGGGGGAGGAGATAACCTGTCCCCCTACAACTGCTGATATTAGAGGTTGGATTATTTATTGTGAGAGGCCAACATATGCATTATGGGACATTTTGTAACATCCCCCATCCACCTCTACCTTCTGAGTGCCACTAACACTTGCCAAATATCAGAGGCTAAGTTTCTCCCAGTGGAAGACACAAATATCTCCTATTGTCCAGAGTGTGCGGTCTTTCCCTCTCCTTGATTTGCGAGGGTCTGGTTGCTGCTTCCAGAATGAGCAATGGTAAAGTCATCGCTCTGGTGGCTCAGAGGCTGGAGGTACCACCAGGGTGAAGAACGGAGAAGACAGCACAGGCCTCTTTCAAGACGTTGAAAAAAATTGCCTTACCTTTGACCTGCTTGGGACGTCTCTCTTCTCTTTGCCTCCCTTCCCACCTCCATTTTGAAATGAAGGTAAGTACATGTTCACCTTCGTATGCAGGAAGCAGGCACTATTACTCATTTTATGACTTACAGCTGGAGCGGTGTTTTCCTCAGGATGAATCATACTTTAATGCTGTCCATATCTTAGGTGATATTTAGATAACTTTTTGGATTTAGCTTTGGCCTGGGGATATCTTAGAATGAAGTAAATGTATTTTGTAAGCAGAAAAAGACATGCATTTGTGGGACCGGAGAACCAAAAAATTGTGGGTAGAACTTTGTCCATGTGATTAAGTCCTAATCTAACCCATCTCAGAATGTGATGGTATTTGGAGATAGAGCCTTTAAATTGTTAACCGAAGTGAAACAGGATAATGTTTTTGCACCATAATCTAATAAAACTCACGCTCTTAGAAGGTGTGGTTAGGACAAAGGCCATACCTAGTAGTGACCAACACAGGTGGCGAGCAGAT
This sequence comes from Typhlomys cinereus, assembly GCA_023101885.1. NCBI lineage: Eukaryota > Metazoa > Chordata > Mammalia > Rodentia > Platacanthomyidae > Typhlomys > Typhlomys cinereus. The sequence goes on from JALPQD010000672.1 coordinate 80,027, forward strand.
GGCCATGAGTAGGACAAGGGGTGTGGCCTCAAGAAATCAAATCTATCAGCATTTGAGTCCTAAGCTTTTTGCCTTCAGAACTCCAGAATTACTTCTTCTTCCTCTCCTCCTCCTCCTCTTCTTCCTCCTTGTCTTCCTCCTCTTCCTGTTCCTCCTCTTCTTCTTCCTCTTCCTTGTCTTTCTCCTCTTCCTCTTCTCCTCCTCTCTTCTTCCTCCTCCTTTTCCTCCTCTTCCTCCCATTGTCCTCCTCCTTTGGTTTGTTTTAGCTGCCCAGCATAGGCTATTTAGCTCTACCAAATGAACACAACTACTTAGATAATATTATTAGAAGCTATCATTCGAAACAGTCATCAGTTCTATATTATCAAAATAATGCCATTGAAGGCAGAAAATATAACAACCTGAAAAATGGGCCTGTGTTGTTACATGGACCCTGGGCTACCATTGATATCCATGCTATTCATGCAAACAACCCACTTGCTTTTGGTCTTTCCTCCTCTGCCAGAGGTTGTTTGTCTATAGGGCTTCACAATTCATGCTGTCCATCCTGAAGTTCTGTTGAGGAACTGGGTCCCTTCATCTCTGGAAAGTAGGAAATGAGAAGGTCCACATGAGAATTTTCTCAGACTAAAACTAAGGCTGCATAAAGGCATTCCTGAAATTTCAGCTTAGGGAGAAATTGGGTGTGGAGGAAAAACCCCAATTCAGAGTTTGCTTTAGGAGCCAGTAGATATTCCTACATTTGGGTTATCTAATATCACCCGTGCTTTATGACAGCAAATGAATTTCAGACTCCATACTCTAGTCTACAAGAACATAGTATTTTTAAGATTTTTTTTTCCATAAAGAAAAGGTAAAATCCAAAGATTTAAAAAAGCAAACACTGAGTTTCTTTATTGTCACTGGATGAAGAATTCACCAGTGACTCTCCAAAGGGAAAATGTCAGGATTTTTTATGGCTGGGACCAGATGTGAGGTGTTAGCTGTTAGTCAAGGTTTGACCTTTCCTGGCTGGCTGGGACCAAAGTATTATATGACTTTGCCTCTTGTCTGTTGAAGTGCAAGTCCTTCAGTTTATTGGTCAGTAAGAATAATTAGGTCTATTGGGGTTCTGTTTAGCAGGTAGATTGTAGTTACTTTTTAGACTAGGGTAGAGTTCATAGTTGTACATTGATGCTGGCTGATTAGAACTGGCTCATCTTAGAGAGGTATCTGGTTAACTCTATGGTCATCTCTTCAAAGGCAGTATTCTCTTACATTAACCTTGTCTTGGCTTGTGATAGATGTGGACTGCAATCTTTTTAAATTTTATTTTGTTTATTCATTGTGTGTGTGTGTGTGTGTGTGTGTGTGTGTGTGTGTGTGTGTGTGTGTGAGGGCACTGTGTGTCACCAAGGGTGACTTCAGAAATCATCCTGGATTGCTTCACCTCCTTTTTGCTTAGCTCTGGGATTTCCTAGGCTCCGCCTACTAAGGTGGGAAGTGCTGGCCATAGCCATTTCTGCTTGGCATTTTTATGTAGGACATAGGACCCAAACTCAGAACTTTTTGCTTGCAAGGCAGATTCTTAACCTCTGAGCCATATCTCCAGCCCAACCCCATTCTTTACTCTTAGTTTTTCTTCAGCCTCATATGTCAGTTTAAGTGCTTTTTGTATTCATCTCATATTGATGAAAGCATATGATGAAAGCATTAGCCATCTTTGATGTTCTTTAGGTCCCGTGTAATCTCCAATTCTGAGACAGACAAGTCTGTGCATCTTGTCCCGCCTGTCCATGTCTCTGTCGCCTAAAAGCAGAGTCCCGATGATAGAGGCTGAAGCAGAACAACCCCAAGATTCATCTCTGCTCTTTACCATTCCTTCCACATTATTTGTTTATATTATAATCTTCAGACTATCAGCCTCTTCATGTGGTATCCATTGACCCTTCTGCCTCTCCTCTTTAAATTTGGAGTTTGCCACAGCTAGCAGGCACCTTAGTGTCTTTTCTTCCTGTGAGCAGTCAGAACTCCTAGATGAACATTACCTTTGTTTACCACGTCATCAGGGAAGTTATCTTCCCTTGCTGTTCTTCCCCAGTCTTGGGGTTCCTCTTCCCAATAGGACTGCTTTAGGTAACACAGCGAGGAGACCAGGGCTGTCCAGCCACATCCTGCGTGGTGACATGATGTAGTGGCCTCTGTCCAAAATTCATGTAATCCTCCACCCTCTTAGGCAGCACCTACCCCACCCCAGATGTCTCTGGTCTAAAGTTGGGCAGAAAGGCAGGAGGGGTGACAAATTCAATGCCAGTAGTGAGGGTCTGACCTGGGGGTCCTAGAACAGGACATCTTCTTGATTATTTTTGGGGACAAGGATTTGGGACCCATTTATAGCTGTAAAAAACTACCCCCATCTTTTCTACTGTCTGTGTACACAACCAGGAGAAACTGTGCTGGAACAGTGAGGAATGAGCTGCTCGCTCATCCTGCAGTGGGAGCGTCTGTAGACACAAATTCACCCTTGTGTCAAGAGGCTGGATCCAGGCAGGACACTGCTTGGTAACTGGTGGCTCTGGTTTCCTCCCCCAAGCAAATTCTGTACATGCTTATTCCTCCCCTGGTCTGCACAGCTGGTTAGCCTGATGGAGGCTGCAAGAGCCAGAGGCTCCCTACATGGCTGGCAGGGTTAGGGTGTGATTAGGGAGTGTGCAGCAGGTTGGTAATGGACATGCACATCCTGTAGCCATGGGTTGCAATGATGACAGTGGCTTGTGGTGATCGCTTTTCAGTGGATTTATCTTTTAAACTGCTTTTGTTTTCCCTGTTGTCTAGGAAACTGCATGCCAGGACTGTCTATCAACAGCCCCGCTAAGCAAGCAGGCCAGTGCTCAATGATTTTGGACCTGGCTTGAGTTTCAATGGCTCCTGTGTTTACATTACCCAGGCTTTCATTGCACCTGTCATTTCATTCTTGCCTAGACAGACATGGCGTCCCTCTCCTGCAGGGAGCTTCTCAGCCACTGGCTCCACCTCTTTCCTCTACATCACAGAGTGTCATTAGGGGTCAGTGATACAGAGAACACCAGAGGCCTCATCTGCTTCTTTGTCTTCCTCGTCCTCATCTATCTGGGTCTTCACACTGTAATTCCTCCTTTGACTGAAGTCCTCTGACACCAGGACTTCATTTCTTCTTTGCCAACCATCTAAAAAGCCACAAGGTGATTTCTCTAATCAGACTCATCCAGGAAGGGCCACTTGGTGTGGCCTTGCTTGCTCTTTCCCTTCTCCTTCCCACACTGCAAGTGCTATAGTTCCCAGGATGTAAGATACAGAATGTCCTTTCAGGACTGTAAAACAATCACAGGGGAGGAGTTTAGGTACAAGGCCCCTTTGGGGTGGAGGTTGACCACACCAACACTATATCCCTAGAGCCCAGACTTCTATAAGATGCAATATAAAAAAAAGTTTAAAACAAAAGTCACCCATCTTTTTGCATTTTACCTCCCCCTTCTCCAGACTTTTTGCATTTATTTCCCTTCATCCTCAATGGTCCCCAGGCCTTGGAGGGAAAGATACAGATTTCCATTCAGCACTGACCACTCAATAAGCCGTTGCTTGTTGTCAGACAGATCCCGGCTATACTGCAGCAGCGTGCCATCTTGGGAGTCTAAGCAGCCACCTTTACACGGTCTGTTTGTTGCAGAGATACACGGCAGGTCTCCCATCTGTTCTTTACAGACAGGAGATTCCATCTCTGTGGCATTGGCAGAGGGCTACCTCCCTCTTTTCGCAAGCCCTAATTGAGGGTGATGTCCCCTTGCTGATGTGTTTGCTGTGCCTGATGTTAGGGTTTTCATTTGTCACAAATGTGTTTACGAATCCTGGCTTCCATCTGAAAAAAAAAAAAAAGAAAAGAAAAAAGAAACATGGATCATCAACTCTTTGTCCAAAGTTCCATCAAAAGGATACAATGACTTATTTATGTTATGGTATAAGTATATTATAAAGAGCTGCAATATGAAGAGTATTTCAGGTTTTATGGGCCAAATAGTTTCTGATGTGACTGTCAAACCCAATTGTCTCAGAATGAGAAAAGCTACAGGCAATATGTACTTAAATGAGGGCTGGAGAGATGGTTCAGGGAGTAAGACTCTGCCTCAAAGCAGGACCCATGTAAACTAAAACTCCAGGCAGAGAAAGTATTAGTCTGCACTTCTGGCCCTGGTGGGTGGAGCCTGGGAAAACTCCAGAGTGAAGCAAGAAGGAGTAGAAGCAATCCAGGATGATTCCCGAAGTCACCACTGGTCCTCCACAGGGATATATAGTACCCTCTGACACATGCACACACACACACACACACACACACACACACACACACACACACACACACTAAATAAATAAATAGATAAAAGTTTAAAATATATATGTTCTTAAATGAGCATGGCAGTGTTCTAACAAAACTTTATTTACCAGGTGGAGGGATATAGTTTAATTAGTAGGGTATCTGCCTAACATATACAAGCCCTAAGTTTGACCTTTGGCACTGGTATAATTTGGCATGGTGGTACATGCCTGTAATCCCAGACTGCTTTTATAGCTGCAGACAGGAGGATTAGAAGGTCAAGGTCATTCTCAGCTATGCACCAAGTCTATGACAAGCCAAGGATACAGGAGACCCTGTCACAAACAAAACTGGACCAAACTAAGCAATGGCAGCAGAAGCTTATTTACCAAAAGAGGGTCTATCAGAGAAGGGTGGTGGCATATGTGAAGCTACAGAGTGAGATGACAGGTTTATTTCAAGGACAACTTGCCCGTTGCATGCACTTTCTGCAAAAGAGGGGAAGATTGCCAAAGAGTAACCTTACCGAAGATGAAGAAGGAACGAGAATCTCTGAGGGCATGTACCCTTTAAAAGAAAGAGAATTAAAACCAAAGTACCCACTGCATCTAGAATCTAATTGTTTTTTTTTTAACCTGGTTCATTGCTCTACATTGCTTGAATGATTGTTAGGTTTGGATGGAAAATGAGTGTCTCCCCTATGGGTTGATAACAGTTTAGAAGCAGGACCACACAACCAGATCTGGAAACCTGCCCTTGACTTGCTTTGATTGTGAAATGAGACGGGTGACACACCATGCATGTAAATGTCCTGGTGGACAAGCTGAGAAGCTTTCAAGTGGAGAGCTGGGAGATGATAGAGGTCAAAAGTAGCATGAGTAACAGAAAAAAAAAAATCAGTCATGCACCTACATCTATTCCAAAATTCTGCCTCCCTGAGTATAACAAAATGAGAAATTGAATTTTCTAAAAAAGAGAGTTTTGCTAATGTATTCTGAATCCCTTTCTGAAAAGAAGGCTGGAGTTGACTTTAGTTGGTAAATGAAATTTGACCATCATCCAGTACAGTGACATAGGCAGGGGTCCCCACCTGGACTGCATAATACCCTTCTCTCAGAAAGCATCAGACAATGGACTTTCTAAGTAGCAACTGAAATTCATAGCTGACCAGAATGGCCAATTCCAGAGGCTGAGCTGGCTCACAGAGTAAACTCAAGGGGAATTTACATGCTCAGAATAGAATTTCTCTATTAATTCACAGGGCTGCATTTATTAAATGCCTAGGCATTCTTTTTCCTTACAGAATACACCCCATTCCTGGCCTTAGCAGCATGATTCAGGAGAGCCAAGCTCGCAGCTTGCCTGTCACTTTCTGGGCAGTGATGGTGCCGCTGAGATACTGCCTATCTCTAGTGAGGGCCTACTTGGTTTTCACTGCTGCTTCTTTCTTAATCATGGTAGAAAGCAAAAATATAAGGCGCTGAGGAAATGCAGCTCCATGGTAGAGTGCTTGCTGAGCATGCCCGAGATCCTACCTTTAATCCCCAGTACCACAAAATCAATCAAGCAAAAGACACAGAAAATACACAGAAGACAACGGTCTTCTGATCTTTAGTTTGCTTTCACCGTGTGAGGAGGGTAGGAACCCTGGAGTTCTGGTCACCTAAACATCTCTTTGGGGAATCCACCTCCTCGAGTTGCAATAGAGGGCAGGGCTGGAGAGTAGCGATGTGGTCAGCTGCTCAGAGCTCCTGATAGTAACGGTGATGGACAGTTCAAGAATCTGCTTGGTGAGGGAGGAGAGTGGGGAAAATAGACCCCTACAGCACAGCTTCCCTTCCAGCAGAGAAGAATGTATGGAGCCCTCATGCTGTCATTCCACAGCACATGCCAGAGCTGTTTGTCAAGCGCTGTGTGGGCTAGCAGCAGAGCCATTTGTTCATTTTTTTCAGGAATATTTGCTCAATGTAAGCGATGAATGAGGTATTTAATCTTGCTTGAATTAACTTACAGGTAGTTTACTTGTTCTTTTTTTCAGGAATATTTGCTCAACGTAAACGATAAATGAGGTATTTAATCTTGCTTGAATTAACTTACAGGTAGTTTACTTGTTCTTGATGCCATTATAAAAGAGACTGTTTTCTAAGAATTCAAGGTTGGTGAATAGAAATGTTACTGATTTTTACAAGTTGATTATGACGATATACAAATTTACCGACTTACTGGTTTGAAGAGATTTTTTTTTTTGGTGGAGTCTATGGAATTTCATGATCGTGTTGTTAGTGTGGAGAGTTTCACTTCTCTCTTTCTCATTTGGAAACCTTTTACTTATTTTTCTTGCACACTGATCTGGCTGGAATTTGCCTTCTAGACTGAACAGAACTTCTGAGAGTAAGCACTTCCGTCTTCTTCCTGATTATAGAGGAAAAGCCTTCATTTTTCACTTCTTCTTTCTTATGACATTAACTATGAGTTTGTCACATATGGTCTTTCTTCTGTTGAGAATATTCCTTTCATCCCAAAGTTACTGAGACTTTTAACCAGGAAAAGATGTTGAATTTTGTCATGTATTTTTTCTGCATGTCTGGAAATAATTACATGACTTTAGGGTTTTATACTGTTAGTGTGGTGAATCATATGAAGTGATTTGGATCTACAGAACAACCCTTTCACACAAAGTATAAATCTCATTTATCATTTTGAATGACCCTTTAATGTTCTGTTGAAGATGCTGCTGTTGGGGGTTTTTGCATCTATGTCATTAGGGATATTGGATTATAGTTTTCTTTTCTGAAAGTGTCTTTGGCTTTGATTATCAGCTTAAATGAGGTTGAAGATATGCCTTCCCTTCCAATTTGTGCAAGAACTGAGAAGTATTAACATTATTTCTTCTTCAAATGTGTAAGAATCATTCATCAACCCATGTGTTTCTGGAGTTTTCTTTAAGTAGGGAATTAGTGATTCAATGATCTTTCTTATTATAGGTATATTCAGTATCCCATTTGTTTATGATTGAATCTTGTTAGGCTATATGTTTCTAGAATTTACTCATCTTTCCTGGGTTTTCTAACTTTTTGGTACATTCATTGTTTCATAGTATTTTCCTATGAATCTTTATATTTTTGTGTTATCACTTTTAATGTCTCTCCTTTCACTGTTTTTTTACTTTAGTCTTTCTTTTCATAGTTAATCTAGAAAATAGTTTGTTTTTTCTATTATTTGCCAAATCTAACTCTTAGTGTTGTTTCTTTTTTTGCACTTGTGTGTGTGTGTGTGTGTGTGTGTGTGTGTGTGTGTGTGTGTACTAGAGGGTATTAAAGTATGTGTGTCTGTGAAGTCCCAAGGGTGACATCTGGAGTCTCTACCGTCCCATTGCTTTTCTCTGGGGTTTCCCAGCTCTACCTTCCAGGGCTGGAATTGCAGGCCACTGCCATTTATAACCAACCTTTTAACATGAGATCTGGGATCTGAACTTAGATTATTCTGCTTGCAAGGCAGATACTTCAACCCCTAAGCCATCTTCCCAGCCCCATTGTATTTATCTCTTCTGTTGTTTTCATTGTTTCTGATCATATCCTTGTTACTCTTCCTGTCTATTAATTTTGGATTTAGCTCTTGTTTTTTCAGTACCTGAGAGTACAATGTTAGGTTATCTATGTGAAATTTCTTCTCTTTAGATGGAAATAGTTATTGTTGTAAATTCCTGTTAGGTCTGCTTTGGCTTCAGTGGTGATTTCATCCCAAGTGGGCCTGGACCGCAGTTAACACAAATGTAAATATGCAATGAGCTCACTTCCGGCAGTTCTCCATCCTCACAAGTACATCTCAATATGACTTCAGGGATACAGATTCATTACTGATCTCTCTGACACAATATAGAGGAAAAAACAAACTCCCACATTTTATTTCACCACACACACACAAAAAACAAAAACAGAAGAAATCAAATATTCATCTCGGAATTTGTCCAGATACATCTGAGGAGTGAGGTCACGGTTATGCCTTACTGGTCTGGAGGCTATGATAGAACTTGGCACATCTTAATCTCTAGGAGCTGCCAAAAGAAGAGATGGAACTTTGGATAAGTACAAAGCATGGGAATATTAAGGTCTTTGGCCATAAAGAGTGATGACATTTGCTTCCTTACTCATTTAGATTTCATCTAATACAAATTAACATTGTACTTCCAGCAATTGAGTTTTCAACCTGACAGCTCAATTTCATATCTCTTTGTTCTTTCTTTTTCACGTGTTTGGGTTTACCCATGTAGTAGAGTTATTTCAGGAAAAATAGTTGTGTCAGATTTAGGATAAACATCTTCACTGACATATTATATAAAACTCCACTGTTCTCCAGGAGCCACTTGTGATTGGCCCAGTGTTTTGGCCACTGATGTGGTCTTAGTTAGAATGCGCAAGATTCTTTATGGTCCAGGAGACCCAGAATGACTTGACGTGGGCATGAAAACAAAGCAGGTACATAAGGCCAAAGGAAGGAACACAGCAAAGCATCTTTAACTGAAGCAGTTTTTATCCTTCCTTCCTGCCCAAGCCAGGTCTCCTGCCCACCTACATTTATTGTATGAATCTTTTTCCTGGGGAGATGCCACACACAACTGTCTACATACCCCAGCCAGGAGCTGACAACAAATGAAAGCAACAATTATGCCAAGGTCTAACTTGATGACCCAATGAGTTTATTTGGCTTGTTTATAGAAGTCTTGTGGTGAGAATTACTAACAGAAGCAGACATGATTTGAAGGCAGCTACTTTCCCAGAAATCTTCCCTCCAGCATGGATGAGACTCATAGAAGATGGATGGATCCTTGGAATTCTGTATCGTATGACTTGCTAGGAGAGTCTCACTCAGACTTCTGTACTGTTCCACTCTCTCTCACACACACATACACACACGCACACTCACTCCTTCTTGACTACTCTGGGATATTCTTCAAACTGAATTCCAATTGCTCAGCAGTGCCCCCCCTTCCTTAATTAAATAGTTCTTCATAGATGTTCCCAGCCTTTAATTGTCAAGTTGGCATCTGTAACTATCACAGTATACCACTACCAAAATATTATGAATTCAGTGACACTATTTATTCATTCATCTGACAAATATTTACTCAGCATTCACTCTAGCTTTGGAACTGTGACATATATAAATGAGTATATATATATATTCGTTTCTATATCACAGTTTACAGAATCATACTCATTATACCTACGAAGACTCATAGCCACATACTTATCAAGTAATTAACCTGCTGTTGTCAGGATTTAGAATCTAAACATGTGCACAGAAACTTACCTGTTTTTGTTTCCTAAGGCAAAACATAGAAATAAAAGAATATACTAGTATGTTAGTTACTTTTCTTATTACTGTGACAAAAGCAAGGATTTATCATGGTTTGAGGGTGCAGTCCATCGTGGGGGGAGGTATGGCAGCAGCAGGTGACATTGAATAGGTGGTCAGGAAAGAGATGAATGCTGGTGTTCGAGTCTCTTTCTCTTAATTCAGTCCACAATCTCACCACATGGGGTGGTGCAGTCCACATTCAGGTACAGAAATATCCTTATAGATCTGTATGTGTGTCTGCTAGATGATTCTAAATTGATGATAATGACCAGCCATGGCAACTAGGAAATAAGAAGTAGGAAGGAAGACTCCTTTGTAAAGACTCCATCCCCACCACATCCTAATACCGTCAAACAAACACTTTCACCTACACTATATTAGCCAACAATATTGTAACTTGCCTTTTAGAAAACAGGTTTTCTAGATGATATGTGTCTCATCATTAGTAACAATTATGATTCGAGGCATATTATTTAAATCTGGAAGTGAAAACTCTAACTATCAAGTGTTTCTATAGTAGTTGAAATGGTGTATAAAGAACTATAGCTTTAGAAATAATCATAGAAGAAATTGTTGGCTGTGTGATTCTCTTGGCTTCTAATCACATACTCCACTGTGTTGGTTTAAGTTGTGATCTGAAGACTATGGGCTTATTTCGAACCAACATTTTGTCTCATTCTTCTTTATTGTATTCTAATCCTAAATCATACATGTGGCATGTTTGTATAAGTTGGATTCTGGTTGTGGTTCATGGAAACACATTTCTAACCTTTCTCTTACTCAACTGCTGTTAACATTATATGTGAATCTGACACTAAACCAAGTTAGATTACTTGCTAGCATACATCTGTATAGTCAGTAATATGACATGTCACCGTGAAAGCACTTTTTGAATGACTTTTAATGATAAACACAAGCATTGTTTATGGGCTAAATGATAAAATGTTTAGGATTTCCATCAATAAGACTTGAATTTAGGGAGGACATGATAAATCATTAATGATTGAAAGGTTGATGACTTGTGAGTCTATTACGGATGCTTCACATACATTTGAGCATTTTATCATAGAAAATTCAAGCATGGGAAGTGACGTTGAAGACCACAGTCCTTACTTATTCTAAATAGTAAAAAATCGATCACCATGTTTCGGCACAAGTTTTCCTTCCAATGAAATGCCAAATACAGTTTTTAGTACTTCCTCTATTTCTTCCTCATTCAGAGTCTTAAATTCTACCAGGTCTACATTCTCCTTATAGCTGAATCTCCGGTAAGTGAGGGTGCAGCCCACTAGACAGTGAACCCCATCTTGAGTCTGCAGGGAGCAAAATGACTTGCTTGTAAATACAGAAGCTGGAGATGTCTGAAGGTATGTATTGATCGATTCAAAATCCTCAATGGTTCGAGGTTCCAGAGTAAAGGAGTAAATTTTTCGATATTTTTTCTTCTCAAGAAGGTCAGAATCAACAAATTCTTGGTTTGGGATGTCCTGCTCTCTTCTGATTTGGTCCAAATACCAGGTTCCATTCTCTTCTGTCAAGCGGAAAATGGCAGGCACCTGAGGCTGATCCTTCCCAGAAATTAATTCCACAGGCTCCCACATCTGGTAGGAACGGCCAAACCCAGCATCGACGATGTAGTTCCTGCCATCAATGGTCACCTGAACTAAAAGGTGAATCATACCACTGCTATATTTATTGGCTGGAGTGTTGAAGACATATCCCCCCAACATTGTGGTTTCAAAACCCATGGTGGTCAACACCCAGTAAAGAATATGATTCACCTGAAGACACCAGCCACCCCGCTTCCTCCTCACAATTTGGTCAAAAATGTCCTCTAAGCCCAGCTCCATGGGTTTTCCACAATGGATGTCGAGGTTCTCAAAGGGAACAGTTCGAATCTGGTGCTGAAGAATGTCAGTTACTGTTTCTAAATCCAGTTTGTTTCTGGAGTTCTTATAACCGATTCTTTCAAAATATGCTTTAATATCCATGGTCCCCTAGACAAGGTAAAAAAGGACATCAATATTTACTACTTTTGCTTGCGGATTTCCTGGAGTGGACTGATTACATTAAGAATGAATTTTCAGGAGGTAACTATAACTATCTGTAATAATTACTTGTTCTCATGGTATGAATTTATATATACTCACATGTTTATAACAGGTAGACAAGTGCTAAATAGTTTCAGTGACCCCACAAGGAAAGTTTTCTCATTTCTTTTGGTTCTTAGATATCAGAAAATTGAAATGCAGGTGATATGGCCTGCAACAATTTCACTGTATGATATTGTGCTCTCTTCCTTATGTATTAAATACAGATATAGAACAGGGAGCCAAGCAGAGATGAATAAAAATGAGGTTCCAATTAGTATTAGTATCCACTAAAATAAACCTTTGAACAGTTGTTCACAGAAATGGGAACTATACAACAGAGTATATGGTGATCACAGTATCCACTTTTTGGCTGAGCCTTGCACAGAATCTGAACTCTCAGATTGTATTTCATTGTTGATTCATTTATTCAGCAAATAATTTATGGTTTTTTGGCTGGTAGAACATCTGTTCAACATTGAGACTGAGAGAAACATGCAGTATGCATATACACGTGAATCACACACACGCAAGCACACACACGTGCATGCACACAAACACCTATGTGCATCACTCATTCTAAACCTTTCTTTTCAGTGACAGGTCAAATTACTCAGTGAGCTGAGTCAGTTAATGACACATATAATCTAGGAGCCTGTTGGTGGTAAGTATCCTGAGAAAACTGAAGCAATGGGAGCAGTACATGCATCGAAAGCATCCCGAGGTCATAGCATGACTGAAGAGAGTCTCAGTAGAAACTTGAGGATCCAGAGGAGGAGCCCTTATGGGTTAGGTCCTTACATATACAACATATTGTGCTTCTCCTCATCTAACCCCACCATAAAATTTAAGTGTCTTGTGGGAATGCAGGCTCATACAGCCACTCTGGCGAGCCGTCTGGAGATTCTTAAAGAAATTAAAGATTGAAATGCCATATGACCCTGCTATTCCACTTTTGGGAATAACTCCCATACAGCAGAGGTTCACCTTGATAGCACAAGCACGACCATGTTCATAGCAGCACTGTTTACAATAGCAAAGTCATGGAATCAGCCCAAATGTCCAACAGTTGACGAGTGGATAAGGAAACTGTGGTACATCTATACAATGGAGTACTACTCAGCCATCAAAAATGATGAATTACTGGAATTTGCCGGGAAATGGATGTCATTAGAAACAATTATAAGTGAAGTATCCCAGACCCAGAAAATTAAGCGCCGTATGTACTCCCTAATAGGTGGCTCCTAGTACCAAACCCACCCAGCCCACCTAGAGACAGTAATTCAAGGATTATGAACAGGAGGGATGGGGTAGGAGGGCCACACCAGAAACAAGGAGAGAAGGGACCATGTTACAGCAGAGAAAATAGGCCTCCATCAAGGACTCAAATAAGTAATGAGACATCTGATTAAGTTCACAGACTTTTGTTCCTGATCATTTACTACTGAGGGGGTATGATCTCACCAGAAGAGGAGGGCATATAGTCTGGCAGATAAAAAGTAACTGTTGTGCAAATTGGTGATAGATCCCTCCCTCACTGTGGTTTCCCACTTTTATTACATCTACCTTTGAATGTGCTTTTATCACAAGACTCTAGTTTAACAGCTTTTTGTCTCTGGCCAGGGGGTAACATACAATGCCCACCAGGATGGAGTGAAGGGCATTGCAGGAGCAGCAAAACTGCAAAAGAAAATCAACAAACCACAATCCAGAACTTCAGAGACTCTATATCAACCACCTAGAACTAGGCCAGCTTAATCTCTCCCCATCCTGAAGCTCAGGGAAATTTGCGGAAGAGGGGGCGGTAAGAGTGTAAGAGCAAAAGGATGGGAGGAGCAATGATATGTAAGATACTCCATACAAGTTAGGGCCGAAGCAATCATAATTGGACTTTACATGCCCTGCGCATTGTCCAACACACTATTGACCCCACAAAGTCTAGCATCTGCTAAAGGCACCAAGATCTTTGGAGGCAAGGGATTGGCAGCCACAGCAGTGTTCCTATACCTAAGGGGAACACGGGAAAGGGTTCAGGGAAAGGCCACTGAGTCCTTGTATGTCATCGGAGAGGAGGGCCCAGAGGAGAATCAGGCATGCACAAGAAAGGACTCTCTGGGAATTGGGGCGGGAGGCACTGGGGGATGGGAAGGGAGGGGGGTGGGGAGGAGGAGCAGGGTTATGGGGGGAGGAGGAGGGAGGGAGGGACCTGGTGTACCTATTAAGTTTGTATGAGCTGAAATAATAATAAAAAATGTATTAATAAAAAAAATTAAGTGTCTTAAGTGTATTGTCACTGTGTGAGTGTATGTCTATGTATGTGTGAATGATGCATGTGTGACTGTGGATGCATGTGCAATAAATGGTGTGTATGTGGATATCAGAGGGCGACCTGGTGGAGTTAGTTCACTCTTTTTACCTTTGTGTGGGTTCCTAGGGACTAAACTCATGTCAACAGGCTTATGTGTAACTGCAGATTCATTACCATTACGTCAGTAACTGTGAGGGACAACAATACAACCCACATGATATAACCAAGTCGGCTTTGGTATTGTGTGACTAACCGTATTTTAGTTGTATGTCACTGAAGCTGAAGTTTTAAGATGAAATGTGATGAGTCCTTGGAAAGTGGCCACTGACGAAGGAGCTGAGTGGAGAAGCTATTTGTTTTAGATGCTGCCTTGCAGGGTTTCTGCTGGATCATCCGCATAAGAGAAGACGAGAGCAAAGCAGAGGGAGTGCACTAAGGGGGTCTGTGGAGAACCCCCAGAACCCGATGAGCACCTCATACCCGAGGAAACTGAAAGGAGGTTGTCTTAGGATGTTTCTTCTTGGGGAAAACTCTAGAAATGAAAAATCTCTATCTGCATGACTTATCTTGAAAATCTTGAAAGGGTAGTTTTGACGGACATAAATTATGAAGAATCACTGACACCAAGTGTGGACTGTCTAGAAAAGTGAACATCTGAATTACACAGGGAAGGGTAGAGAAAGAATGACAGAGATGGAAGAGCCAAGGTGAACTCTAAACGTGGGGGTACTGGAATGATCTGGAGTTTCTCACCAGCCTGAGGCCCAGAAGCAATCAACCAGATGATGAGTTGCCATAGAAACAGCAAGGAAGATAAACCATATTCTGCATCCCCAATTACTACCTAAATATACATTGAGCACCGAAAGCACTGTATGTTGGAGATGTTGGTGGTGTGCCTGGTCTCTCTTAGATAACAACTAGAGGTGGAGGATTAAGGGCAGGAAAACAAAGTAGTATGGTTAACGTGGATGTCACTAAAAAGCTAGAGAGCCATTTCCTTTGCAGAACATATGCCATTGAAGCATTTCTCTCATATTCAAGTTCTCCCACTTTCTCTGAAAGATAGAGTCCAAACCCAGCCTCAGGAGGACACTTCCTCAGCCAAAAGAAAGTCTAGGAAGAAAGTAAGGACAAAGGTACACAGGCATGAACACAGTGTGAAAACACACTGGGATGCTGGCATTAGGGGACACACCATAATATGCATGTCACACAGAACCAATGGAAGGAAAAAAATAAACCTGACAAAAGTTCTTTTACAGGAATTTGGCAGCATCAAATGTATAAAATGGACTCAAAGAGGCAAGAGAGAAGGTGATGAAACAATGTGGTTTATTCAAAGAGAGATTTCAAACCTAGAAACTAATTAAGGGCATAGAGATAATGCATAATTAATGAGGAACTATCTTCTATAGATACAGCCCAATAGCACATCACTTATGTAGAAGAAAAACTTGATATTCACAGCAAAGGCCAATGCAAATGAAAAGATAAAGCCATAAAAATTCAGCTACAAACTACCAGGCATGCAACACAATCAAAGCCAGTTTAGCTTAGGGCTTCTAAAGAGAAAAAAAATCAGAATTATAATAGAAAATGCATATGTAAGATGCATGCTATATATAAAGAATCTTTTTTCCAAATGAAGCAGAAATTACATTTCAAAGACAGGGGAGACAATATTGTGGGGGGGGAGTTGATTGTGCATGCATGACATTCTAATATATTCCTGCTAAATTATTGAAATCCAAAGTGAAGGAGAACTACTTAAGAATCTGGCAGAGGGGAAGAGAAACACTTTGTAAGAGGAAAATATGTCTGGCAACAGAATGTTCCACAGAAATATCCAAAGGTGAAATCATGGAATGCCATCTACAAAGTATTGAAGGAACGAGCTATCCTCACTCATCGAGTGGAAAAGCCAAAAGGCAGACAAAGTCAATCTCGAACATGAAAGAAGTTGAGAAAGCGAACAACCAAGTGATATTCCAAGGATGTTCATTGATCAGTGAAGAGGGAACCAAAAGGAAAGCAAAAGGGCTGGAGAGATGGACAGCAAGCGAACCACTTGCTGTGCAAGCAGGAGGACAGAGTTGAGAGCCCCTGAACCCACATAAAAAATAAACTAAAAAAATGTCTGGTAAACATAGTGGCCACTTGTAATTCCAGAGCGCAGGAAGCAGAAACAGGGAACTGTAATTTCCAGTGGGGGAACTGTGGATTCAGTAAGAGACTCCGCCTCCAAGTGTAAAGAGAACTATAGAGAAAGAAGATACCTTATGTCAGCCTCAGGCTTCTACACATGTGTATACACACATGAAAGTGCCCCAAATACATGTGCTTCCATACATGCATGCGTATCACACATGTACAAAAAAAATAGAGGGGAAACTAAGAATTAGGGTATAACGATTGCCGTAAGCATTGTGTCATTTTAATACAAGGCAAAGAGGAGAAGCACTATGTTAGAGAAGCACTAGGGCACCCAAGGAAGTCACTTGGTCTTCCAGAGAAACAGATATAAGCTAATTAAAACTGAAAAAATGGCCAGAAGTAGGAAGACATGATTGGAACATTTAACCGCAGAGGTAGGAACATTCTACTTTTGAGTGACTTAAGTGAGCAGTTCGTGGGTTAATTAGCACCTGACCCCAAACAACTTGGTGCTTCAGTGGGAAACGCCTGATTGGTCACTGTTATAGCATTGGGAGAAAACACCAGGAACCACTATATGACCCTGTGTGGATTTCTAGCAGTGCTCACCTAAGAGGTTATAAGACAAGCTAAGGAACTGCTCGCATTTGTGTGTGTGTTTCCTTTTTCTGATCTGTCTTTTCTATTTCATTGCTGCTTCACAAAACACATAACCTCCAGCTGCACTAACATCTCCAAGCCATCTCTTGCTTGGATGGCAACGGACTTGCTAAACAGGCCATAGGCAGAGAGCCTTAATCAGTAGTGCTTACACTGCAGAAGACCTGCCCTGTAGCCATGGGTAAAGACCCTTCTCCCAGCAGCCAGACAAAGGCAGGGGGTGTTCTCAAGTGCAATGTGAAACACTGGCTACAGATGAAGTTGGCAGAGACCACAGAAAATGAAGGCGCTGGCAGGAAGCGGTAGAAAGTTGGCAGCTGTTCCTTTTGAGGGTGGAGTCGCTTGCCTTGAGTCTGAAGCAATAAAAGGAGGGGTGAGGTACAGGAAAGAACAGTTTATCAGCAAAGGGCCAAACCATGCACGTAGCCGGTGGCATCCTGCCCAAAGCACAGAGCAGAGTCTAGACAACAGTGGCAAGAACCCTAGCTCCTGCATCCCTTGCCTATGCAGAACGCCTCACTGTGAGAATTCTGCATTGTATGGGTTGAGTGACTGGGAAGCAGTGGATTTTTTTTCTTGTCAGTGACAGCTAGTGCCTAGAGATCCTCCAAACTCAGCCCCTTCGAGCATGATCAAACGCCCTCTAGGAATTCCTCTAGATAGCGCCATGAAGATCTTTGTTAAAGCATGAGAGAGGAAATTGCCCCACAGCTATGTTAATGTACCCGCTTCCTTCTTTCAACAGGTCCTTCAAGTAACCACCCTCATGAGCTGTGATCGCTGGTGAGGAAAATCAAGTCTCTTCAGAAAAGTCTTGCTCAACTTCGTGATGGAATGTGGGGTCACCCAGTTGGAACCAAGCGTTTGCCAGAAGGAATGGAACCCTGCAGAGTATTTACACACTAGGTTACAAGTGGTGCCATCCAAGCTTTGTAAAAAACCTTAGAACTTGATGTTCAAGACTGGGACAGAGTGTTCTGAGACCAGCTGACACCCCGATTTCAAAGTCAACCAGGGAACTTCACTTACCAGTTGCAATCAGGAAGCAGGCTGAAGGCTCTCTGAGCCCGAGGTCTGGAGAGGAAGTGCTCTTATTGGCTGTTGAAACTGATCCGCCTCTAAACCTAGTTTAGAATCATCGCAAGGATCTCTGGGAAATGTAGTCTCAGGGACGCTTTTGTTCTTGAGTCTCTCCTACTTGATAGGTTATTTTTTTATTCTCCTGTAATTTTCATAAGTTGTAAAGGGCCTTTGAGTTTCACATAGTCCCCGCCATTTGGAAACCGGGGGAAGGTCAGAACTTGGAAATGGTACAGATAAAGCAGATCTTTGTGGCTGCATGTTCGCAGTCCAGTTCGTGACACTAACTTTTCATTTGTTGCTCTCTGCTGTCATCTTGCTCTGTTCTCTTATCCTTAGTCCCTTTTTCCCTAAAGGCACCTTGTAACGTGAAGAGTGTCTAAGCAGGAGTCTTGAACATGGCCTATGTCATGTGGTTGTATTTCTAGTATTTGGGATATACCTTGATGACATTGAGCAGTAATTGTTTCTTGGGTATTTCCCTCTCTAACGACTCATCCCAACAGGATTAGTGCCTTGTGCTGTATCTTGCCACATGCGGTTCCAATGTATCCCCCTGACCTCCCACAGCATTACCTGGGACTCTCTGCCTCAAAACGCTCTAGTGCTCTGAATTTGGGTAAGCTGAATAGACCCACACATTTATGCCTTGGACCACCTCTGAGGTGAGAGGGAGGTGAATTACATCTGCTCACTTTGCATCTTTTCAGTTGGGATCCCTGTGATTCATGCATAACGATGCCTTCTGCTGTTGTTCAGGGTGATTTGGCTTCTTTTGTCTTCAGGCAAACTGCCAGCAAAGCATTCTTTGATGGTTGTTAAGCTGCTTGCTTAGTTTCCATCCATCCTTCCTGCGGGGCTTGTCTCTTACTCACCTGTAGCCTCAGTCACCTTCTCCAGTGCTTAACCACTATTGCAGTGCTGCATGGAGACACACACCTATAATCCTAGCACTTGGGAGGTGAAGGCGAAAGGATCCTTGTTTGGAGGCCAGGCTGGGCTATAAGAAATTGCTCCCCCACCCCCACCCCAAAAAGAAAAAAGACAAGAAAGAAACAAGGACAACAAAAGAGCCAGCGGGATAACTCAGTGGGTAAAGAAGCTTGCATGCAAGCCTGCCACCGGAGCCCACCCCTGCAGCCCACGTGGCAGAAGGATAGAACCAGCTTTTGAAGTTGTTCTCTGATTTCCACATGTGTGCCATAATACTGACGTGCCTGTTCTCTATAATAAATAAATAAATAAATAGTGTTAAAAGAAGACTCTCTTCACCAATATTTCAGTCCCTGCCTTCTCTTTACCTTAGTGTGAACATCTCCAACTGGAGAATGGGGATAGTGCTGAAATATTCCACATAAACTAGACTCCTCTGGTTGCAAGCCCTAGCCAGAAAGCATGAGGCAAGTGTCACTGAAGACTCAATCTGAGGCACGAGCCACACTCGTCAGCCTTTGGCACCTGTTTCTGGTATTTCACTGAGCACCAAGTGTACACAGGACTCAGATGACACAAGTGAAACAGGATGGAAGGACATGGAAATAATGCAACATTATTTGCTCATAAAAATATATATTGTCCAACACTGAAGATATTAAACTGTGATTTGATTTAAAAAAGACCACAATGGGAAAAAAGACCAGAAATAGGAAATTGCTAACTGATCTGCCTAAATCAGAACCTCCAGCACCTGGTAACATTGTCAGGAAGCAATACTCTCCTAAAACAATGACTGGTTACAAGTCTGGCTGTAAGAAGAAGATGCACTTTATGTACTCTATGTAGCTGGAAAACATAATATGTGTCGTGTACTATATGTAGCTAAAAAGCACAGGATTTAGTCTATGCATGATAACTGCTGATAAAGGCTAAATTAGCTTCTGTGACACTGCTTGCTTCCTGCTTGTCCCCACATCTGTTACAAGACCCCACTCATTATGTGGAGTGTAACTGCTGCCCTTAAAAGCCCCTTTCTTAGACAACTTGAGGCCTCACACCTTTATCTCAACTTATTGGTGTGGGGACCTGATCAGCTCCAATAAAGCCTCTGCATCTGTTAAAACTTATTCAGTGTCAGACTGGTGAATTCCTGAGTGGCTGGACCCCATTACAATTACGTTCATTTTACCTTGAGGAATCAGATCTGCGAGTTTATCTAGCAATTCAGCAAGACTTTATAGAACTTCAGGATCCAAAAAGAATGATGTTCTTTTTTTTAGCTAAACAGAAGGAAAAGAGACAAAAGATATGAAATAAGATGAAAGGAAGATGACTGCCATAGGAAACACCAAGCCCCAGCACATCCTGACGCCTCCACACAAAGACTTTGATTCACGTTGTTATTATTGAACATACCTCATATATTTAATAACAATTCAGTACAAATTTTATATTATGAATTAGTACAGTTTCCAAGATAACCACAACATAATTTCACTTGATTAATTTTGTAAAGTATTATGGCTCTACTTCCTTAAGAAAAGTATAACATAAAAAAAAAGTGATTTTTGGCTGGATAAAATGATGTGCTACCTAGGAGTTATTTTATAATATTTTCCACCATTTGATCAATATTGAGCTAGATAATGCTTACATAGACTATAATTTGTATTTATGGATATGTTGGATATTAATTATAAAAAGTTAAGTTCATGTAATAATAATAGGCCCCTCTCCCTAAATAGTAAAAGACAGGTCACCATGTTTGGGCACAAGCTTTTTCTCCAAAGAAATGCCAAACATGGTTTTCAGTACTTCTTCTATTTCTTCTTCATTCAGAGTCTTAAACTCTACCAGATCCACATTCTCCTTATAGCTGAATTTCCTACATGCGAGGGTGTGGCCCACTAAACAGTTAACCCCTTCTAAGGTCTGTAGGGAACAAAGAGATGTGTCTACAAACACTGATGTTGGAGATGTCTGAAGGTATGTATTCACAGACTCAAAATCCTCAATGGTTCGAGGTTCGAGAGTAAAGGAGTAGATTTTTCGGAATTTTTCCTTTTCGAGGAGTTTGGAATCAACAAATTCTAGGTTTGGAACGTACTGCTCTCTTCGAAATTGGTCTAGGTACCAGATTCCGTTCTCTTCTGTCAGGCGGAAGATGCAAGGCACTTGAGGCTGATGCTTCCCAGAAATTAATTCTAGAGGCTCCCACATCTGGTAGGAGCCTCCAAAAGCAGTATCAACAATGTAGTTCCTGCCACTGAGGGTCACCTTGACGATAAAGTGAACCATTTCCTTGCTGTATTTGCTGGTTGAAGTGATGTAAACATAGCCTCCCAACACGGTGGTTTCAAAACCCATGGTGGTCAGAGCCCAGTTGAGAAGATAATTAACCTGGAGACACCAGCCACCCCGCTTCCTTCTCACAATTTGGTCAAAAGCAGCCTCTAAGCCCAGCTCCATGTGCCCCCCGCAGTGCATGTTCAGGTTCTCAAAGGGAACGGCCCGCATCTGGTGCTGAAGAACATCAGTTAATGTTTCCAGGTCTAATTTCTTCCCACGGTTCTTATAACCAATTCTTTCAAAGTAGGCTTCGACGTCCATGGTTTCCTGAGGCCAAGAAAACAACCCAAAACAAACATTACAACACTTGCATGTTGCTATTCTGAGGTGGGCTAATTAGAGTAGGAATGTATTTCTTATGTGTATATATGAAGTCTCTATAAATATCTGAATCAACAATCATTTTGCTTCTACTATGTGAATTGTTTTTATGTGCATACAGTCACTAAGTGCTCCCAATGTCTCAGCAAAAAAATTTGCTATTTCTTATCATTTCTCCATTTTTTAAATATTGGAAATTAAAAATTCTGATTAAGAGATGAGAAAAATGACAACCAACAGTTCAGATGAAGTTTTCTCGGTAACAAATCAATACTATTGCAATTGACATCCACTATGGCAGACTTCTAAACAGTTATGGTAACAGGAACATTATCCAGAAGAGCACTTAACAAACCTGCTACATGACTCACTTCATTTTCCCTTTAGCCAAATCTTTCACAGAACTCCCCTGTGATTGATGAGCTCATTCATTCAATTGTTGATGGAGTATTCACAATGTATTTTATATTAAGTCACTGTTGGTTTACCCTCCACACACCTTAAACAGTAGATATTAAGACAATTGATATTGAACTGAGTGAATGAGCAAAACACACAGCTGATTAGACTGTGGTACGTCACTCTAGGGTTAACTAAAACAAGGAAAGAGGATAGAAAATATCCAAGGAGAGATTCATTGTTCAGTGTGAAAAGAGGTTTCTGAAGAAAATCTATTTATACATAAGGGACATTAGACAGTGAGTCTGATAGAGAGAGAGAGAGAGAGAGAGAGAGAGAGAGAGAGAGAGAACCCATGCACATGCACAATGATGCATGGGTGAAGGGCAGAGGACATCTTTCAGAAGCCCTATATACCATCTCCCCTTCTACCGTGAAACTTCCAGGGAACTCAGGTTTTCAAACAGATACCTTATCTACTGAGTTAATTTTCCTACCCAAATCATCTTCAAATGTGCGAGTAAGAAAGGTGGGGGCCTAGCAGAAGGAACAGAAAATCAAAAAGTCTTCAAGAAACATACTGGGAAGCCAGAGTGAGTGGGGCAGGCCAAGTGAGAAGACGGGTGGAGGTGAAATCACACCATGTGCGATCGCACCAGGAGCAATGTCTTTACGGCGGATGGAGGATGCGTTTGATCTCTGCTCAGAATGAAGCAAAATGTTTAATGATAGAGAGCTTAGAGGAATGCTATCATTTGAAAGACTTGCTATGACCAAACTCATCCTCCTGGCTACCCTATGTGATGCTTGCATCACTGTGAATGATCAAACAAAGTAGGCAGAACCAACTCAAATCAATGAGATTCAAGGACTCATACGTGGCCCACGGTGTGCTTCTTGTGTGTCAAGGAGGTGCTGTTAATGTGACCTTCTGCAACAGGACTCAGATCTATTGGAAAAATGTACAAAGAGCCATACTGACAAAGAAAATGCAAGGAAGGGTGAAGAGATGAATCTTTATGTAGTTTTCAACTGTCAGAGACAGTTTGCTTATTTAGAAAGTATTTGGGAACCTGCCATTTGCGTGCCTTTAATCTACTGAGGCTTTGAATGTGAGCAAAGTCCTCTTCTTCTGAGAGAGCATGGCATTAAGGGACCATTCCCCCAGTCACGTGGTGTTACTCTGAGCAGCCGTGATCCCTGTCCATGACATTGCTCATTGTCAACCCTCCATCTTCCTGGCACTGCCAGTATTTCCACTTCCTACCTTCCTGATGCCCACAGCATTTTTCCCTACATCGTTACATCTGTTGAATTTCACTCTTGGTTTACACTATCACCCTTCTTTGACATTTAGGCACCTCTGATATATACCAGCCAGAGAAAGAACAAAGAAAGAGTCTGCACCATGTGTTAAGTTAGAGAGGAGAGGGCTGAAGTGAATGGGAAAGGTAGCAAAACCATCATACCTTAATAAGATTTTATATTTATTTTTAAATGCTATAATTTGTATTTAAGTCTTTCTCTCTCCCTCTCCTTCTGTTTCTCTTTTCTCTGCCCTAATCTCTTCCCTCTTCTTCTACTGACTTCTTTTTTCCTTTCAAAAACAATATTCTTTAAGGCAAAATGCTGAAGCACAATTTAGTAACCGCAGATCTATTAGAATGATGTCAAGTTTTGCTAGGGACCGCAACGCTACATATGCTACAACCCAATCATCCTGGAGGTATTCTGTGATGATGCCTATTTTAATGGATTATTATGGAAGCTGGGATTCAGGAGGAGGTGGTGAAAGCACCTAGTTGAGACACGCTGAGCTGTCCAGGTTGACGTGTGGCATCTCTGGGAAGCTATACGTAGACCACTTCCTTTCAGTTCCATTGTCAACATAAGAGAAGACATTAGGGGGGCAGTGGGAACATGGGCAGGGAGCTCTTGGAATGCTCAGGCGGTTGGTTCCTACCTGTCCTGGCAATTTTAAAGTAGGTTGCTTGTCAGCCAAAATTCAGAATTCTTATGTTGCTTCTTCTTGGTGCAAACTGTAGAAATAACAGAAAAGAAAGATTCTAAGTGTACTTAGACTGACTCTAAGTGTACTTTATTTCTTAGGTTCTGTCCAGTAATCCTCTGGGTAAATATATACTTCCACACAGGTTAAATATTATTCCTTATTTTAGTTCGAGAACAGAATAAGCAAATGCTTGGTTTCCACTGTGATACTACCTGAAGACCACCAGGTATTCTATGTTTTGTTGTTGTTGTTGTTGTTCTTGGTGGTGGTGGTGGTGGTGGTGGTGTGTGTGTGTGTGTGTGTGTACAAGAAGGCATTTGAATATGTGTGCCTGAGGTGGCCCAAAGATGACTTTGAGAATCATTCTGGATTGCTCTACCTCCTTACTGTTTTGCTCTGGCATTTCCCAGGCTCTGTCTTCTACAGTTAGAAGTTCAGGCTGCCTCTATTTCTACCTGGTGTTTTTATGTGGGATCTGGAATCTGAACTCAGGTCCTTTTGCTTGCAAGCCAAAGGCTTAACCCCTGAGTCATCTTTCCATCCCAAGGTTCTACCGTTTTTGAGAATTTAAAGAAATGTTATTGAGGGGCTGGAGAGGTGGCTCAGGGGTTAAGCGTCTGCCTTGCAGGTGGAAGGTCCTGAGTTTGGATACTAGACCCACGTATAGACACCAAGTGGAAGCAGGGGCGGCCTGCGTTTCTGGTCCTGGTAGGGCGGAGCCTGTGAATCCCGGGGCAAAATAAACAAGGAGGAGGTGGAGGTGTCCATGGTGGTTCCCGAATTCATCCGTGGTTACACACACACACACACACACACACACACACACACACACACACACACACACATGCACACATACGCATACACACATAATTGAATAAATAATAAATAAAAAAATTAAAAAAAAAGAAATGTTATTGAATAAAGTCCAAGGACTAATGTTGGTACCACCTTGTTCCCTGTTTCTTGACTTTAGTAAAAAAGTATTTCATCCTCTTAAATTGGCTGGCATAGATGTGGAATCTTATGGTCTCATGGCATGATGACATCTACAAATGTGTTGGGGCACATTTATAGCTTTCCCAGGGGAGATGCAGCTCTTAGGCTGTAGGTTGGAGACCCCTGATTTAGAAGTTGTTTTTTTTTTTTTCTTTTAGAAGTTACAATTCTTGGGAAAGAGTTTTTTTTTTTTTAATCAGTTTATAAGTGACAATTTTGCAAAGTAAAGTTAACTTCAAGTTCAGTAGTATACAACTTGAGCACAGGGTACCACTGAAATCCAGAGGTCATTAGGGAATACTTTGGAAACCTATACTACAATATATTGGGAAAAAAATAGAAGAGATTAGAAAGAATGACCTATCAAAATTGAGCCAAGGGAATAGAAAAGGCCGAAAGAGATATATAACCAACCCTGAGAATGAAGCAAGAATAAGTGATCACTCTCAATAGAAAAGCCTAGGACCAGAGGGGTTCACTGATGAATGATACTACTACGTACGTTAAAGAACAATTAGCATCATTGCTCTGCAAACTTTTACATAGCTGTAAATGGAAGGCTTCCAAATGCATTCCAGAAAACCAGCATTGCCCTGATGTTAAAGTCAGTTTAGTATAATACTATGACGACAAAAAAAAACAACAAAAGCACAAGAACAGCATCAAAACATAATATAACAATTTCCTTAAGGGATTTATTTAATAAAATCCTTACAAACCAAATTCCACAGCACACTGGAAAGACACAAATAATAATCCAGTTG
The DNA here is from genome assembly GCA_023101885.1 of Typhlomys cinereus. Classification (NCBI taxonomy): domain Eukaryota; kingdom Metazoa; phylum Chordata; class Mammalia; order Rodentia; family Platacanthomyidae; genus Typhlomys; species Typhlomys cinereus. The sequence continues at coordinate 105,780 of JALPQD010000672.1, forward strand.
GTTTCAGTCCATGGATGTAAGCACGGCCCAACATGTGCAAATCAATATAGGACATATGGCACATAAATAGAATTAAGAGCTGAAGTCACAAGATCATGTCAATACTTGTAGCAGGAGCTTTTGGTGAAATTCAACATCCTTTCATGATACAAGTTCTGAAGAAACTAGGAATAGAAGGATCACATCTCAGCATGGAAAAGCCTCTAGTTGTAGCAATTGACGGCTAGCATAGCACTGAATGGTTCCTTTAGAATCAGAACAAGATCAAAGGAGTCTAATGTCACTACTCTCATTTAATTCAGTGCTATAGTAAATAAGAAATCAAATGATCCCTTTTTATAAATGACATAATCCTGCACCTGAAAGATCCAAAAGATGCCATGAGAAGATTGAATTGGGTATTTTTATAAAGGAAAGTATCAGGAAACAAAATCAGCAGCTTTTTCTTGACATGCTGGCTCTGTGCAGGAGAGAGACCTTGCTGTGAAGGAGGGAGACCACTGCAGAGAAAGTCTGGTAGTGCTCTGTGTCCATTGTCCATAGGATTTAGCAGTATCAGTCCCCATATCAAGCAAGGAAGTTTCTTCATCCATCTCTCTTTACTTCCAGAGTCTTATCCAGAGTGGAATAATGTCTTTTCTTCCTCTCTTAACTACCAGTCTAGTCTACTTCCTGTCAGAATTCTTATTAGTCAAGGAGCCAAAAAACTTATACATGAAGAATCACAACCCAGAACTATTACAATTGTAAAGTAGCATATTAATTCAAAGATCCATTAAGCCACTCTCTTTCACTAGAAACTAACACATGTATAAACCCTGCAATAGAATACCAATTTCTTTTGAGTTAGAGTCCCCAGAGGCTGCTCAAAGATATAGAGGCTGAGTTGCCTATTTGGAAACAAAAGCGGATACATAAAAAGAGAAAAAAGCCAAAGTAAACAAACTGAATACACTTTGAACAAGCAGACAAAGCCCCCTACATTCCTATCTGAATTGCATTTTCCACCAACTGGTATGGAGCTAAAAATGAATGAAATAACTTCCAAATAGACAGGCCATCAAAAGAGGAAGTAGAGAATTCTTGATGGACACCCACCCATGTTAGGATTAGGATCATAAATATTCCCCAAAAGTTTATCTATTGAAGGTTTGGTGTCCAGTACAATAGTATTTACAGGCTGGGCTTTTGGAAGGTGATTGGAGCATGAGAGGTCATATATTAACATTCATGGGATGATCCGCTGATGGATTCTTATTTTAACAATGAGAATAAGACTTTTCATATTGTTTGATAAAAGTGGCTCGTGTCTTTGCTTCCTACCACCACGAAGTGGACAACCTTGTCCAGCTTGTGTTTCCTGCTGTGAAATTCTCCTTCCTCAGAGGGCCAGAAGCAATGGAGCCAAGTGGTCAATGGCTAAAATCTCTGAACAATGAATGAAGAGAAGTCTCACCTCCTTTAAGTTTGTCTTTGACGGGATTGTACGCAGGACAGAAAATTGAGACTTACCCCACTTCCAGCCTGTCGATACAGTATGTTCTTCCCCAAAGAGCTGTTCATAGGCAGTCGGTGCTGTGGAGAGGAGAATGAAGGGTGGTGATTCCAGAGACAAAGAGGGTCTTAGAAGCAGCTGTAAGCAGCAGCCTTCTGCTTGGCTCAGTAAATTTGTTACCAAAGTTCTGTCACTCACAGGACCTAAAATATTCAAGAGTCAGATTTAATAGGAAGGACATCAGATTTTATTACAATATGCTAGTATCATCAGAAAATGGTTGGACTTCCTGCAATGACTAGTTCATGGGATATTTGAAAGGCTTTCTTGAGGCAGAAGGCAGTTGGGATAATGAGCAGAAAGAACACACACAGAGTCATGGCAAACTACTTTCTTTGTCACCTTTGGAATTCAGGAGATATTTTCTTTTCTTGTCAGTTGCTCCGCTCCAGTGATTCCAAATGACCTTCCTCTCCTGGACCCTGTCCTATAACTCTTTGGATAAACATTATTTTCATGTACGTTAAAGGTTCTCCATTCTTCCTTCAGTTATAGAAGAATAACAAGCCACTGAACCCCCACTTTGATGTGATGTGACGATCACCAGATGGCCCAGGGTTTTTGAAAGTTAAAGAAAGGCTATTGATCAGGAGGCACTGGACAACCTTTTTTCCTGGAGCAGATGTATCTGCTCATTAATATTTTGTCATTTAAAGGAGGTTTTCCAAGAAGTGGCAATGTGAATTAAGATCTAAAAAAAACAAACAATAACTTTACAAAAGTTAATTTTACCAAGTGAATTTCAAATGGAAAAGAAAATAAAAGAAACTGATGAAATTGTGATACACTAACCCACTTTTATCTGTATCCAACATTTGGGGTCCATTGTGGCAGAACATGGGCACATTGGAGTCACACCTACAGTCTTGCCACCTGTGGCCTACGTGACCCTCTCCTGGGATGGCACTGCTTGCTCTACATGGCTACTCTGAGCAGGTGTTCTGTACTGGGATTTCTCTAACTTCCTGGAGTTGGTTCTTTTCTTTCACCCTAAGGGTTCTGGGGATCGAACTCAGATCATTAGGTTTGTACAGCAAGAGCTTTTCCAGGCTGAACCATCTTGCCAGCAAACAGAAACCTCACAAGCACATGGCTGCCCACATTTCTATTCACACTCCTTTCTGTTGCAAGCGCAGGGTTGACTGGTTGAGATCAGCTTCTAGCTTTCCAGCATTCTCTAGTGTGCACCTCTGAGCTTTCCCCCAAGTCTTCCTGTGAAGCCCACCCAAAGGCATTGATTGATCTGCACTGGTATAGTCATGGCAATGATTCTCACTTCTTGCTAGTGATTTTTGTTAATCAATTTTTAGTTACTATGACAAAATACCCGAGCTCATCAATGAGAAGACAGAACGTTTTCGTTTTATTTTGAGTTTTAGAGCTGGGTCAGTTGGTCCTGTTGTCTTTCAGCCTGTGGCAAGGCAGTGCACCAGGCCAAGGGGTGGGCTGTCTCCCTGGCATCTGGAAAGTGGGGGGTGGAGAAGAGGTGCAGGTCCCAAGGGCATGCTCTACTCACCCAGCTCTGCATGTTTTAATTAATGAGCTTATTTGGAAAAAGATAGAGATAGAGGTAGAGAAACAGAGAGGAGGGAGGGAGAGAGAGAGAGAGAGACAGAAAGAGAGAGAGAGAGAGACAGAGAGACAGAGAGAGACAGAGAGAGAGATAGCACAAGCAAACACAGTGCAATTGCCAAGGTGCACGGCCGGATGTTAGAGGACAACTTCTTTCAGGACAACTTCAATTCTGCCACAGCTTTTTCCATGTAGACTTCCAGAAATCTTACTTCGGTTGCCAGGTGTGCAAGAAAATCATTAGGTTTGTACAGCAAGAGCTTTTCCAGGCTGAGCCATCTTGCCAGCAAACAGATTCTTTGTCTTTCTCAGAAACCTCACAAGCACATCGCTTCCCACATTTCTATTCACACTCATTTCCTTACCCATTGAGCTACCTTGCTGGCCCCAAGATCTACATGTTAAAGTTTCTATCACCTCTCAATGACGCAGTCAGCTTGGAACCAAGAATTGAACACATGCACCTTTGCAGGACTCTTATTTGGACCACAGCACCTCCCTACTCATAGTAGAGGCTTATAAAGGTCCTCCCTGAGTCAGAGAAGAACTAAGGACAGAAGGCGAAGTTCATCCACTCAGTGCTTCAGAGGAGGCAAGAGTTTGATACTGGGGTATATTTTTTCTTAATCGTGAAATGAAAAATAAAAAAGAACTCAGGTATCTGGCAAAGCCAGTTCTCTTTAGAGAAGAATGCAACTCTCTCTCTCTCTCTCTCTCTCTCTCTCTCTCTCTCAGCTTGTGTGTGTGTGTGTGTGTGTATGTGTGCGTGCACACATGCGCCTATATATGTGTAGAAGAGGGCACTGTGTGTGTCTGTGGAGGACCTAGGGTGACTTCAGAGTCATTCTGGATTCTCTACTTCCTTTTACTTTGCTCTGGGTTTCCCAGACTCTGCTTCCAGGGCTGGAATTACAAATTACTGTGATTTCTGCCCAGCATTTTTATGTGGGATGTGAGGATCCAAACTCAGATCCTTTTGCTTGTGAGGCAAAGGCTTAACCCTTGAGCCATCTCTCCAACCACCAGCAACTTTCTTTGTAAGCTGACTACAGAATGTTGCACAGAAATATCCAAAGCTGTGTATGTAGAGTTGTCTCCAAAATACTGAAGGAGTTGAAATTCTTGAACATTACTCCATAAGTATTTCACAGAATGAAGACTGGGACGTGCATCTACAGACCGTTTCAAATATGACGATAAGAGAAATGTAACAATTCTCAGGCAGCTTAACAAAAAGCTTCTTCACTGACTAGCGAGGACCTAAATTCAAAAGCACTGAAGGCTGGTGTAAGCAGAGGCTTTTTTTTTTTTTTTTTTAACATAAATGAATAATGGAAATAGGACGGACATTGTGGACATTGTGGTTGCTGAAAAAACTGCAGTATTTTGTAGAAAAGGAACTCAAAGTCAAAGATTACATCCGAAGACTGAGAAAGACCAAGCCTAGAAAGTCCTGATCTAGGACAGGAGAGATAACCTGAGGGTTAAGCCTTTGCCTTACCAGCAGAAGGTCCTGTGTTTGGATCCTAGATCCCACATAAACACACCCGGTGGAAATGGCAGGGGTCTGCATTTTCAGGGCTGGAAGGCAGAGCCTGGGAGCTCCAGAGCAAAGCACTTAGAAGACAGAAGCAATCTAGGATGGTTTCTGAAGTCATCCTTGGGCCTTCACAGGCACATGCAGTGCCCTCTGATGCACACAGAGAGACGCACATAAACAAACAAACAAACAAACAAACAAACAAACAAACAACAAATAAATAAATTTAAAAGTCCTGATCTAGTACTGTGAGCATTAAAGCTATGAGAATATTATCTTAGGGACTTTGAAATTCTGAAGAGCTTATATGAGCAGACAGCAACTTGTGAATCAGAAGGTAGTACCAGACCCCAAGCACTTCATGAATCAGAAGGTAGTACCAGACCCCAAGCACTTCATGAATCAGAAGGTAGTACCAGACCCCAAGCACTTCAAGAATCAGAAGGTAGTACCAGACCCCAAGCACTTCATGAATCAGAAGGTAGTACCAGACCCCAAGCACTTCAAGAATCAGAAGGTAGTACCAGACCCCAAGCACTTCATGAATCAGAAGGTAATACCAGACCCCAAGCACATCAGTGCTCCAGTGGGACTGGGACTGGATGAAACTTTCATAAAACATTCACAGACAAGGCAAATTCATATATGATTCATTAGCATCGAAGGTCCTTAACTAGAGGCTTGTTAGCAACCTCTGGTTGGTAAAGTCTCTGTTTTCCTTTACATTACCCTGCTTTCTCAAGCCTGATTTTATCTAATCCAATGGCTATTCATTTAAAATTTTTGTGATAGAACCTAGTCTGACTAATTATTGCAATAGATTCTAGGAAGCACCTAGAAGAAAGGAACTAGGGAGAGTAGAGCTGGAAGGGAATTGGAAAATGCATCTAGGTGTAATCAAAGAGGGAGGATAGAACTGTCAGAGAACTGGTGAATGCATCTAGGCGGAGTCAGGAAGGAGGGTAGAGCTGTCAGAGAACCGGGGAATGCATCCCTGTCTAATGTTAGAAAGCATTAAAAGGCACAATGCCTCACATGAAACCTCCACCACAGAAGGGTCAGCAGCACACAGTGGACACAGAAATGGCACATGGGTTTGCAAAGGACCTGGGAAGAGAGGGGACAGTCCGTATATGGCAATGACCAAAGCTGAAGAAGGGCCCAGCAGTTTCAGAAGAGAACCAGGAGCTTGCCGCAGGCATCTAGCCAGGGCCAAGGTCTATCTGTGCCCTTGGCTCCCGGGGCGCTGAATTAGGAGGTCTTGCTCCAGTGAAACTCTGGACTCTGGGTGGAGGGCCGATGCCACTGTCTGACTGCAGACCGGAGAGTTGCTTTTTGCAGTTCACAATGCCTAGTATCCCTCTGTACTAAACCCCCTTTCAACACCTTTAACTGCACCCAGGAATTTCTCTCGACATAGCAGATACACACTGCAGCCATATCAGACATTTCGGACCATTACAGGCTTTCTAACCAGCAACTGAAAATCACACAGGAATTTGTACTCACTTGCTCCCTGTAGGATTAATGGTGCCCTTTGGGACATACCCTGAGGATAAAGGGCAGTGGACATCATTGCTAAAAGCATAGTAGAGGCAAATACAGTTATAATAGTTCTCTTTTTAATAGTTCTCTCTGTTGCTTAATTCTCTTGACAGATCTTTAAAGCAATCTACGTCATCAGCTCCTAGTTCACTGCTAGGAAGCAAAGTTCTGGAGAGGCTCAGCGAGCTGTTGAGGTCTCACCCATAGAATGTGCTTTGGCTGCAACTGTGGCAGTGACAATCAGAACCAAGCACTCAGGATACTCACCGGTGTCCCGTAAAGAATTTGTTAAGCTCTAAGGTTGTGCCCCAAAAGTTTTTGAACAACCTCCGAACTTGACATGCAGGGCTGCTGTTCCCAAGTCCTCCCTTTTTGAGATAGGATGAAACTTTAGTTTCAAGATTGCGAAGTATGTGGCCAGTCAGGAGCTCCCCTTACTTACCCCGTTTAACCGGACCTGGAGTGAGGAAACCCGCTGACTGCCCTCGGTCCTGTTGCTTCCAAAGTCTGAATGGGAAGTAATCTCATTGGCTTTCCAAATACCCCCGCCTACCCCAATATGATGCTCATCACCCCCAGGGATACCTGGGAATTGTAGTCTCAGAGCTGCCTTTACTTTTAAGCCGTTCTTTTTCAAATCCTTTCCTCCCCCAAGGATTGCCTCGGGTCAAGGGGCCTTTGCATCCTGGTCTCTGATAGCTGATCTCAGACTGCCCACGTGTGACATGGCAAGAGCTCAGGAAGAGCAGACTCAGTCGCTAGAGCAGGCGGAAGGGACAAGGCATGTTTTAGCCCCAGCTTATGACACACTGTCTTTATCAACGCCTATGACACCTCTTAGTTTCATCTTTCTCTCTCTACTCTCTCATCCTCACTCTCATTTACTTTTTTTTCTACCCAAAGGCTCCAGGCAACGTGTCTGAATGTGTCTGTGCCTGTGGTATGGGTACAACGTGTCTTATCACTGTGTTTTCCATGTCCATTAACGACATAGGTCCATGCACAAGTCTTGCTGTTTCTCATACATTTCCTTCTATTTTAACATCATGGCAGGACGGGCACATTTGGCATCAAATGCTTAGTCCATTTTTAGGGTTTTCTACTGACTAAACTGGGTGGGACTCTTAACAGCCTGTGTCTGGGTGAGAAGAACATATATGTCCCTGGAGCAGCCTCACAGCTGAGGGTGAGGTGAGTTGTAATATCCAGAGTCGCACTTTCGATCTGCTCACTTGGGGATCACTCTGAGCCACGCATAGGGCTGCCTCCTAAATTTGTCCAGTGCAACTTTGCTCAGTGAAGTACTCCCTTTGTTGGAACTCAAACTTCCCTTAATTCTGACTGCCACACACACCCCAGCACTTCCTTAACTCACACTTACTGCACATTGCTTTATGAAGATGTGGCTTTGCAGAAACTAAACTGAAGCATATTTAATGTATTAATTCGATTGGTTAAGAATGATTGGTTTGTCCCTGTCTTCATGTTAGTACAAACACTGATGTGATGAACACATTCCTACACATCCCCTGGAAATATGCACAGAAACCGTGCTGGATTGATGCATCTGTGGAGGGGCGGGAAACATGTATACTTAAAATTCATTCAGTATTCTCAGATTCCTACAGTTTTGTGGAGATTTCCTATTTTATGCATCATTTTCCTATTTTATGCTGTCATTCTCTAAATGACTGTCACATCATCACATGTACTTTCTGTCTTTGAGAATTTAACCTATTTCCTTCAAAGTAATCATTAACATGTAAGTATGATTACTAGCATTTTAATTTTTTTTGGTTCAGTATATAGATGCTTTATTCTTTTTCTCCTCCATTGCTATCTTTGTGGGTTGGTGAATTTCAGTATGTGTGATTTTTTTTGAATCCATTTTTTTATCACTTAGATCTACCGGGGATTTTGTTTTTTGGTCCAATGAGATATCCATAAGACATACTAATTATAGGTGTTTTAAGACAAAAGCAATTTAATTTTAATCATTTCCATTAGATCCACACTTTTAAACCCACCACCCCTGAATTTTTTTATTTGGGGCATTTCATGTATTGTATCCTTTGTAATCTGTGTTCCTTAACTATCCCTTACAATTACAGTTGTTTTTAATAGTTTGACTTTTTACCTTCTTACTAGAGAGCTAATTGATTTCATAGCACATTACAATTCTAGTGTTCTCAACTGGATCATATACTTACTTTTACTAGTATTTTGGGTTTTATTATAGGATCATATTGAAAATATAAATTTAATGACTTTTCCCTTCATTATCAAGGGATTGCATTTTTCTCAAGCAGGCTCTATGATGATAAATGTCCTCAGCTTGTGTTTATCTGAGAGGTTTCTAAAAATTTCCCATATTTTTTGTAGTGCTAGATGGCAGTTGGTAGCAGTCTTAGTTGGCATTTTCTTTCTGCTCTCTGACAATATTACTCCATTTGCTTTTTTCCTTTACATTTAATAAGTCGGTTTTCTCTTGAGGACTTCAATATTCTTTTCCTTCAATATTTGATTTTTATTGGTATATCTTAATGCATTTCCCTTTGAATCCATCCAATGAGGTACTTGCTGAGCTGCCCAGATGCGGATTTATATTCTCTTCTCTTGACTTGGAGCTTGTCTGTTATTATTTCCTCAATGTATTGTATATCTTTGTCTCTTCTGAATCCCTTATTTTTAATTCTCATGTTGTGGTGCTGGAGAAGCTTGAACCCAAGACCTTTCTCATCCAAAGCGAACACTATACCACTGAGTCCTTCTTCCCAGCTATTCCTGTTCTTGAACTCTGTACTAATGAGTGAGTCATAGTCCACAAGTGCTGTAGGGCTATCTTCAATTTTTTTCATCATCCTTCTATTCTTGTGACTCGATTATTTACTAAAAAATATATCTTCAAGTCCATTGATCTCTTCTGATTGGCCCAGTCCATTGCCCATGCCCTCTAGTGACTATTTTAGTTCTATTTGTGGGGGCTCTTTCAGGAAAGTTCCCCTCATCTCAAACTGATGGGGGATGCAAAGTCACATGAAAACCAGCACATAATCTACAAAGGAGATTTATCGGCAAGCAAGTGGGAGGGCAAACAGTCAAGCAGCAAGCAGCATGGCTGTCTCTGGGGGTCCTTTATAGGACATGGACATGGGAGTCTTGGGCAGGAACACGTGACTAGAAAAGTACTGGGGTAGGAAGGGCGCTTATCCCAGGGTGAGTGAAAAAAGTCCTTGGGAGCACAGACAAGCTGGGGGCCGTGAGGCTGCAGGCAGGGTGGGAGGATGGAGCTGCCTTATCTAGGCAGGCTGGGAACTGTGAAGAGTTCTTTGTCTGGACGAGCACATCGGAGGAGAAGGGAGGAGAAGGGAAGGGAGCAGCTCGGGTCATTGTGTTCAACATGGCCACCATTGTGTCTAACACTGTTGTTACTGTTAGCCTAAAGATTTATGTTGGGCCCTTGTTAACTTTCTGTTGAAATCCTCTCATATTACAGTTCTTCTCTCATTTGGCTTTTGACTATGTCAGGTCAACCGTACACCTCCATTTCATGAGGATCCCATTTCTAAAGATTTACCTTGTTCTTTTATTTGGAATATGTTCCCTTGTTCCTTAATTTTTCTTTGTTCTCTGAGCTTGTCTCTTCATATTATATATGACAACTTTCTTTCCCAGTCTTACTAGATCTGTCTTATGCAGATGGTGTTCCTCCCAGGAAGCCTGGACAGAAGCATCTAAGTACCAGTAAATGTTCTATGTTTGTCCAACTCCCCTTCTCTGTTTGTAGTGGTCACCAAAGATGAACGTCTTCCATGTCATATGGGAGTAGTACACATTCCAATGCTTTAGAACATGGCTGGAGTTACTGGAATGTGCTGCAATAAACCCCTTTCCTTGCAAAGGGTTGGAGGTACTGTTTACCACTTATTTTATTTTTCTAGTTTTACAAGCATATTGAGTACTCATCTTCACTTCCCTCCATGCCCCCCTCCCTTCTTCAGTCTATCCCACTTCCTCCCACCTTCCTGTCCATATGCCTTCACAGACCTCAGGGTCCATGACCTGTTTACTATTTTATTTTATTTTATTTTATTTTATTTTATTTTACTTTACTTTTACAAGCATATTGAGTACTTATCCCTGCTTCCCTCCATTGTCTTTCCCTCCTATACCTCCATCAATCCCACCCTCCTGCCTGTCTGCTTCTATGCATCCCAGGGAATTAGGCTTTATTTTTATTTTCTTAAATCAGCCCACTCTGGATCTGAGGACATTATTGCTATATGCAAGTGTGAGGATCACCTTTTTGATCTCTGACAACTGTCAAAACTTCAGATTTTAAGATTTGGGAGCCAGTCTCATGGGTATAGATGCTAAAAGTTTAGATTCTTGATGCATGTGCAAACTACTTTTAGGAAAGTCTATAGATCTGAACATACTATTTGTAGCAGTCAGCCTGCATGGTTGCTGATAAATGACCATCAAACAGCTTAAGGGATCAAGGGGTTTATTTCCTTATGACAATCTGGTTACAGTTCTCAGTCCAGCTTGAAGGGCGATCATGCACCAACACCAGGGCCAAGGGAACTGGCCACACCATTACCACATAACAGCTGAGAGAGGGATGATCCTTACTTGCCAGACCAGCATGTCTGGCTAAGTGTATAGAAGGATGCCAACTCTTTCAACCAGCTCTCTGTGATTTATTCCAGGGTCTAATCCCACCCACCATAGATTGGCCTTCCCCATCATCTAGACAATCTCCTTCAGGTTTGCTCTGGACTCAACTCAACCACCAATTCTCCATAAATGTGTCCAGAGCTCAAACCCTCAACAGTTAAGTTGACACCTGTGCCTAACTAACTATGATACTACTGAAGCCAACAAGGGGATAACACAGAAAGATATTGACAGTCATTTTCCTTCCCCACCTTTTAGAAAGGAAGCAGTTTATGTTTTGCTGATCTGCAGAGTATGTGGAGATGTGCAATGTCAAGAACATAGCCCGAACAGGTCTCATATTTCATAAGAGAAGAAGTATCACAGTACACACTGGAAAACATCAAATCATGTTTGGGGACAAATTGTGAGAACCAAGAGAATATTCAGAGAACAGGGAGCTGATTAAAGCAAATGGCCTAAATGTCAAAACCAGGTCCTAAAGTCTCATTCTAGACCCGGCAATTTAAACCTCTGGGCAAAATCATGAGGCTTTTTCAGAGTTTTAACTATGACTATTAATAATATGATTCGCATGAAGTGACAGATAGCAAGTTGTCTCTAAGGTGGCGGTTCATCTTGATTGTCAAAATGTTCCCATTGAGAGATGCCTGGGGAGATGCATTTTGAGGTGTTTCTGTGAAGGCATTTCCAGAGCTGATTAGCACCTGGGACAGAATCTAGGGCTGGGAGTTGGGGAGTTATGGCTGACTTTGAATGTGAGTGGCACCATTTAATAGGTCAAAGGCCTCCAATGAACAAAAGCAAAAGGAGGTGGAATCCACCAGGGTGCAACTTGCTTTCATCACATACACATTGCACAAGCAGGAAGGTTTTTTTGGGGGGGAGGGACGGGAGAGCGTGTGTGTGTGTGTGTGTGTGGTGTGTGTGTGTATGTGTGTGTGTGTGTGTGTGTGGTTGGAAGGTGGTGGAATCCAGCTCTCCTAAGTCATCCTCCCTACTAGGCTGCGCTGAGTGGTGTTGCAACTGCCTTTGAATCCCCGTGTGACTGTGAGTAACCTTGATAAACTTACTGATTCACTAAGTTAGACTTGGACTTGTTATTTTGTTCTGTTGCCAATGACCTTTCTCAGGTGAATAAACATTTCTTTCCATCTCTCCAGGAAAGTTCACACAACTAAAAAAAAAAAATCAACCATGTAAATTGTCTGACAAGTATGAAACAATGCAAATCTCTCTCTCTCTGCTTTGTTTCTTCATTCATTCCAGGTTAAAATGGGACAACAGTTAAGATCTAGAACAGTGATCTTTCTATCAGGGACATAGTCAGAATCTATAAAATCTGCATGTAGTTTGTAGTATTTAAAATTATGACCAATCTTGCAAATAGTATTTGAGACTCATGTACAGGACTTTTCAAGTAGAAAATCTTAGACCAAGCATTGAAAATAGCAGAATGACATAAAAAGGACAAAACAGCATGGGGTTCGATCTGCCATCTCTGTAAGTTTGTGATCCTCATGCTTGCAACAGAAGTAACCCAGACTCATATTGCTTAAAACAACATAGCATAGTATTAACCACAACTACCATCCTAAGAGCTGATGGTGTATTTTATATTTAAGGATTTTCTTTATTCTTAAATTTTGATTTTTAAAAACTGTGTAACTTATGAGCATACCTGTACAAAAGTCATTTGTGCCTCTATAAAAATGCTTACAGTGTGTGAGTAGAAGTAGGTTGGTTTTGTTGTAGAGCATGTACGTTTCAGCTTTGTTAGCTATTAGCATGTAATCATCCTGAAACACGACTGTCCAACTGGTAGTTGGAGTAACCATCTGTGTTAGGTAATTGATTTTTATCCACAGAAACAACAATTTCCTTCTATTTTCATGGAAAAAGGTACTAATGCAGCTTTGAAATTGGTTCTCTACTCTCCCTTAGAAATTGAAAGAAAAGAGTAATCTTTCTTGTTTCTATTCCAAAGCAGTGGCTACTGGATCCTTGAGAAAGCACATTCCTAGGAATAAAGCTGAAACACGACTGTCTAACTGGTAGTTGGAGTAACCATCTGTGTTAGGTAATTGATTTTTATCCACAGAAACAACAATTTCCTTCTATTTTCATGGAAAAAGGTACTAATGCAGCTTTGAAATTGGTTCTCTACTCTTAGAAATTGAAAGAAAAGAGTAATCTTTCTTGTTTCTATTCCAAAGCAGTGGCTACTGGATCCTTGAGAAAGCACATTCCTAGGAATAAAGCTGACAAGAGACTCATTTCACTTTCTCAAGATTTATACAGATTTTAAAGAGACAAAAAAAAAAAAAAAAAAAACCCTGTGCAATTAAGCTTAGTAAAGTAAAAGAAATGGGAAGATGAGTTATTGCTTCCAAGATTTTGGAAAATTAGGTCCTTTAAACTTTTTGCTTGCTTTTAAAAGAACCAGTGGAATCCATACATCTAGTTTTCATTCTTTTCCCACTCTCCTGCCAACTGGGTGAACAAAGCTAGAAGCCAGAGGTTTGGGGCATCTGTTAACAAGGGCTTTACTTGACAGCCTCCTGAGGTTAGCAGCTGGGAAAAGGGGATAGAGAATGGGTTTGAGGGACTCACGGAAGTATGGTATCTATGGGAACATGGAAGACAAAGAAGAGAATCCAATGCAACAGAAATGTCAGATGCTTTAGAGAAACCAAGGGAGAGAAGGTGTGAAGAAACAATCCATTGGATTTAAAGACAAAGATTTGTTGATAGTTGAAAGAAGCAATTTTGGAAAAAAGGAAAAGCACACTGCCTTGAGTGGTGGGGTGAAGTCAGTAAATGTAAATCATTCTTACAAATTGTGTAGCATATTGGCCAGTAGGTCTAAACACACAGTAAAGGCTATTTTATTTATCTTATCCTTACTATTGGTGAGGAGAATGCAGGAGGGAAAAGCCCTCTTCCGTTGCAATAATAAGGACAAAGTCGTAACTAGGTTAAGGTTGAAGGAAGGTAAAGTCACAAATAGAGAGCACAGGGCAGCTTTGAGAGATCCCGGCTTGTGGATATTCAAGACTTGGCTAGGCAGGCTGACTACAGTGATTGAAATGTTGTGGGATGGTGAGAGATCATTAGGAAGAGAGAGAAGGTGCTGGCCAGGCTGTGCAGAGGGATCATGCAATGTGGGGGCCACAGATTTTCAGGAGGCATCCCTCTGTCTATGGCCTCTCTTCTCACAAAGAGAAAGAAATCACTTAATGAATTTCACTTGTCATATCCTGTTAGGAAAGACAAAACTTAAATCACAATAAGTAAGATGGTTCTCATTATTTTTTGAAAGGTAACTGTTTTATTTACAGACAGTTGCTTTGAAACTGATCGCAGGAAAGATTCTATCATGAATGGTGGTGTGTAAAATACCAGGTGATATATGCTTGGCTCCAGTGGTCAAGTTTTCCCTGGGGATTAATTATTGTGAAAAAAAAAACCCAATTAGTTTCAGAAGTAGAAAATGAAGCTGAAGTGGATTCTGTAGGTAGAGAGAACCCAGCTGTGTCAGGCAGTCCTGTGCCAATCCTGTGAAGGAAAAGAGGCAAGAAAAGGAAAAAGTGCTTGACTTCTTGAATAATTTTCTTCTAAGCATTGATAAAACCCTTGCCTTCTGGGTTGTTCTCTTGACAACCAGGGAAAAAGTTAGCGTTTGAGGAAGGAGCTCACTGTGCTAACGTCTGTCACACATCACTTGTCTCAAGCAAGCCTCTGACAAGGGCTAGCTCCAAGATAAGGCTGGTTCACGCATGAGCTCTCCGAAGACTGTCTGCTTGAAAAGCTGACATCCTACGCTGGTGGTTTTCTTGTGTGTTTGCCTAAAGCATATGTTTCGTTCCTCTATCCTCATCTTCATTGTAGGGTAACTATCAAATAAAAATTGTAGGTATGTGTGGGACTGGGAATGGTTCAGTAGGTGGAAACTGCCAAGCTTGATGACCAGAGTTCAATTCCTGGAGCCCACATGGTAGAAGGAGAGAATCAACTCTTGTAAGTTATCCTCTGATACCCGCGCATGTGCCATGCCATGCCTACAAAGATACACAAAAGAATAAATATAAAAAATTAAAAATACAGATAGAATTAAAGATGTAGATAGAGATTTTTGGTATGCTATACGATATTGGTATTGATATATGAATACATTGTGGAATGATTATCAAGCCTAATTAACATACTTCTTACCTCACATTCATTGCTTTTCTTGTTTAGAACTCTTATGATCTAGCAATTTTCAAGTATACAACATCTCATTATGAGCAGCAGTCATCTAGATGTAAAATGGATTTACACAGATATTATTCACTCTGACATTATGTATCCTTGGACCAGAATCTCCTATCTTTCCCCTGAAAAACTACCTACCATTCTGTTTCTACGACTTTGACATTTTTGGAGTCTACACATAAGTGAGATCTTATGTTATCTTTCTGTGTTTGTCATATTTCGCTTTATACAATGCCCTTCAGATTCATTCACATTGTTACAATAATTAGATTTCCTTTTGAAAAAAGACATTTTGTGAACACGTACATGTGCAAACACACACACACACACACACACACACACACACACACACCTACATGGTTTTTGTCTCTTTGAGCATTCAGTGATTTGCAGTTTTACAGAACTGTGTTTCAGGAATACACCTGGTGCAATTTT
Organism: Typhlomys cinereus; assembly: GCA_023101885.1. Taxonomy (NCBI): domain Eukaryota; kingdom Metazoa; phylum Chordata; class Mammalia; order Rodentia; family Platacanthomyidae; genus Typhlomys; species Typhlomys cinereus. The sequence continues at coordinate 121,364 of JALPQD010000672.1, forward strand.
AACCTTCTTAATGTCGTTTGTGCCGTAGGCTGCAACCTGTTCTGGAGACTTCCCGCGTGTGCTTGGAGGCTCCTCCTCCGGCTGCCGTGTGGCGTTCCTTAGGTCCTTCTCCTCCACAGTGGTGTTCATGCCGCTTTTCCCTTCTGGTTATTTTTCTCCGTGTGATCTACCTGTCCATTGCTGAAATTGGGGTACAAAGTCCCCTGCTGCTCTGAGTTGCTGCCCCTGCTCTCACCACTGGTGTTTCACTGAGCCTAGCCAGGCGCCCTTATGCGGGGGGGCGTATATACCTACAACTGCTGTGTCCACTATGTAAACAGACAACTTCATCCCTAAAGGATTTACTTTTTTCTAATTCTATAGTTCTGAAGTGTGTTGTGCTTGATACATGTACAACCATCCTGCACTTTTTCCATTATTTCATTTCCAGTTCATATAAAGTAAATGTTGTGCAGGCAACATATGCTTTGTTTGTTTTCTCTCTCTCTCTCTCTCTGTCTCATTCTCTCACTTTCTTCTCTTCTTGAATTTCTTTCTCTCTTCTCTCCCTCCTCTCCTTCTCTCTTTCTCTCTTTCTTTCTCTCCTTCTTTCTCCTTCTTTCCTTCCTTCCTTCCTTCCTTCCTTCCTTCCTTCCTTCCTTCCTTCCTTCCTTCCTTCCTTCCTTCCTTCCTTCCTTCCTTCCTTTTTCTCTTTCTCTTTCTTTCTTTTTCTCTTTCTATCTCATTCTCTCACTTTCCTCTCTTCTTGAATTTTTCTTTTTCTCCCTTCTCTCCCTCTTCCTTCTCCCTCCCTCCCTCCCTCACTCCCTCCCTCCTTCCCTCCCTCATATTTTCTTTCTTTTGAATATTTCTTTTACAATCCCTCAGACACTCTCTGTCTCCTGCCTGGAGAATCTAATCAGGATACAAGCACTTGCGCCATTTTGTGCTTTGTTTTATGATCATCCTTGTTCCCTTCGCTCTGTTCTTCCTCCTTTGTGGTGAAGTGATCCCACCTTGTGGCTTGCTTTCACTTATCAGATTGAGCCTTGGTGTAAAGGAGAGATTTGCACCCCATTAGCCTGCTACAGGGTTATGACCATGGGTCTTACAGTATGTGTTATAGCTTATTTCGAATGGCTTATTTAAAGTTGGAAAGAAAGCAGCTGCTGTCCTCTACAAAAATTCTACCTTTGAACTTCTGCTTTCCCACATTTATGCTCTTTACACTGCTATGTTTCATATCTCTTGTCCACACAGTCACTTTATATTCTTGTTTTTAAACAATCTATTACAAAGGAAAATGCCACATGCAGCACTGTTCCAGAAGTGGGTTGGAACACCCTTTGGGTTGCGCAGCCGCCTTAGCACTTCTTGAAGGGTCAGTGCCCTGGAATGGACTCTATGGCCTCTGTGTGCCTGCCAAGTCCTTATCTCCCCCTCAGTCCTGAACGACATGGCAGGCTTCACATTCTACCTCGGGGACCTTATTCCTCCTTGGAAGGTATTTTTAGTTTTTCTGTGTTTATCTCAGTCTTTGCTCACAGGCTGCAATGGTCTGTACTGTGCCTTCTTCTGGGGCTCTGTTGGATATAACTTGTGTCCCTCTCTCCCTCCCTCCCTCCCTCCTTCCTTCTCTCTTCCCTCCTTCCCTCCCTCCTTCTTTCTCTCCCTCTCTCCCTTCTTCCCTCCTTCCCTCCCTCCCTCCTCTTCCTCTCTCTCCTTCCCTCCCTCCCTCCCTCCCTCCCTCCCCCTCCCTCTCTCACTCCCTCCCTCCTTCCCTCTCTCTCTCCCTCCCTCTCTCCCTCCCTCTCTCCCTCCCTCCCTCCCTCTTTTCCTCCCTCCCTCCCTTTCTCCCTCTTTTCCTCTCTGCCTCCTTCCTTCCTTCCTTCCTTCCTTCCTTCCTTCCTTCCTTCCTTCCTTCCTTCCTTCCTTCCTCCTTCCCTCCTTCCCTCCCTCTCTCCCTCCCTCTCTCCCTCCCTTCCTCCCTCCCTCCCTCTCTAGGTCTCCTTATGTAGTGCAGGTTGGTCTTAAACTTGTGATCTTGCTGCCTCGCCTCCCAAGTGCTGGCATGACAGATTTTCTTGCTGTTTTTAATTTCAAAAGTTCACTTTGTCTTGTGCGTGTGTGTGTGTGTGTGTGTGTGTGTGTGTGTGTGTGTGTGTGTGATGGTTTGCAGGAGCGTTTGATGTGAGGCCATGCATGTACCATGGTGGCCTGTGTGCAAAGGACAGAGGACAACCTTTGGGCATCAGTCTTCACCTTTTGCCCTTACTTGAGACCATGTCTGTCTTCACTGTGTGAGGCAGGCATCTGGCTGTGAGTCTCTGGAGATTCTTGTCTCCATGCCCCATCTCTCGAATGCTCACGGGAAATCCACACGCTTGCACCGTTGCTTCTGGCATTTACGGGGATTCTGGGAACGTGAACTCAGGTTGTCAGGTTTGTGTGACAAGTGCTATACCCACTGATCCCTTTCCTCAGTTGTTGCCTCTAAAATGTGATTGTGATGTTGGTGTAATCTGTAGTTGTAAAATCAATTTGTGGTTCTCCAGGTGCCATGAATCTGCAGCAAACCCTTTCCCTCCTGAGCAATCTCCACAGTCCCCTGTAGGCTTTCTTCTCTGCCCCCTTCCTTCTCCTCTCTTCCTCCCCTCCCTCGTCCTCCTCCTCTTGTTCCTGTTACTGGGCAATTTCAAGCTCACTGGTTTGTTTTCTTCCTGATCCAGTGTGACCTTAGTGCTGCCATAGAATTATTCGAGTTAACCCCTGAGGTTTTGGACTCCACAATTAGTTTGGTTTGGACTCCACAATTAGTTTGGTTTTTGTTTCAATTTGTAGGTTTTCCTTGGATGTCTATTTTACACATTGTTTTACTGATTTTATTGAGCTGTCTTCTTGCTCAGTGAGCTTTCAAAGAGGATTTCTTTGAGTCTGCTAGGATAGTCAATGAGTTATGGACTCCAAAGAGGAGGTGGTCTCTGGTCTCAAAGGACAGCTTAAAGTGTGCAAATGTTAACAGTAGCATTTCAGCAAACACTCCTCTGACTGCTTAACACTGCTTAATTAAAAAGAAAAGAATCTCCAGAAGAGCTTCAAGCCCTAGAGGCCAGTGTGGCTTGGCCGCGGGGCCTGTGGAGACTCTTCTGGAGCTGAGTCAGGAGCTGCAAGCAGCTAAAGCTGGCCTGGGGTGGGGCTTGCGTGGCCTGGGGTGCAGCCTGGAGCCTGAGTCCATGTGCTCTGTGGTGAATCCTGGGATGAGCTTGAGAGTAGTTGGGTCTGAACTCTTAGGTACTGGCTTAGGGCTTCAGACCACAGGCTTTAGGGCCGGGAACTTCAGAAAGGTCTAGAGCCTCCTCAAGGTGTTGGCATGAAGCCTGGGGCTAAGGCAGCCTGCCGCAGCTAGGGTGTACTGGGGCAGATCCAGACTAGGCTGCATAGAAAAAGTATCATTCGGTTCCATCTCCTACCCTCCATACCGTATACTTAGCTTTGGAGGGGTGACATGTATAATATGCAACTCTTCTTTCTACTCTTACCATGTGTTTCTTTAAATACACACACACACACACACACACACACACACACACACACACACACACACACATGCATACATATATATATATAAAATACAAAAATATATTTACATGTTGTATACATACAGTGAATTTATGAGTTTTACACCCCTTAATCTCCAGCCCCACCCTCCTCCTTTTCTCCTTGCGACCCTTCATCTCCCCTCCCAGACTCCTCCCCTCTATTTTCAAGTCTTTTCACGTATGTGGCCCACTGAGTGCCTTCTGGTTTGCCTTTGATGACACGCGTCTGACATGACTCATGCTCCCGCTAGTATCACAGATCGGTGGGTAGACGGCTGAGGAAAGCATCTTTTCTTATTTCTTTGTTACCTGTGGATGCCATCATCTTTCATCGGGATTTCTTAGCTGCTGAGAAGGTCTTTTCCCCGTGCGGACAGCTGCTCGGTGAGTGCGGTGACTACTCCATCATCTGACTGCTGTCATCTTGTCACTGTGGATTGAAGAGACATCCGCATGCTGGAGAAGGACGTTAGAGGCAGTGATGTCTTTACATTGCTGAAGGGGAAGAGGCTGACTCTGCCTGTCATCTAGCTCACTTCACCGAGGACTGGCGGTGTCAAATGTGACGATTGTTCTTCACTGAACGTGCTATGCATGAAAACACACATTTCCTTTTGTGATTCACCAGTTCAAAGTGCATTTTTGGATAGCTTGGGAATTTGTGATCAAGAGAGGTGCCTCAGGAGAAGCAAGCAGCAGCATAGGTGCTTAAGATTGTTAATAAAGTGCAACTTTTTCAACAAATTTATTCAAAATTTTTTAGAAAACAAACCTAGGGGAAGTATAGGAAAGGATGAACACAAATGTAGCTTGGTTTCTGTTCTGACCAGCTGCTCTAAGGGACCAAAAAGAAGTGACTCTGGCCCCGACTAATATTCTAGCAAGTGCCATGAACATCTTCTCTGGAAGGAAGTGTCTCTGTTGAGTCTTTCATCCGATACTGCAAACTTTCTAGATCATTGGGGATCTCTCCCAATCATATGCCCTTCTTCCTGGAGAGTTTGGGTGATGCATGTATGCATCCTGTGGTTTTATAAAAGCATACCTTAAGCATATCTAAGGTTTTAGAAGATTCACTGGCTTGATTTAATTCGATTCGATTTGGGGACCAACAGCAAATGAATGATTGTAAATAATGAAAGATAAAGACTTCTACATTTCTATGTATTCAAAATATACACACACATGCATATACACATGTATGTATGCGTGCGTACATGCACACACACAGTTGAATGCTTGCAACTGCCCTTAGTGATAGCCATTATGAAGACAGGGTAGTTTCCAACGAGCTTTTGAATTTTTTGACTTTGAATTTTCAATGCAACTGGCGTTACCATGTCAAATTTTCTTGTCTTTCCTTTTTGTCTAATTCTTGCTTGTACCTAGTCACAAGAGTAAAACTGAGTCCATTGTAGTTGTGCCTGTCTCAGGAGAAGATATTTGAGGAGGAAGTGGGTACGTTTGTCTTTGTTTTTCTTTCAGGGCAAAGCTGCCCACTCACTTCCAAATAGGAGGAATGTGGGGAGATGCGGTGTGCTTTCACTGGAAGGTTGTGTTCTCATTAGTGTGCATGTTTCTTTTTTCAATGGAAATAATACTTTCGAAAGGACAATTTCTATTTATAAAGAAGGCAAGATTTGTCTAAATGTCCTGAAATCTTATTTTTTGCTTTGGAAACGATCCTTAATTTCCAGAAGTTCTCTTTTCTGTTTACCAACTAAAAAGGCACTGTGCTATTTGAAAAGGGCAAAAAATCTTGCTCAGGGTAGTTAATCAGAGTTCTGAATTGGAATATATCAGATATTTTTAAAAAGCTCCCTTTGAGAATTAGAAGACATTTCTATTTCAAAGACACTGTTAGGCTTCTCAGTTTTGCTCTCTGTGTGTTTGTGTGTGTGCCTGTACGTGTGCGCCGTGGAGTACATACACTGTACTGATTGTGCCTGAGCGCTTGCTATTACGGGGACATGTGTCAGTGGGTATACCATTAACGGAAGTAGCACCACCGCCATGTGCTGGACTTACCGTAACAACGCCAACTTGTACAGAGTTATGCAACCTGATGGTGGGTTTCATCCTTTAGACAGATAGAATTAGTGGTAACATTTTTATTCCATGTTTTTACTTCATCTGAATATTCTACAATAAGCATAATCTTTCAGAATTATAAAAACATAGCCAATAAACCACTCAAGGTCATCATGTCCATTTGACACTATATTATTTGATCTATAAGAATAAATGTGTTTATCAAATGTCATTCATTTGTAAAACAGGATCCTTTCAATAGTACAATCCTTCACTCTAAGTCACTGAAATCATAAGTCTGTCTTATATTTGAGCTTTAGATAGTCAATTTCTATATTTATATACATTTTCATCAGGATCCAACATCGTTTGAGTGCCTTAATGAAGATTCAAATACCTAAGGGTGCGTGAGGATTTTTTTTAAATGGGGATAGCTAGGAATACTGAGGATTCTTCAAGCCACAGAACTTGGCGATGAAAGCTGTCTAGGTGGGATTATGAAAGACAAGAATTATTGTAGAGATGGTAGAGGGTCTCATGGATGATTGTCAGGTACTGAGATAATCTTCAGTTTATTATTTTTCCTCCTCCTCTCTCCTTTACTGTACGTTTCCTTTTTGATCACTTGCTGCATTTTTTTTCTCTCTACACACATATACTGGCTGGTTTATTTTTTACCCTTAGAGTGTCTCATATTAAAAGTTACACTGATGTTTATTACTATAATCTCTTTTCTCTGGTTCTGTCACACACATACATGCACACATGCACACATACATGCACAATGCACACATACATGCACACATGCACACATACATGCACACATACACATATACGTGCACACATACAAACATACACATGTACATACACACATATATGTGCACACATACAAATATACACACATACACATATATACAAACACACACATATACATACACATATACACACATATACACTAACATATACACACATACACACATACACACCTATAAACAACACAAATGCACATATACATGCACACTTACACACATATACACATACATGCATGCACATTTACAAACACATGTATCCTTCTCTGATTCTGTCATACACATACACACACATTCACACACATGTGCACACACACACTTACAAAGACATGCATCACATACCCTCACATTAGTTTGTTCAGAAGATTAACTCTACTTTCTTCTTTTCTTTATTTACTAACCTGAGATTTCTGGGATGAAAATATAACATAACATGATCTTCTGAGTAGAAGCCCCGTGGAAGCACTTAGCCTGGGAGTCCAGGGCGAGAACTGTGGCCTTCCACTGAGGTGCAATACTATTCAGTGAGAAGGACTGGTGGCCAGGTCCTGAGATTGCATTGCCATCATGTTTACTTGTAGCACTGGATATGATTAAAGAGAAAATATCACATTATGACCAAATGAAAGCTTCCTGCTGAAATTCTTTTCGTAAGATGTCCTTCGTGGGTATATTAGATATCCTTGCTGTGTGGTCTAAAATTCAATATCTTAAAATAGTATTTGCAATCTTAAATTTCCTGTAAGTCAGGATTAGGGATGGTACAGTTGATTTTTGTGTTTCCTGGTTGATCACAAGTTATAACTAAAGGGGTGTCTGGGGACGTCTTTAACTCAGGACTCTACACATAATTCTCTCTCTCAATTTTGCATGTGTTCATTGGAAGGATTGATTTCCTTGTAGGACGTGAGAATGAGGACCTTCTTTCCTTCCATGTCCCTTCTGGCTGGAGGCTTCCCCTTAGCTTCTTGCCATGTCAGTCTTTGCCTAGGGAATCTCATACGGCAGATGGTGTGATCAGAATGAACAAGCTGGAAGGCAAAAGAGGTATAGAGCAATTCTTATTCCCACGTGAGAGGTGACGCCTACCACCTCTGATGGTATTGCATTCATTTAAAAATATACTAGGCTTGGGGCTGGAGAGGTGGCTCAGGGGTTAAGCCTCTGCCTTGCAAGCAGAAGGTCCTGAGTTCGGATCCTACACCCCACGTATAGACGCCGGGCAGAAGCGGGGACAGCTTGCGTTTCTGGCCCTGGTAGGGCGGACCCTGTGAATCCCGGGGCAGAGCAAACAAGGAGGTGGAGGCAGTCCATGGTGGTTCCCGAATTCGTCCGTGGTTCTACATACATACACACGCACGCACAATTGAATAAATAATAAAATAATACCAAAAAAAAAAGCTTTTAAAAAATACACTAGGCTCATCCCACATTGCAAAGTAGGGGAACAAACAAACAAACAAAAAATACCAGGGGTCATTGGAAGGAATTTAGAAAACTCCCCCTACTCTCTGACCTCTGAGTAACTAACCTCTTCTTTGTTTCTTTGTTTGTTTCTTTCTTCGTTTCTTTGTTTGTTTGTTTCTTTCTTTCTTTTTCTTTCTTTCTTTCTTTCTTTCTTTCTTTCTTTCTTTCTTTCTTTCTTTCTTTCTTTCTTTCTTTCTTTCTTTCTTTCTTTTCTTTCTTTCTCTTTCTCTCTTTTTCTTCTCTTTCTCTCTTTCTTTCTCTATTTCTTTTTCTCTCTCTCTTTCTCTCTTTCTTTCTTTATTTCTTTTTCTCTCTCTTTCTTTCTTTCTCTCTCTTTTCTCTCTCCTTCCTTCCTTCCTTCCTTCCTCCTTCTTCCTTCCTTCCTTCCTTCCTTCCTTCCTTCCTTCCTTCTTTCCTTCCTTCCTGTCTCTCTCTCTTTCTCTCCCTTCCTCCCCCTCCTTCCCTCTCTCCTTCCTCTTCTCTCCCTCCCTCTCTCCTTTCCTTTCTTCTCTTCCTCCCTCTATCCCTTCCCTCCTTCCCTTCCTTCCTTCTTTCTTTTGGTTCTTTCTCATATGTGTGTGGGTATTGATGATGGGTCTTTACTCTAGTGAATATCTGCTTTACTTGGCAGGAGACAGGATCTCTCTCTCTGACCCAGAGTTTGCTGTTTCGACAAATCTGACTGACCAATCAGTCCTAAGGACCTACCTTGTTTCCATCTTTCCACCGCAGCAATTATAGGCACTGATTACTACATTCTGCTTTTATGTGGGTTCTGGGGGATACAAATGCAGGTCCTTATACTTGGGCAGCAAGCACTTTACCAATTGAGTCAGCTCCCTAACCCACAATATACTTCCTGTGTGCAAAATACACATTTTCCTGAATCTAATCCCATTACAGCAGGAAGTCATGATTTGGATGCCTTTTTCTTAGAACTCAACAGGCTGTTTTCAGAAGAGAAATTTCTTCCTGGAACAAACTGATAAGTTTTGGTGTGATATCACTTACAAGCAGAAAAATCAACACAAATCAGCAGGGAATGCTGACCATGTAACACCAATATTGCTAGTACTGCTTGATAGCTTCCTTCATTGACAGATCAAAGTGAACCCAACTTTAATCTTCAGACCTCATTTTAAGAGCAGACTCACATCAATAGGCAATTAGCTGTACAATGAGAGACTATTTCCTGTTACCACTGGAAAATCAGAATTGTCATAGTCAAGTTCCTGATGTTAGCAGTGCATTTTGGGTTTAGCTTTGTGCAACATCTTTCATACTGTGGGTGATATAATGGTGCTGAGCAATCCTGGTGAGATTGTGGTAATAAAATAATAAGAAATTAGTGCAGAAAAGCTGGACAAAACTATAAAACACTACATTTCAAGCGCTACAGACCAAGAACCTTAAAAAAGCAAGTAATTGAGAATGCCAGAGTGACTTAGAATGGGCTGGAAAGAAAATGAAGAGAAGGAATGAAAATAAGGCTTAAAGAATGAATCAGGGCCAGTGAGAGGACTCAGTGGGTAAAGATATCTGAGCACAAATGTGGTAACCTGAGTTCAGTCCCCAGAGCCTTCATGGTAGGAGAGAATCATCTCCCAAAAGCTGTCCTCTGAACTCCACGGGTAGACTGTGGACTCTGTTCACACACTTTCTCTCCCCGTATTCCATCATGCTGACATTCAAATGAGTAAGTATATAGATAAATAAATAAACAAATAAACAAATAAATAAATTTCAAAAAATAAAAACACCAGTGATCTTTAAAATAAAGAAGAATGAATCAAAACTAAGTAAAAAAAAAAAAGTAGAGAAATTTTTACAGAGAGCTGAAATTCTAGCTAGAAACAAGACGGGACAGAAAATTCAAAATTCTGTGCACATGAACTGTGCTATTCAGTAGCATAGACTCTTCCTGATGATGATTCTGCCAGTTCAGAAGCACAGCTCCATGCTCTGATTCTTACCCTTAAAACCTATTCAGTCTAGTTGGAAAGATAAGACACAAATACACAGTAACAAAAGCATGAACTTTCCATCTCCTGAAGAGTAGCAAGAGACCATGAAGGTCGCGGGTGCTTGGAAATGAGAGCATCGCTTGCATGGTGAGTCATCTTTAATTTTATAGTCAGATCTCCCAGACATTATCACGACCTTGAACTCAGATCTCAAAGGCTAGGCTGTGGGAACAGGTGGACCCAGGGTGAAGGCGTCAGGGATCGAAATAAGGATTTCCAAAATGAAGAAAAATATATGAAGTCAGAAAGGAGCAGGATATTTGGAGAGCAATTTTATCTAGAACGCACAAATCACTTGGTTTTGAATGAGGAACTGTGACTAAGCACGGTGGGGGTGGTGTTTTGAAGAAAGCGGGGCTATTTTAGCCCAACTCAGAGAACACAACCTGGAGCCTCCGTTCTTGAATTATGGAACAGGAAGCCTCTCCATTTGTTCTCTCGTAGGTGGTAGGTGACCAGAGCATTCTTCGTTTCAGCTTTGCCTGCATTTATAATTCAGAACTAGACAGGGGACCATGGCTGAGGTGCTAGGTTCTCATAAATGATCATTTCAGACAGCTGAGAATCATTTCAGATCATTGGAGGGCGCTCTTAGGAACTCATGACCAGCATGGCATTTGAGGCGCTCTTTGGAACTGACTTCTAGAATACTGTTAGCACATCTCCTTTTGCTGCTTTCTGTGTTTGTTCAGAAAACCTGGGGCTTGGCTCCTCTATGCCATGATGGCAGAGTCACTACCAAGCCCATATGATTCTTTCATCTTTTATGAGTGTGTGTGTGTGTGTGTGTGTGTGTGTGTGTGTGCGCGCGCGCGCACATGCTCATGTGAAGGCTAGAGGACAACCTTGGATGATGTCTGAGATCATCTGTTCTGAGACAAGGTATCTTTGACCTGGAGTTCTACCAATTAGGCTAGACAGCTTGCCCAGTGAAATCTAGTGATAGGCCTGTTTTTGTCCACTGAGTATTGGGATTACAAGTAGGGTGCCTGCATTTTTTTTTTTTTTTTACATGAGTTCTAAGGATTGGGCTCAGGTTCTCATGTTTGCACGGCAAGTACTTTACTGAGTAAGCTAAACCCGCAGTCCACACATGAAATTCTTGAATGAACCAAAGCTGTTGAAGTAGTGGTATGTCTATGGTACTGGGTTCTCCATCACGTTTGTTCAATAGTCTTTTCAGTTGTGCCTGATTTTCGTACTTCCCCTCTCTTCTTTTAAACTTTTATTATTGGATGCTTTGTACAACATATACACTCAGGCTGGGTAGGTTATCTACAGACCTGAAACACTTAAGTCTGAGGTCTGGCTTCAAATGGGCATCATGATTGGCATTTTACTAAGTCCCCAGTGCCCTGCATGGACTTTAAAGTTTGAGAAGCACTGATCTAAGACATCCAAAGGTTCTGCCTTTGGTCTCTGAGTGATGCATTAACCAGGGACTCTGGATGACCTCTTGTCTTGAGTTTTCATAGGCCCTGGAGAATGCTTACTTGGTTCTTGGGGTATGCTGGGTAATCATCTCAGCCAGGGAAGACTTGGAAATGGCTTGTACGTTGGTCACTTTAGTGGTATCTAGTCTTACTACTTAACCCTTGCAGATGATTGAATTCTGCCTCTGAGGTTGGGAGTCTGAAATCCACAACAGAGGATGATGCTACAGTGACAATTGTTTCAGAACTGCTTGTGGACAACCAAGAAGGGACTTGGAAGGTGGGCGGGGGCATCTCCTGACCCTTCAGTCAGACTCATACATACAGACCTACAGGTAGAGAGGTAGGGAAGCAGATGAGGGCTTCTTTAAATATTCCACAAAAGGGCCCCATAAGCTTAATTTACTAAATACCCCATATTTACAATTTTTTAAATTTTGTCTTACATATTTTGTGTTTTGCTTTATTTTATTATCTATTTTATATTTTTACATTGTGCTGCGGTTAGAATTCAGGGTCTCATGCCTGTTAACCAAGTACTCTCACTGAGCTGTACCTTCAGCACAACTTAAAAGATTTTAAAGAACCTAGACTTAAAAAAATTTAATAGTTTTGAAATGACATCCAGCAATTGAACATTATTGGATATGGTGTGATATTTCATCACGTGTGTACATGTAATATTCACATCTTAGTAATCAACATTACCATCATCTCACATATTTATCAATTCATTGGATTGGAAGCAGACACAATTGTTTCTGGTAAATGTTTTTAGACCCAAGATCAATCGTTTGGACCATAATTTTTCTACTGTGCCATAGACCAAGAGAAGTTGTTCTTGCTGACCTGTCCTCCTATGCCTATCAACTGGCCTCCACTGCCGCATGTCTTCTAAGGTCTGGGAGCCATCTCTCCACTCTAATTCCATGAGGTCAGTATTTTAGTTTCTCTATATATTGTGGTTGGAATGTGAAATGTCTCCCACAGGCTCACATGTTTGAATACCCAGTCCCCAGAAAAGAAAGTGGTTCTGTTTGGGAAAGTAATAGGCACTTTAGGAGGTCAGTGGAAGAAGTGTGTCACTGTCACCACGGGGCGGACAATCAGTTCTACAGCCTGGACCCACTTCCTGTTCTCTCCCTTTGCATCCTGAGTGTAGAGGAGTGTGTATGCGCCTCCATGCCTTCCCCACCTGCCACCATGCATTCCCCACCACGATGAACACTGGAACCATAAGCTAAAAATAAACACGTTGCTTTGGTCAGCATCTTTAATCACAGCGGCAAATGGAGTAAACAAAGCAGCACACATGCCAGTTTGTTTCAGCTGTCAACATGACACGTGTAAGGTGGGCCTGTGGGTATGCATACCTGGGAGGAGTTATTCAGTCCAGGCAGGCCTCTGAGTAAGCCTGTAAATTGTCTTAATTGCATGACTGATGAGGGACAACAAGCCTATCGTGGGCAGGATCCTTCCATAGGCGGGTGGAGAAAGAGAAGGTGGTTGTCATCCAGCAAACTGATACACATTGCTGTTTTCCCTCTGCTCTTACCATGATGTGTTGTGACAATTCTCTTGGCTCTGCTGGAACGCTCCTGCCATGTTGGGTAGCATCCTGGAGTTGGGAGCTAGAGTAAATATCTATCATTTTTCTGAATTATTAGAGTCAGGTTATTTATCATAGCCACGAACTTCTGAAACTTAGGAACCCTGTGTGGAAACACAAGGGTATATTTATTGTCCGTGCTTTACTTCATGTGATGCAATGCTCTCTACTTCTATATATATTGCTGTGAATGGCAGAATTTCATTCTTGTGTGAATGAAAATTCCAGTGTGTATAAACCACATTTTCTTTATATGTTCTTTCTTTGATGAACAGGTGAGCACATTCTGTATCTTGACCATCTTAAGTAGAGCTTCAATAGACACGTGAGTACAATATGTTTTCCACATATTGTTTTCAGCACCTTTTGATGGGTAGGATGGAGTTCTAGTTTTAGTTTATTGAGCAAACTATTTCCTGTTTTTCATAATGACTGAATATATATATATATATATTATATATATATTTCAGTGGCACTGATACATCTCAAATTATTATAGATCATTTTTTTGACCTACAGTTTTGCCTCATTTGTGTCAATATGCTCAATAAATGGACTTGGCCCACTTGCTCTTTAGCCTATTCTTTCTCTCTGTGTTCATAGAAGAACATCCAGGAATAGTGGAATTGGTCACAGACTGATTAGGGATGGGTCTGATCTGTGTGTGTGCTGCTACTGGGCTCTGCTCTGATGTCTGATCTTACAAAATCTGTGCAGGTATAGCTCTACTTCAGTGTCCACTGAGCATTCAAACACTTGGTGTTGCATCTCCTAAGCTATGGGTGACCTGCTTGGTGTTTGGGATGAGCCGCTGACATATGTTGCTAATGAGTGTGGATCTGGTCATTGCCTCTCATTCTGAATTTCCTGGACCATGCAGCCTTGAAATACCAGTGCTAGATAACTCCTGCATGATTTGAGCTCATTTCTCAGCATTTCTGCTTCAGTCTGGTAGGTAACCAATAGCAACTATTCTTCTGATTCTTGTATTTGAGAAGCAGTTTTAAGATGTCACCTTTTAGTCTCCCAAATGGGTTCCTCAATCAGCAAACTTCTATGATACATGTTAGGTCACAATGACATAGTTTAGGAAAATAGAGGGCTGAGATTATAGTTCAGTGGCCGAGCTCTGACACAGCATGAACAAGACCTTGGGTTTGATATTCAACACTACCACCGTGATTGCTACACACTAACAACAAGTAGAATACAAGTATTGCTGTTCTAACTCTTCCTGTCAGACGAACCTATTTACTAAAACCTTTTCTCTTTTACATTACATTCTACTTTTCCTTAAAGAATTTTTTTTTTCACTTTCCCAGCTCTAACCATTCCATTTTGTTTCCTAGTTTGTGACTTAGGAGGATGAGATTTTCTAAAGGACTCAGAAGACAAAGAAAGGGCTTCATTCCAAATATATTATGCTACCATAATTAGAGTAATAAATAAGAGAATCATCATTAGAGATGATTTCACAATTTACTTCGATGAGATCATCTTTGCCCTTATGATCTAATTTCTGGATTTTCTTCAAACTGCTTTTGGCTGAAAACTCAAGCCCCTTTGAGACTGCATCTCTGAATGGTCACTGAAAATGAAGAGAGATAGAGATTAGGGTTGTCATCCACTCCATCAGAATACCCGGTCTGGATACGCGGCAGCTACAGCCCACAGCAGATAGTGGGAGTTGTAAACATTGAGCTTCAATCAATCCAGAACATTAGTTTCTTCATGATTCATATTCACGATCTGGTACATTTCCTCTTGCTTACACAAGAATGAGAAGCTACCTCTGACTTCTTACCTATTCTTTTAATGATGTGTGGGCTTAATGAAAATTTGTTTCTTAAGAATGAAATGGGTAAGGCTTGAAAAGATGACTCAGTGGGCAAGGCGCTTGCTGTGCAAGTATGAGGGCCCGGGTGTGGATCTCAGCACCCATGTAAAAAAAAGGGTGCGGTGGGGTGTGTCTGTCATGCCATTAATGGGTAGGCAGAGATGGGCACATCTCAGGGGCTTGCTGCCCATCAGTCTAACCAAGCAATGAGTACAAGTTCAGTGAAGAGACCCTGACTGAAATAATGAGGTGGAGAGAAATGGAGGAAGACACTCATTGATCTGTGACCTCCACATGTGCTTGCAAGTATACACACACACACACACACACACACACACACACACACACACACACAGAGGTACACACACACAGGCACACACATATGCACACACATACACAAGTATGTACATGCACATTGACAAATAAAAAATTGGATTAGGTTGCTGGAATATTGACTTGAAGCTTTAGGACAGAAGGACAGATATAAAATCTTACTGAAGTCTAACAGATCTCCTCAGAGAATTTAGGTTATTTGTTTTTTTAGAAATAATTTTCCCAATTCATGCTCTTCATTTGTAGAGGATTGAAATAAGATGGGACCAAATTTGGTGTCTGACATGAGATCAGAGGAAGCAAAAGAATAATCTGCCTTACCTACTCCGTTACCTCCAAGTCCTCACTTCAGCTGTGGCTAAGACACTGGAAATTGTTTAGTTCCCCTCAATACCCAAACGCACCCTTTGGAGGGAGCTCCAAGATGGGGAGACAGGCCCAACATTCTGTTCTAGAAGTTGAAGGATAGGAAAATGTTCCATCTTGAAGATTCTACCATAGGAATGAGGGTGAGAGTCTGAGGCTCACCTAGCCTTAAGTATTAAGCCTGTGAATGCAGAAGACCAGTGTCTTCCAGCGGTGACAGTGGTAGGTCTAGAATCCTGCAAAGTAGAAGAGCAGGTAAATGGAGCTTCCCGTGAACCAAGCAAGCTCTTACAATGTGATGTCATGTCAAACAAAGCCTATTACATGGAGCAGCTGCCCACTAGCCCTGTTTAATTTTTTTTTTAATATGCTGGAAAAAGGGGGGGGGAGAATTTCGAAGTGTCACAAATGATCACTAGTGTAATAAATGGTTACCAAAATACTGAAAATAATTTTCTAATAACTTTTGGGTATGTAAAGGAGCTAAGAGACAGGCATTGCTGTGCAGCAAAATCTGACCAAGTGTGGTACCATCCTCCACTTGCTCTTCTATTATAGGTAATTCCAATTCAGGGCAGAAGTGGATAGCAATTGAGTTCCCTTTAGAGACAAGGGAATCGTGAAAATATTTCTATTTCTTTCTATCTTTCTTTCTCTCTCTTCTATTTCTCTCTCTAACTTTGACTTGATTTCCCCCAGTTCCCCACACAGAAAGAGAAAGAGAGAGGGACCAAGAATATATAACCAACAATTAGAGGGACCAAGAATACAGAGCAGTTGCTAAGCAGACATGTCAGAATCCCAGTTTCTGCCACACTGAATCCCAGCATTATTATAAATTGTTTTTTTCTGTATAAATAAATAATCAAAATTGATATAGATGGTTGGAGCTCAAAAACTTGGTAAAATATCACCAGGCAGTTACTTTTAGGAGCCATTAGCCATGTTCGGAGTGGTGGGTATATGAATTGCTGCTTTTTGGAATGTCTAAACACCTTTGGAAATTTTTCCTGTATGCTAGGGGAGTGAGGAGTTTTCTTGGTGAGAGGGCACCTACATCATCTCCATCATAGCATGTGTGTGGCCGTCAGAAGACAGTGTTTGGGTGTCTGTCCTGCGTCTTGTGCGCTGCTATATCCAGGTTCTTGTATCTAATCATGGAATTGACAAGGCACCGAAAAGCAACAGTGAAAGCAGAGGTTTATGGGAAGTGGAAGCAAAAGCAGAAAACTACTCCCCTCCCCCCCTCCAAAAAAAAGCAGGGGCTGCTGGAGCAAGTATAGGGCTCAAGAGCCCCTTCTTTTCTAGATTAAGGGCTTTTAAATACAAAGAAGAAGGTAGGGGTCCTCTGAGGGGCGGTCCTTTCTTTGACTGATGTTGGTGATTGGCATCTCTATGCTGCAATGCACACTCTGTCCCATGATCCTCTCTGTTGTTATTGTATTCATGAGATACAATGTATATACATGAACTCTTAAGTTTTTATGATGCCTCCGAGATCACCTTGGAGTATTCTTTTTCATTAATTCACATGTGAGTCTCTTGGGAAATACCCCTCCTGTTATTGTAATCTGTTTTTTTTTTTTCCTGTTTGTTGAAGGGGGTTTGTACAAGCTAAGGGCAGGCCCAGGGCAGGCCAATGAGTGGTCTTTCTCAATGGTTCACGTCACATATATCTAATCCCACTTTCCTTCTCAAAACGAAACACCCTAAGTGGCTAATAGATACCATCTTTCCTGCAGCTGTCTTGGGGGGGGGTCTTTATTATTATAACAATTAACACAGATTATACAAATCAATAGGATCTGTAGTGATATTTCCATGGGGACATTTATTCCTGATATTTCCATCCTTCCTCTTTCTACACTTTGCCACCCACCTCTCCCCCAACATGATTCTGAGTTCCCAAAAGCTCTAGATTTCTTTCTGTCAGCATTTGTATTTTTTCATGTGACAGTCACATGATGAATACTGAGCTGTGTCACCACGATTCTTGAAATCCTGTGTAGGCACTCATAAGCTTCAGGGCATCCACGTGCTCTGTGGACATATCCATCTCTATTCACCTCTAGGCCCCAAGATCCCTTGGGTCTGTTTCTGTGTGTTAGCTTTAATAAAATGGCTCAAGCTGCCCCTTCTCTGGCGCACCTGTTCAGACAAAGGACTCTATCTGCACAGTTCCCAGCCTGCCTAGATAAGGCAGCTCCACTACTCTACCGACCGCTCCACAGCCCCCAGCTTGTCTGTAGCGCCCAAGGACTTTTTTCACCTACCCTGAAATAAGTCACCCTTCTCATCCCAGCACCTTCTGTTTCAGAGATAGCCATGTTTGCCTGCTTGCCGTCCTACTTGTCCTCCTGCTTGCTTGCCAGTAAGTTCCCTTTGTATATATTATGTGCTGGCCTTAGTGTGGTTTTGCATCTCCAATCTATCTGAGGTGGGGAGGGGCCTTTCCCCGAGAGAGCCCTTGCACTGTGGATTCTTTAAATATCTTGATGACTTTTCCAGCACGTATCTGAAGAAAATAAAAAGCAATTAGTTTCTGATACCTGAACCGAAGAGTTAAACCATTGAATTTCCCAGTGTTCTCTTCTCCTTTCTTTTTTTTAAATTTTTTTATTATTATTACTATTTATTCAACTGTGTGCATATGCGTGTGTATGTGTGCGCGTGCGTGTGTCTGTGTGTAGAACCACGGACGATTCGCGAACCACCATGGACACCTCCACCTCCTTCTGCCCGGGGATTCACAGGCTCCGCCCTACCAGGACCAGAAGCGCAGGCCGCCCCCGCTTCCGCCTGGCGTCTATACGTGGGATCTGGGATCCGAACTCAGGACCTTCCGCCTGCAAGGCGGAGGCTTAACCCTTGAGCCACCTCTCCAGCCCTCTTCTCCTTTCTTGACAGAAAGTATAGTGGCTCAGTGTCCGCTACTGTTAACATACAAAAAAACCCTTGTTATTTTGAAGTAGCTATTTGTCCTCAGGTTAGAGAAAGCACCACCACTGTTGTCTAGAGAGGTTTATCCAGAATGCTTTCTGTTGTTAAGTATTTTCTTTTTCTTTATTTTCTTCTCATTGGTATGTGTGTATGGTGTGTTGCATGCATGTGTGTGTATTCTTATGTGTGTGGTGCATATGTGTGTGTGTGTGTGTGTGTATGTGTGTGTGTATATATATGTATGTATGCACATACATGCATGTGTGAATAGGTGCAAGGTTAATGTTGGTAGTGTTTCTCATTTATCTCTCTGCCTTAGTGAATGAGGTAGGTCTCTTCATTAAACCCAGAGCTCACTGATTTGCTAGTTCCATCAGGCCTCTAGCTTGTTGTGTAGCCGAGGCTGGTCTTCAATTCTTATCCTCCTGCCTCTGCCTTCCCTAGTGATGGATCACAGGTTTGTGCCCACTTGCCTCTTTGCCCCAAATATTTCCCTGTGGTCATTTGTCCTCACCTGGCTCTCACACGATCCAACTAAGCAGTACTTACAGCATGACCATGGACACCAGAGAAAGACATTTGTCCAGGCATTGCATCAGGGGGTTCCTTGGATTGCTGCTGTTCTTATACTGAATCAGTGAGTGTTGGGGACATGAAATTGAGAGAACTTGGTGGCATAGCCTTGTAATCTCAGCAGTTGGTAAGGCTGAGGCAGGAGGATCAGTTTAAAGCTGACCTGGACTACACAGTGAGTTCAAGACTAGCCAGAACAATTTAGAGATATCCTTAAAAAAAAAAAAAATGAGGGCTAGACTGTAGCTCAGGGGTAGCATGTAGCGGGCCTTTGTTCAATCCCAGTACCACAGAACAAAACAAAACAAACAACCAACCACAACAATAAAACCCCAGCCAATTAAAGTAATCTCCTGGACCCTGTCAATATACTTTGAGAGTGTCGTATCAGAACAGTAATCACAGAGCCAAGGTAAAATGTTTCTGATCTCTCTAATACTAGGATATTGAATTCTTTGTCTAAGATGGTATAGAATTTTGCTTTGAAGAATTATAGAATTAAGTATTGCTGGAAGTAAGCCAGATTTTAGTCCGGGATGATATAAGCTCACACGTTGCTTTTACATTTATGAACACAGGCCCCTGATGGCTGAAAGAATATTTCCATCTTTCCTCTTGCCTTTCAGGCATGGTAGAGGCGACAGCCAGGTGCCTTCTGCTGCCTGCACAAGCTTATTTAAATTTTTATTTTTACTTTATTTATTTTTATATTTACTTGTTTATTTATTTATTTATTTGTGTGTGTGTGTGTCTCAGAGGACAGTGTGTGTCCCTGTGGAGGACCAAGGGTGACTTCTGGTAGCATCCCGGATTGCTTCCACCTCTTTCTTGCTTCACTCTGGGAGTTCCCAGGCTTTGCCCACCAGGGCCAGAAGTGTAGGCCACCATTGTTTCTGCCTTGCGTTTTTATGTGGGACCTGGGATCTGAACTCAGGACCATCTGCTTGTGAGACAGAGTCTTAACCCCTGAGCCATCTCTCCAGCCCCCACAATCTTATTTAAATGGCTAGAGAAGGAGGTGATCAAGTGAATGAGTGCATGTGGTCAAGGGAAAAAGATAAGCAAGAGTAATTAGCATTCACAATGAAACATGGTATGTTATGGCTATCTACTGGACTTTTTAATTCACCGTTACAAATGATTATCTGGATGATGTCCTAAGATACTCAGAAGACTATTAGAAACCATGACTTCCAAGGTCAGATGACACCAATTGAAAGATTTTCATACTTTCGTGTCTCTTGTGTGGGTGTGACCAACTGAGTTTAATGAGACACAATCACATGTGCCTGGGCACTTGTCTGAGAATGGCTAGTGTATCCTGAGCTTGGCCAGTATATCAGTGTGAAGATAGAGTCGTGTGAAGATTATAAGAATCTTAGTGAGAGGGAATAGGAGGGGAGAGGGTAATAGGAGGTAAAAATGACTTAAATTCACTGTATACATGTATGAAATTGCCAGACAATAAAGCATACAAAAACCAAAACAAACAGGAAAGATTGGTGACTACTAGAAACAAGAAAAGATCCAGAAGATTTGCAGAAATAGCATATGATGTATGTGGGGATTTCCTTCCTGGCTTTTAAGTTGCTAGGAGAGGTTGTTGTTTGTTTATTTATTTATTTAGTACTTGTACAGTATTTAGTACAGTGACACCTAGTGTTCTGTTGAGTCATGTGCACATAGATTTTCCAGTCTAGAAGATGCCCATTAGTGAGCAGATATCACTCCGTCAGTGACCCATGAAATGATGCCATTAGCAATAGCTTTTCATCACTTAGGTTTTTGCACAAATGTCCACTCTGCATGAGCTGTATCTATTCACTTGGCTCTTTCTTTCTAATCCACATGGTCTTGTTCTTGCAAATATTAGTCCTGGACAGGCAGGAAGTTATGCAAAGACAGACTGAAAAAAATTCAGAATCATAGCATCCAGGATCCTTGAATCTTTCTAAAGGTAGAATCAGAAAAGCACAAAGATGGTAGATTCTCCAGAATTTAGAGTTGAGAAAACCAACCTCAGAAGAAAGCACAGCCAGAGGAAAGAATTTGCCAAACGGTTGGTCTGACTGTTCAGAAGCCCAGGTGGAGAATCTGTGTTATGTCGGCTACTCCGGTGGGTGAGACCAGCACCCACCTCTCACCCCACTCTACTACGTGCCTCCTCCGCCACCTAGGAATGCCAGAGTGCAACCTGTCACCTGTACCCCTAGGGATACAGGGGTGGTGAGTTACAGTGTTCTGAAGCCCCTGAAATAGTCTATGCTTCTGGAATTTCTGTTCTCCTGTACTTGTACTTAACCAATGTGTTCTTCTCTGTGACTTCTGAGCAACTTATTTTCTGTCCCTTGTCGACTTTTTCTACAGACAATGGAGATGCATTTAATTTTGTAGCTTTTATTCAAAGAAATCTAATACCACCTACAGAGAAGCTAGCAGACTCGTTTTATTTGTTTTTGTATGTATGTATTACTTAATGCGTGTGCGTGTGCGTGTGCGTGTGTCTGTGTGACTGTGTGACTGTGGAAGTCAGAGGACAATTTGCCAGTTGGTTCTCTCCTTCCACCTTGCTGAGAGAGAGTCTCTCACTGTTTCTGTTGCTCTGTATGTTCCAGAGCCTTGGGGACATTCTCCTGTCTCTGCCTCCTATCTCCCTGGAGGAATGCTGGGGTTATAGATTACAGCTGGCTCTTTGTGGGGTTTTGGTACAGAATTTATGCTATCAGACCGATGCAGCAAGTGCTTTTACCTACTGAGTTACCTTGCTGGCCCCAGTTAACAACTTTCAAAGGTATGTAGACTAAGAATAAACCAACCTTGTAGAGAACAAAGAAAATGTCATTTGCTTGGAATTTACTAGGATCACAGTCTTGGGAAAGGAGAGCGAAACAGAAAATGAAAGTCTCCTTTAGAGATTAAATTGCATGAACCAGACATGGTAGGTGGTGGATATTAAAACTACTTTGAGATTTGTACTTATAAACACAAGTTATTTTGCAAAAGGACTGCAAATTGCTTCAATTTCTGGGCAATGTAAAGGGTATGATGGTTAGTGTTAATCATTAGAACTCAGCTCTCTGCACACAGAACAGGCAGCAACAGATCAATGTGTACATGCTTGCTGGAACTCAGCTCTCCACAGACAGAAGAGAGCAATGAGTCAATATACACATGCTTGCTAGAACTTAGACAGGAGGCAGGATTCTGGGCAAAAAGATAGGACTTCTCTGGACTAAAAAAAGGCTTCTGTGGATACCTGTAGGAGATTGTCTAGACTGCTTTGTGGCGGAAGACCCTCTTGTTGTGCCAAGGACCATGTCCTAAGAAAAGAACCCAGAAGTATTTAAGTATGAGGCAATCTGAGTTCTAGCAAGCATGTCTATGATTCATTGCTCTGTGCCTTGCCTGTGGAGAGCTGAGTTCTAGCGAGCATGCTTATGATTCACTGCTCTCTGCTCCATTTGATGTGACCCTCAAGCTCTTGCTGCTGTCACCTCCCCAGAATCATCAGCCACTCAAACCCCTTTTCCTCTAGGTTACTCCAGTCAGATGGCGTTGTTGCAGAAACGTGTAATGAAACTAAATCAAGGTGTTGTTGCCATTTTTCCTTTTGCCATCCATGAAACAATATCGAAGCACAATTTAAAGGGGAAAAAGATTTATCTGGCTCGTGGTTTCAGAGGGGGCATTGTCCATTACAGTGGGAATTGCATAGGCTGGAGGCAGAAGTGGGAGGCTGGGTCAGGTCATTGCAACCATCAGGAAGTGATGTGTGAAGACTTTTCCTGAGGAGACTTTACACAACCATCTTCCCACTCCAGACGGGGCTTCCACACAGATCAAAGTAGCAATAATCCAATGTGTGTTATTGACAAAAACAGGGACTATTCACAGACAGCTCTCCATAGCATGCTCATAGCTTGAGCCCTCTCTCTCCCTCTCCCTCTTTCTCTCTCTTTCCCTTACTCTGGGATCTTGTTCTAACTGAACTGCTGGGCTGTTCATCAGTCTCTCCTAGGCTTCTTCACTATGCAGGGGTCTCCTTCAGACTGCGCTCAAACTGCTGAGCATCCATCTTCTCTTTGCTTGTCTGGCAGGCGGCGCCCCTCCCCCAGCCTTAGTTAAAAAAAAAATCCTGGAGGAATTCCCCCCACCCCAAGTTTGTTAGTTTTCCAGGAACTTCTAGAGTCTCATGAATTGTTTACTGGCTGAGACTGGGGCAAAGTGCAAGCGGCTGCCCAGAGGAAAAATTGCCACACAACAAACAAATAGGCAGGGAGAGCAAAAGCAACTGAAGGGAAACAGAGTAGGTCTATCCAAACTCAAAGCCCACCCCTGTGACCTGTCTTCCCCAGAGCAAGGCTCCATCTCCCAAAAGGAGCTGCAACCTTCCCAAACACTGACGTCAGCTAAAGATGCAAACATTCTAACCTGATGCAAGGGAAGCTGGGGATTTTTTTCATCCATTATTAACAATACCAAGTAAATTGTTGAGCAGCCCAGCCCACAGGTCTATGTACGGTTGAGCTCAGTTCAAAGGTTCTTCTGAAGATGCATCTGAGAGCTGATTAACAGTTGTCTCCTGAGGATACAGGCACTGAACCATCACTGTTGCCCCTTGAATTTTGTCCCCCCAAAGTTATTTTGGAAAGAATTTTGTCAAGTGAGCCCTCACAGAATCTTTCCATTAACTTTTATCCATTATGCATGGTAATTTTATTTCGATAGAAAGAAATAGAAAGTATAAGAAGGAAAGGCAAAGCTAAAAGAAGCAGGAAGAATTAGCCCTTCACCACACTGCTCCTGAATGGTTTTCAGTTGTCTTTTTTTTTTGTCCCATATTTGAAGGCTGCCAAGAACTCATGTCTGCTTTAAAATGACACTGTTGGGCAACAAGATGGTCCTGTGGATGAGGCACCTGCCTGCAAACCTGGAGACCTCAGTTCCATCCCTGGATGCCCACATGGTAGGAGAGAGCTGACTCTTCTGGGCGGGCCTGTTCCTTCTGGCCCTGCCCCCTCTCAAATAAAGAAAGCACATAATCAGATAATATTGTCTGTGCTGCTCGTTCCACTCCTCCTTCCAACGTCACTGAAGCATGTGAAGAATCCCCACGCAGTGTTCCGGCCTCTGCATGAAGGCCTGGTAGTCTGTGGATCTGTGGATCTCTTTTCCCTGAGCTTGGAATTTCAGAACTCATCCAATACTCTCTCTACTTGCTCTGGTAACGGCTTTCCACCAGGAAGCTCAGGAAAATAGGTGTGAAGACCAATGCAAATAACCCAATGATAGCAGAGGGAGGGGATGTTTACTGACTGGGAAGAGGAGGCCAGCACAGCATAGCAGCGTTGCCAGGCAACAAGTCACTAGCTGACAGCTACTCTACTTTTTAAAGGGCCAGAAAGACTCTTTCCTATGATAAAAAGTGAGTGTTTTGGGGAAAAACACTGAGAAAGGCATCGTGACCTCCAGCACTTATATGACAGGCAAGACACAAAAAATATCTGCTGTTCTTCCTCCTTTCGCTTGGAGCTCAGAGGGCATTAGATTCAGATTTCCTGGTTAATGTAACAGTTTTTATTAATCGGTTATTTGGTATTTTGAGTCCACAAAAGCAATCAGTTTTCTACGGATTAGAAGACACATGATGCAACATTGTGTCAGGCGTCAATGTTTCTCTTTCAAAAGATTCCCCAAGATTTTTTTTTTTTCATCTAATTTTGAATCTATTTTCCATCTATTTTGAACTCTGAAGTTTTACATTTTATATGAGAGGAAGACATGAGGGGCATGCTATGAGAATATTTTAAATCTGACTTTGATGCAGTTGCATACAATTCGTGCAAACAGCAAGGACTCAGTGATATGCTGAGCACTATGGATGTGCAGAAAGACCACTGAGAGATTTCGGAGAGGATCAAGTTAATTGAATGTTCCATGCCCAGAACTCACTTTAGAAAACAGTGAGGAAAAAAGTGGGTGCACTGTTTTATCTGTGGATTACTTGGGCAGGTTACACTTAGTAAGCAGAGGGTCTAGCTAGCTAACAAGTATATTTCCTTACATGATTAGCATTTGGTGGGAAGAACACTTAGCATCTAATTCGTGTTTTCCTAGTACACAATATGTCAAGCTGGTGTGGTGGGACATACACATCTGTATTCCTAGCATGCAGGAAGTGTAGACAGGATCACTTTAAATCCAGCCTGGTTTGCACAGTGAGTTCCAAGCCAGTCAGAACAATATAGCAAGATCCTGTCTTTAAATAAAGCAACAACAACCAAAGAACACAATATATCAAGGCAGGACTAGAAGGCCATTCCCAGTTCCATTTGAAGGGTGTAGGATGGAGAATCAGGAGTGCAAGGCCGCTCTCTAGTTTGTAGCTAGTCAGGGTTGCAGGAGACCTTGCCTGGAAAATAAAATTGAAAACCTATCAGTATTAGCTATAGCAACCAGTCTCTTGAACTGCAGGCCACATGAGACCTTGTCTGAAAACCCAGAGAAGACAAAAATAACTATATTTTCCCATCTAACTGAAATTATTTATCTTTTGAGTAATTTGTGCCCAACCTCATCTCCCCACATTCACTCCACTGTTGATAACCACCATTATGTTATGCAATCTTATTGGTTTCAAACTTCCTATCAATATCTTTAATAAACTTAGATAGAAAACTTTTCCATTTGTGTGTGTGCACGTGCGTGCACGTGTGTGTATGTGTATGTGTGTATATATGTGTGTGTGTCTGTGTGTGTGTGTATGTATGTGTCTGTGTGTGTGTATGTGTCTGTGTGTGTCTCTGTGTGTGTGTGTGTGTGTGTGTGTGTGTGTCTGTGTATCTCTGTGTGTCTGTATGTGTGTGTGTGTGTGTGTGTGTGTGTGTGTGTGTGTGTGTGTGTGTGTTTTGAGACAGGTCTCACACTGTGGCTGAGCTGGGCCTCATGTTCACTGTGTGACTCATACTGGCCTTGAGACCTCTCACTCTGTGCCCAAGCTGACCTCAAAGTCATGGAATTCCCCTACCTCAGACTCCTGAGTGCTCAGGTTGGACTGTAGGCCTGAGCTACCATGCCTGTGGTTGGAACATTTTTAACCAAAAATGTTGTCTCTGTCATTTGCCCAAGAACATCTGTGAGTTGAAGCTAATTGGAATGAGGGAGTCAATGGTGTGACTGCCTCACTCTGTTCTCATCTTAGAGCATTATTTTTGCCTCCTCAAATGCCCCTGACTCTCCCCCCACCATGAAATATATCCGCTTACATCGATCAATGTCATACATTTTCTCTGATGCATACCTATGCAAACTACCTCATCTGAACTACTTATTCGTCTCTCTTAGGCTGGTCAGAGGTGACAAAGCTGCTGATCTGTTGTTACTTTTGGACATAAATTTCGTTTGGGTAGGGATGGGAGACCTGGGGTGGAATAATTTGGCTGTAAGTTCTGGGTCCTAACTTTAGGGGCTTGAGGACAGGCTTTGTGGTTTACAACAAGAAGCGCTTCATTACTCTGAACTATTCCAGTGACCTTTCGAGGACTGAAATTGAGCCTCAGTTGCACAAATTACACATTCCTCCTTCCGTCTAAGAAAAGCAAGGCACATTCTGGAGATACTTGTTGCCTGGCAACAAATGCATACTTCTTTCTCCTTAGACAACTGCCAAAAAAAAAGGGAAGAAAATTGGCCATAAAAGTGAGTCAATAAAGGGAATCTGGTGATTCTTAGTGTAGGAGGAGAGCAAATTTGCATGTCTTGGTATTGTGTGTGTGTGTGTGTGTGTGTGTGTGTGTGTGTGTGTGTGTGTGTGTGTTTCTGTGTGCCTGTGCACTCCTGGCTGATAGATGAAGGACACAGAAAGAAAAGCAGAACAGTGTATAGTATTAATTAATTAATTAATTATTACTTATTAACCTGTTCTACCGTGGACCACACAGAACTAAAGAGGTGTGTCAGGAAGTTTGCTACTATTTGGAACAGCACTTAATTATCTCCCCAAACCTCTGACCCATAAGTTGTGTGATCATTTCAGGGGTGAAGAAAGGAGAGTGACAGTGAACAAAACTGACTCCCTTTTAGTTTTATCATACAGGAAATTAAGACTTGCAGACCGTCTGTGTCTGAGTCCCTTACCTGTTGCTATGGTGAGGTTGGGCAATTTATGAAGAAAAGAGGTTTGAATCACAGTCATAGATGTTGGAGGTTTAAGATTGGGTTCCAGTGCTTTTTCATCTTCTGGTGTGAGTTTTGCACCATATCTCCTTATGGAAAAACAGTAGGGAACATGTGGGGCATGTGAGAGAGCATGAGTGTAAGAGATGGAGGGCAAAGGGGAGCACTCAGGGATGTGAGAGAGCACGGGTGTTAGAGATGAAGAGGAGGTATCATGCTCACTTTATAACAAGATGATTCTGTGATGACCCAACTGAGTCTCGTGAGAACCACATCCATCCCTTCACAAGAGTGGGACCCGTGACCTGAAGCTCCTCCCCCTGAGCGCCCTCATTTGAGTTTCAGCGGGAAAAAGAAAAACAAAACAGAACTGTGATTTCTCTACTCTTCCATTTCTCTCTTATCCTGGGTGACAACCTAAGTTCAATTCCTGAAACCCACGTGGTGGCAGGAGAGAGTGAAACTGACTCTTGCACTTTATCATCCAGTCTTCACAAGAACATGAATAGCCAACTCCTCTATATGATAAATAAATAGATATTAAAAGTGTTAAGATAGATCGTGATCAGGGCAGACACCAGACATTGACCTCTAAGCTACACATGCACACATATGGGCACTTAAACCAGCACACACTTATATAACACACACACACACACACACACACACACACACACACACACACCAAGATTTAAAAAGAACAGGATTTAAAAAGGATAGGGTTTAATATAAATTAGATTTTGTGTATATGAAAGACAGAAAGAAAAGCTGAATTACGAAGAATGGAATTATTTCTCCTTCTCCTCCTCCTCCTCCTCTTTCTCTTCTTCCTCTTCCTCCTCCTCCTTCTTCTTCATCTCATTATGCAGCTCTGGCAGGTCTAGAACTCACTGTGTAGACAAAGCTGACTTCAAACTTGAGAAATCCTATAGTCTCTACCTCCCAGTGCTGGGATTGCAGGCAAACTGCCATATCTAGCTAGCTGTGGAAGCTATTTTCAAGGCTTCGAGGGAGATGAGATCAATTTTTAGATGCCACATATCTTTACATACATCATCTTATTTACTTTTCTGTTGCTACGATAAAATACCCTGAGCCAAGCAACTTAAGGAAGGATGGGTTTATTGTGGCCCATAGTTCAAGGTAGAGTCTGTCATGGTAGAGATATCAACGAAGGAAGAGCTTGAAGCAGATGGTCACATATCTAAATTCAGAAGGCAGAGCGAGATGGATGCTAGTGGTCAGTTTGCTTTCTCCTTTTTATTTAGTCCAGGATCCCAGTCTAGAAAATGGTGCTCCCTACAGTAGGTGAGTTTTCCCACCTCAATTAAACTAATCAGGACGACTGGGGTCTGACAAACCCAGAGACTTCATCTCCTGGTGATTCTACATCTCATCACACTGACAACTCAGACTAACTCACACATGATGATAAAATTATAAGGTTGAAGGTGGAATCACATGAAATTCTTCCTAAGGACAAAGGGAGGGAGAAGAAACTGGCATGGATTAAGATGTCATTTTTGAGCTCCCTTAAACTTTAGGTGTGCTTCTCTGGTCTTGGTCTACATACAGTTGCATATTCATTGCTATTTTAATGTTTTGCATATTTAATAGCATGAGTTATTGGATCCGGGTTTTTCAGATTTAATTTTTAAAGGAAGTCTTATTTCAAAGGGAGGTTGGGAATTCCACATTGATTGAAAAATTGTCAGATTAGTAACTTATTTCCCAATATACAGAAAAGGTATGGATGAGTCTCTTCAGTGTAGACCTCCCATACCCTCATAACCTTCATATAAGGTATGGAGAATGGATCAGAATGGGAGATGCTGACTGAGCTCATAGCAGCTGTATCTAGGAGGAATTGAGTTGGGTTATCACATATATCCAGGATCATCCAAGGTCCCTTCCCCTATGATTTAGACAGTTCTCTTCAGGGGTCTCAATTATGTCCTTGGCAGCTTCTGGACATCACAATATCTGGGATGGATCCTGTTCCCCTTTACAGAGCTGGGGCTTAGAAGTAAGATGTGGTATGCTGGGCTGCTGCTGTCTCTGGGGTACTTCCTTCTCCCCTCTTGTTTGCAAAAGAAGCAGCCCCTTACCAGCCCTGGGGTCTTTGGAGGAACATTGCTTGGATGGTGTTGGGGGTAGCTCTGGTTTCTCAGAGAGTATCCAAAAGCCCGGCGTGCTTATTAGCCTTTTTGTCCCAAACTGTCCTTCTTATCTCTTTGCCTCTCTTCCTTTTCCTGGCGACGGTTATTAATATGGAAGGACACCTCCCTGGGCTAGGAAGCTCTGGGGGCCAAGAAGTCGTTTTTGGAGATTCTTGCTTTTTTTTTTTTTTTTCATCTGGTACCGATTTGGTGATAACATAGATGCCCACAGCAATTTGACCTTTAGGAATACTTAGGTGGTCCACATTGCTATACCTTTTTAGGATCTTGATCAGGCTGTTTGAAACAGGGCTGGATTTTCAAGTTCCCTTCCCCAACCCTTCGACTTTTTCAAAATTTACCTGTTGTCCCCCCACCCCCTCTTTTCATTCTTTCTACTAAACATCAAGCCATTAACTACACAGTTCTCCCACGCGGTCTTGCTTGGGCCTGGGGGGGGGGGAGATCTATGATTCCTATTGCTTCCGCCCTCTGGGGAAAGGCTGCATTACTGCATGTATTTTGCCAACACGCTATGAGGTTACTGTCTGCGTGTCTCCGAGCTGCTGCACCACCACAGTGAGAAGGGAGCAGTGACGAATTTTCCAAATGCAATTGAATGTGATGACTATATCCTTGGGTTTCTATATAAATCATCCCAGAGCCTCCGGATCATCCCAATCGCTTTTTAACAAACTTCTTCAATCTCTCATGGAGAAGAGAGCGAGGATGCTCACAGTCCGCTGTTCCTCTGCTGCCCTCTGCTGGAGAGAGAAGGGCGGAGGCTGGAGGCTGGCAAGTCCCAGGAAGCAGAGAGAGCCTCTATTCTCTTCTCTCTCTCTCTCTCTCTCTCTCTCTCTCTCTCTCTCTCTCTCTCTCTCTCTCTCTCTCTCTCTCTCTCTCTCTCTCTCTCTGTCTCTCTCCCCTTTAATTTTAGGTCCCCATTTTTGGTCAAAGAAGGGGAAGTCTTAGTTTATTTAGGTTGTAAGGTTAGACATTTTTCAATTGCATGTTGCTGGTATATTTTTGGCTTTTCTCTTAAAGCCGGAAAGTCCCGAACATAGGGTGTCTCTGACCACTGTTTATTCTTCATAAACATATCCTGCTGGAGTATTTACATTAAGATTTAAATGCCGATGTACTGGCACAATGGTTAGCTTTGATTGTCAACTCGAATGGATCTGAAATAAGCTGAGGCATATTCCTCTGATACCTCTGGGCAAGTCTGTGGGCCATTTCCAGGAAGATTAACTGAGGGGAGGAGACCCTCATCCTGGGCATGGATGTCACTTTCCAGCACAGCCTAGACAGATCTAAGGAACATCAGCACTGCTTTACCTGCTGGATTGTCTATGCAGTTGTGGCTGCAGCCAGAACCCAGCTTCTTTGGTTTTCCACTGTGAACCAAAGCCCAGCTGTGGTTTCGTAGAAGTCCTGTAGGTCTTTGATGTCAATCAGGACTTCCGAGGTGCCTGGTCTTTTGTACAGAGCAGTGACCAGGTTCTTGGAGTCTACAGCAGTCAGTCCTGGACTATGCCCACCACGCAGTACCCCTGACTAATTCAACTGGCCAGACTGCCTGGTCATCAAACTTGCATGGAGGCCAGAAGTAAATGAATTCTCTTCTTCTTTGCATTCCCTTCTGTGGGTCTTTCTAGTATGGAAGAATGCCACCAAGAGGGGAGTCCGCAGAAACCAAAAGAGCATTTCCTTTCTCTTGGAAAAGAGAGAATATGATGCTTTTCATCTCGTGGGGGTCTTAATTGGTCCTTGAAGGGGGGGCAACCCTTTTTATGGCTGCTTTCCTTTGCTGTTTTGGTAGCCTCTCTGTTCCTCGGTCTGATTATGGACTGCCCCATCCACAACCTTCCTTTAACTGCCATGAGTGCCCAGAGTGAAGGCTCCCTGACTTTACATTTTCTCTAACCCCTGAGACCTCACAAGAGAGTCTCTTCTGCACTGGAGAGGAATAGCTAGTGACTTACAGTTGCCAGGGGACACTGTGACAACCTGCGGCCAGCTTCAGATCACATATCCCTAGAATTGACTGTACACACATCACATGTGCATCTTAGCTTCGGGCTATTGACTTCGTTCCATTATGGCAAAGTATAAGGTTAGGGTCTGAATCTCTGGACCACAACCCAGGAGGAACCGGGAGTTTATACTGGCAGGACCAGTGACATCGCCCCCTGCGATTTCTTGGGTTCTCTTTCCACCTTTGATTCAATTCATGCAGTAGACTGAGAGCTCAACCCAGGTCTGTTTCACAGAACACCAGAAACTTAGGCTGTGTGTGTGAAACCTTAGGTGTACACCTGGTCTACCCTCTTCATGGTGGCAAGAGTGAGGACAGTGCGCTGTGGCAGAAAGGATGAGACAGACAAGCCCGTGGCCGCTGGCTATCTATCATTGGGGCAGTCATGCATTGGGGCAGGCTTACATGCTTGCTGGGGGGGGGCACTATTCCATGGTGCAGTGAGAGTTTGCCCTTAAACTTCATGGCACAGAGGTGTTGGAGAAGAAACAGGATCAATGGCAACTTGGTGTTGCCTGTATCCCACAAGATAGTGCGCGTCTGGGCAGTAGGTGCAGAAGGGAGGTGGGGGGGGGTGTTTGGGGAGAGTCTGCTGGTCCCATCCTCCCCTGGACCTGTGGGAGGAGAACAGAAATGTAAGAACACAGACCCAGGAAAGAAACAGGGTCCATGTCCCGTAAGGAAGATTGGAAGGTGGTGGGGGAGGGGGCAAAATTGGCACCCTCCCCTTCAGAAAGACAGAGAATGGAAGCAAGGAGTGTATGGAGCCAAGCGTAGACCAAAAGACAAAAGCAAGAAAGCAAGAAGATGAATTAGCTAAGAAGAGGAGGGGTTAGCAGGAATGGAGGAGGGGTGACAAGGACAGGATCACTAGCAAGTCTAATGAAAGGGTCTTTGTCATTACTCTTTCTGCTGCTGCCAGACAGCACTCAAATTCCAGCTAAAAGGCAGGGAAGGAAGATTTCTTTGACTTCTGGTTCCAGGGGAGAGATACAGTCCATTATGGCAGAGAGGGTGTGGCAGGCTGCAGGAGCTGGAGGCAGCCTAAGTCATGCCCCTCCTGGATGGTTCTGATGGCGGCAGGAGGGAAGGTGAGTTTGCCAGTACTGGGCAAGAGAATCCCCCAGCTCTTCTGTCTTGTGGTTCCTTTTGTCTGATCTGCTACTAGGAGATTCTATCCCAGTCTAGTGTTGGTCTTGGTGTTGAAAGTATATTGATCCAGATAATCTGTTCAGGGTGGTCTAGTGGCCGATCTTTTAACTAAGCCCAGGTGACAACCAGGATTAGTTATCATAACTAGCCTTTTCTCTTCCTTCCTTCTCTTTCTTCCCTCCATCTCTTTCTCTTTCTTTCTTCCTCTCTTTCTCTCTATCTGTCTTTCTTTCTTTCTTTCTTTCTTTCTTTCTTTCTTTCTTTCTTTCTTTCTTTCTTTCTTTCTCTCTCTCTCTCTTTCTCTCTCTCCCTCTCTCCCCCTCCCTTCCCCCTCCCTCCCTTCTTCCCTTCATCTTTCTTTCTTTCTTTCTTTCTTTCTTTCTTTCTTTCTTTCTTTCTTTCTTTCTTTCTTTCGTTCTTTCTTTCGTTTTTTTCTTTCGTTCTTTCTTTCTTTCTCTCTCTCTTTCTCTCTCTCTTTCTCTCTCTTCCTCCCTCCCCCTCCCTTCCCCTCCCTCCCTTCTTCCCTCCTTAATTCTTTCTTTCTTCCTTCTCTTTCTTTCTTCCTTCTCTTTCTTTTTTCCTTCTCTTTCTTTCTTCCTTCTCTTTCTTTCTTCCTTCTCTTTCTCCCTTCCTTCCTTCCTTCCCTTCATCTCTTTCTTTCCTTCTTTCTTTCTTTCTTTCTTTCTTTCCTTCTCTCTCTTTTTCTGTCTCCTTCCCTCCCCTTCCTGCCTCCTTCCTCCCTCCCTCCCTTCCCCCTCCCTCCCTTCTTCCCTTCATCTCTTTCTTTCTTTCTTCCCTCCATCTCTTTCTTTTTCTCTCTTTCTTTCTTCTTTCCTTTTTTCTTCCTTCCTTCTCCCTCTTTTTTCCTTCTCTTTCTTTCTTCCTTCCCTTCCTTCCTTCCTTCCTTCCTTCCTTCCTTCCTTCCTTCCTTTCTTTCTTTCTTTCTTTCTTTCTTTCTTTCTTTCTTTCTTCCTTTCTTTCTCCTTTCCTTCATTTCTCTTTTTTCCTTTCTTTTCTTTCACTGCCTTTTCCTTCTTTTTCTTTTCTTTTTCTTTTTACCTCCCTCCCTTCTTTCCCTCTCCTCCTCCTTCTCCTCCTCCTCCTCCTCCTCGTCTATTTTCCTTCAGTGTATGTCCACGTTTCAGCTTCTCCTGACTAGAGATCTCTGGAGAGAGCTCCCTGAGCTGCTGCAATTGCTGGCAGTGACAGCCTGTATCCCTGCTTGCTTCTGAGCTGAAGCACTGACAAAACCACTGAGGAATTCTTCCACCAAAGTTATTCATTCAGCTTCACTCCTAGAAATGCGCAGGAGTTGGGGGGGGGTCCCTTTTCAGAAGATTAGGGAAGTTCCAGTGGATTTTGGGGAGAGTATATGATGTGTGACCGAGAAGAGTGAAGAGTGATCACTGGGATTCAGCAAAGGGCTGGGAAGAGTGCGCCTGAGGACCGAGAGGAAGTTCAGAGGCAACAAGAAAGGGTGTCAGCGGCTGCAGCAGGGGGAGGGCAGGAAAGACACAAAGGAAGATGCAGGTCCAGAAAACCGTTTTATCTTATTTTATCCACTCTATTCAATTTTTAAATGAGCAAGTCCATGCTAAAGTCTGAATCACTGGCTGGAGGGAAGAAGGAAGCGATTTTTTTCTAAGCCATGTTTAGCAACTTCCTTGTGTTATTGGAAAAAAAAATTCTCCCACTTACTGGTTCTAAACTAGCTTTTTCCAATTTTGAAACAGCAAATTTGGGAATTGCAAGAATTCTCCATTTTCGCTAGTGCAGTTTCTATGGGTTTGGGAAGGGGCTTGGTACATTTGGGTGAGGAGCGACCACGGGTACTGTCTTAGTGCTGGATGCAGTTTTGAGTGGGGTTGCCCATCACATTGCTCATCTACCATGTGTTATGTTAGAAAAATTGCTTTTGTTGGCCAAGATTAAGTCCACCGTGGTTTGGGCTGTGACATGTTCTGAGGGCTGCTACCAACTGAGTCAGCACTCGCTGTCTTCTGAATTGGTGGAGTAGGTTATAGGCTGAGCACTTCCACATTCCCAGGGGCTTTGTTCGGTTGCAAACATCCTGAGATGATTCGGAAGGAGCCTGAGGAAGGGATGCATCCTCATGTAATCTCTTTCTGATCAAAGTCGAATTGCAAAATTCAAAATGGCCACAAGATGTCAGGATGAGCTTAGTTATATT
This sequence comes from Typhlomys cinereus, assembly GCA_023101885.1. Classification (NCBI taxonomy): domain Eukaryota; kingdom Metazoa; phylum Chordata; class Mammalia; order Rodentia; family Platacanthomyidae; genus Typhlomys; species Typhlomys cinereus. The sequence goes on from JALPQD010000672.1 coordinate 156,079, forward strand.
AGAATTGCTAGCGTTCACCGAAAGAGAACAGAGCTCTGGGTCCCAAATCTTTTTTTTTTCTTTGTGCACACTTGTGCGTGGTGTGTGTGTGTGTGTGTGTGTGTGTGTGTGTGTGTGTGTGTGTGTACATGTGTGTTGTATATTCAGGTGTGTAGGTGTATCCCCATATATTTGTGTGTAGGGACTAAGAGAAGCCATTGATGGCCTCTTCTCTCTCTCTCTCTCTCTCTCTCTCTCTCTCTCTCTCTCTCTCTCTCTCTCTCTCTCTCCCCCGCAGTCCTGTGGATGTAGCATAGCCCCTGGTATTGGTATGGTCTCTCACGACAAGCTGGACAAGGAACTGTAGCCAAGAATTGTAAGCCAGAATAAAACCCCTTGTTCCCTTAAGCTGTTTGGTCATGAATTTATCAGCAACACCAAGAAAGCTTCAGCTGAGGCTTGGCCCACAGCCCAGCACCCCCAAGGAATACAGCCCAGTAATGAACAGAGTGCTAAGTCCTCATCCAAGAGGGCGTTGGGATCCTAAGGAAGGTTTGCTCTGGATCCTGCTGACTTACAGTAGCAATTCTAACCTTGACAAGAACAAGAAAATCAGGTCATTTGAGGATGATTAGGATGTAATCAGAGGGAAACAAAAAAAAATTCTCAAGAGTCTTTAAGAGTTTGCTCTGAGATTTTGCAAAGTGATGGTAATATTTAAAGTTTGGGATTGCAAGGTGATAGTTGCTATTTCACTTGCTTGTGGGGAGTTGGGGTCAGGAGTGATAAAAATCAGAATGTCCATGAGAAAGGGATGGGGTCCTGGAGGCAGGGATTTTACCAAAGCTAAGCAAAAGCAAGAGGCTTGCAGTTGCCTAGTGCAGAGGTTATCATGCTGTGTGTCCATAGGCGTAGGCGGTCCATTCAAAGGTGAAGTCACAGACATGTCTAAGTCTGGATTCAGTAAGGGCCTCTCGACTCCTTTCTAAGTGTCTCAAACCAATGCTTCCCCATATTGATTCTCATCCTCCATGATGGTCCATGCTGACAGCGCGTGGTACTGGTGTCCAGGTGGCAGCTCTCCTTCATATGAGCAAAAATGTGCACGCTGTGCCTGTCTTTAAGCAGGAATCAGAGACTAGAAGGTGGGTGCATGCACGGTATGAGCTCCAGAGCCTAGGATATGGGCCAACTGCCTATGGCAGACACCTGATGACCCCAACATGTGTATGTTGAGAAAATTTCAGTCTCCAAGGAGTGACTAGTGTATATATAACTCACCATGGTGATGAGAGCGATGTTTCCGATGTGGTGTACGTAATGAAGAAAGTCTTAGCATAGAGCCATAGCAGCTCTTGGGACAGAAATTGGAATGGCTCTCAGTGATTGCCGGGATGTTTGGAGGTTGCATCTCTGCAGAGAAACTTTGCAGCCAGGACTTGGGTTGTGAGCTAGGTGGCTTTGGTGGTGGGTGGCTGCAATGTCTGTGGTATCAGCTCATGAAGCGCAGCCTTAGAGCTCGATCCAGGATGTAATGGTGTAAAGTGATGGAAGGAAGGACACAGGGTTCGGTGGCAAGGGACTCCATAGTGCTTGGACCAGGGCACGGGACACAAAGAAAAACCTTGACTACAGGGTCTGAGATGATGGCTTTGAAATGGTTCTGTGTGGTGCGAGTATGCAATGGGCAATGGAGTCTACAGGTGTGAGCATATCACTGCATGCATTTGGGTGATTCCCACGTGCATTCAATGAATTAAGGCTGTTTTCAATATGTTGTGCAATTAGCATTCTTACAATGATATTTTATACATTTCTATGTATACATTAAATCATAAGCATTACAGACTTTTTTTTCATTCATTCACCCAAAATGAGGTTCATTATAGAATTGCAGCAATATACATAGAAAATTCTCACTGACTTATTTATTTCTTCCATGTTAGGGAATACCAGTTTGTTTCTATTTCCTTTATTATTTTTTCTTTGACAGTTGCACACAGTGGAGTAGATCATTTTACTCCATACTCTCTGATTCTGTCCCTTCTCCTTCTCCTGTTAAAAACTTCCCAACCAGTGCCCTTCCTACATTCATGTCTTTCTGTGTATGTGAACCTGTTGAGTTTCCTTGGGACTTCAAGGATTGGCATATATCCCAGTACTTTCTGGTGCATGGGTACCACTAGAGAGAGCGGTTCAGCTTCCCACAGCGACAGGGACTGGTGGTGCCCCTTTCCAGGATGAAGTGTTGTCAGGCCTACTGTGCAGGTATTGTGGAGGTAAACAGGGCTGTAGCGATTGGGGCAGCTACTAGACCTATATATTTAAACACATCACCACATGTCCTTAGTGTGGTGATCATAACCATACAAAGAAACACCAAAGTGCTCAACTTAACAAGTCTACTTACAAAAAAGTTATAACTTTGGGGCTATTTTGCAATCTATGTGTCTTTAAACTGTCTTCTACATGTGCTACAGTGTGGTCACCACGTTTGGTCATGGAAATAGCAGCGATCTCAAACATAAAATGTGACACTATTAGAACTTTCTTTTTTATTTTTTTTTAAATTATTTATTCAATTGTGCGTGTATGCATGTGTTCGTGTGTGTGTGTGTGTGTGTGTGTGTGTGTGTGTGTGTGTGTAGAACCAGGGGCGAATTCGGGAACCACCATGGACCACCTCCACCTCTTTCTTGTTTACTCTGCCCCGGGCTTCACAGGCTCTGCCCTACCAGGACCAGAAATGCAGGCCTCCCCCGCTTCCGCCCAGTGTCTACATGTTTAGGATCCGAACTCAGGACCTTCGGCCTGCAAGGCAGAGGCTTAACCCCTGAGCCACCTCTCCAGCCCCAGAACTTTCTTTATATATGTGCTTTTAACACTAGTCCCTGAACTGTAGTATAGTAACCAAATAGCTCCATGCTCAGCGGATCTCAGTCCAAGTGTTTTTAGACATCATCATCAAACGAGTGTTTATATACTCTATTATTATATGAATCAGAGTGTGGTTACCACATGCATTCACTGAAATCACACATTTTCTAAAAAGTATATAGGGAAAATTCTAAGAAACAACACATCAAACCCACCCTTATCATTTCATTATAGGCATTAGTGTGGTTGCTGCATCCATTCACGGAAATAACTCTATTCCCCAACAGAGCAAATAAACATGCATCTTACAAATTTCCTAACATGCATTAGAGCTTGGTAAACAGATCCATCTGCTGTAATAGCTCTCTTTACCATTTACTGTAGAAATCGTATTATAAGAACCATTGTTAAAAGTTGCGTAGCTGGGGGCTGGGGAGGTGGTTTAGTGGGTAAGAGTGCTTGCGGTGCAGGCCTGAGGGTCCGAGCTCGAAACCTCAGCAGGCAGAGGCTCGATGAGTCTCCTAACCCCAGCACTGTGGGAGACAGAGAAACGAAGTTTGAGCTTGTTGATCATCACTTTATGCTCCAGATTCAGTGAGAGACTCTCTTTAGGGAATAAGAAAGAATGTGATTGAGCAGGACACGTGATGTCCTCTTCTGGTCTGTGCATTTGTTCCTGTGTGCATGCAACCACGCACATGTGACATCCACGACATGGGTGTAACACACATACACACACACACACTTCATAGTGTCATTAAACACTCTACAGTAGCATTTATTTCATCACTGCATCCGGCCTGTCTCTGGAATGTCTTATTCTCAATGCAATGTGTGAAGAGCATTGGAACAAAGCATTAACCCCCTGCATCTTCCTTATCGATGGATTTTGCTTTTTGACAAGTATACAATACATTCTGATCAGTTTCCCCTCTACCCTTTCTTATCTCCCTCCCCATCAAGATGAACCCCCTGCCATGATTTGAATGCAAGCTGTCTCCCACAGGCTCATGTGTTTGAATCCTTGGCTGATGCTCATGTTTGGGAAGGTTGTCGAATCTGTAGGTGGGGCCTTACTGGAGGAAGGCAGGTCCCAGGGGATAGGCTTTGAGGGTTGGTAGCCTGGTCTTGCTTCCTCTCAAGTCTCTTTCGATTTCTGTCTCTCTTTCTGTCTCTCTCTCTTTCTTTCTCTCCCTCCAAGAAGGCTGCCTCCAGCTTCTGCCCCTAAGCCATGTCTTCTGCTATAAAATTTTTGCTATAATGGAGCAGATTCCTTATGGGATCATAAGCCAAATCAATCTCTTTTTTCTTTCCTTAAGTTGTGTCTGAGCATTGTCTTACGTCAGCAGAAAGAGTGCACCACCCCCTCGCTGCCAGTCTTCTTCTCCTCTCCCTGGCCTTCTGTGGGATCCTGTGCTTGGGCTCCCCTGTTGGTGCACACCAGGTGTTTCAGTCTCCCCTAATCTGCTGGCTTGTCCATTGCTCACCCGTGCTTTGTAGGCACAATGGATTTCTGCTTGGTATATAGCTGACGTGTGACCAGGTAGGTTCCCGTAGGCTTCAGGCCAGCAGTGGCCCCTCTTCAAGGCCCTTCAAAGATGCCATGTTGTTTTTGGAGGATGGGGCTTCAAAATCCTTCTCCCCTGTTGTTTGGCTCTTACATTATTTCTGCCCATCTTTGGCAAAGTCACTGAGGGGTTGTATAAATGTCTTGCCTGGGGACCAATACCCTTCCACTCTTCTCAGCCTCAGAGCATCTCTGCCTTCATCTTGGGTTGCTACAAGGACAGGCTCCTGTATTTATGGCCAGAGTAGTTTTCACCGTCTTTGCGTTCTCTGTGATGTTCTCTGATCCTTGCGGGTTAGATGTCCCGCCTAGGGCCGAGTGAGTCAGGCATCTGCTGTCGCACACTGACCTTTATTGCATACAGGCAGATTCAGAGAGGTAGGCTTAGGGCTGGCGTTGGGTGTGGTGGTGGAACATGACACAAACATTTTTAAACATGTCACAAAGGACTGCATCATATGAAGCAAATCACATTTATTCTTTGGAATGACACTATTCTCAATGTATTGTGATTCGTGTCATTAAATGAACTTCTCAATGTATTGTGATTTGTGTCATTAAATGAACTTAGATGTGATTTTTAGCACTTCACCGAACACATAATAGTGGGGCTACCTGATCCATTATCTGAAATTGTAACTCTGAACACAATCTGTAAGGAACATTCTCTTAAAAATATCTTAAAATCCAGGATTTTCGATGATTTTTACTTGTAAGCATTAGAATGCTAAGACAACCATGTCTTGAAACAGCGTATTTCCTCTAAAGTATGTATAAGAAACATTCAAATAGTTTTTCAAAATCTTTTTCATTGACATTTCATTGTTTTCATTAGAGACTAATCAGTGAATCCATTCACAGAAATGACTGTGACCTTTTAGTAGTATATAGTATTCTAAGGAAAGTCTTTTCTTAAAATGAAAATAATTATATATATATATATATGGGATAGAATGTACCATTTTATTAAAGGTATAAAATATTTCTTGACTTCATAAACCTGTGCATTGATCAATGTGTTTGTGTTTATGGCACTATCATGCTTTGATCAATACAGATTTTTAATATATTTTGAAATCGGAAAGTACGATGGTTTTAGCTATCTTCTTTATAGGCAAGACTATCTGCCTACTTGGGATCTTTTGTGGCTCCATACCTTATATTTATATGGATACATATTAAAGTTGTGATAGGGATTTCCCTGAGCATGTAGCTCACACTGGTACCATGAACATGTTTTTCCGACCCATGAATGTCAGGTTTCCATTTGTATGTGCTGTGGTTAAATCTTCTAGTAATAATTTATTGTTCCCAGTGCATCGACCTTTTGCTTCTTAGGTTGAATATATTCCTAGCGTTGTAAACAGTTCAATGGTATTTAAAATAAGATTGCTTCCTTTATTTCTATATTAAGACTTGATTACTAGTGTAGAGAAATGCAGCTGATTTTTGTGTGCTTATTTGTGTTCTTCAGCCTTACTGAATTTATCCATCTTAATTGGTAGTTTTGCATGTGAAAACCTCACTATGTGCTGTGAACACATGATTAAGCCATTAGTGGGAAGTCTTTGAATCCTTTCTTTTCTTTTTGGGCACCTGCATCTTTTTCTTTCCTAATTGCTTTGGCTTAGATTTCCAGACCACTGCTATGCTGAGTGGAAATGACACATTAAGGCTTGTTGATCTTGTTCTTGGGTTTGCAGGGTAACCATTAAACTTTTTAGTGATGTGCATGATATTATTTCTAGACTTGTAACATGAACTTTAATGTGTTGAGGTAAATTTCTTTATACTCCTAATTCATTCAGTGTTAGTAACATGAAATTGTATTAAACTTTGCCAAATGTATTAAATTTTGAAATGAAAATGTATTAAATTTTGCCTAGTAGATGAAGTACTAGGATGATCATAAAATTTTGTTAATATGGAGTGCTGTATTCATTGATGCATGAATGTGTCCCAGCTCAGTACTCTGTAGTGGTCAATAACAGCAGCTTACTCATATTTTACTGAAAATCTTTTATCAGAAGCTATCTTCCAGTGACTTCTGTTTTGTTTTGTTGTCTGTCCTTTTCTGGCTTTGACATTAGTATATCACTGCTAGCCTCATAAAATGAGTTTGTAAGTATTATTTAAAGCTTAAGAACTTGAGTTTGATTCAGAAACCCCTGTAAGATGGAAGGAGAGAATGAATTGAAGCAGGCTGTCTTCTGACCTCTACACATACACCATGACATGCATACACACAATGCATGCACATGCACACATACAAGTGCACACACTCAAATGCATAATATACTGTGGTATGCATACATACATTCATACAAACAGACACATGCACACTTGGCTTTTGTGGGTAAACTCTTAGAAGATCTCTTATTGTACTAGCTACTCTTCTCTGTTGCTGTGAGACATCACTGAAAGTCAAGCAACTTAAGGAAGAAAGAGAGATTTATTCAGCTTATGGTTCCAAAAGGGAAATACAGTTCTTTGTGGCAGAAAAGGCATGGTTGGCTGGCAGAAACTGGAGGCATCTTAAGTCACATACATCAAGGATGCTGAGGGCTGCAAAACTGCCAACTGCAAGAGCAGATCTCTCTGGGGAGTAGGGTGGGACTAATCCACCTCAAGGCCCACCTCGTGTGACTTCCTTCTTCTGGCTATGAACTTCCTAACCGACTAAACATATGCACCTATAGCGGACAATTGACATTTCAAACTGTGACACTTATGCTTCTGTGAGTTCTTACCTGTTTACTCTTGAAGAAGCAAGCTCTCGCATGATGTGTACAGTGACTAGAAAATAAACTATAGCTGATGTTTACAAGAAAAGGGAAGAGGACCCTGAGCCTCAGGTCTGGCCAGTGTCCACATGGCAACAGGACTGGACACATCATGCCTGGACTCCTGACCTACAGGTGAGATAATTCTTGGGTGTTGATTTAAGTCGTGAAATGTGTGTCAGGTTTTACACTGTGATGGCCAGCTGACACAGGTCATTGGGAAGAGAGGTAGTATCATTCAATCTTCTCAGGTAGTCTGCCTCGCCATAAAATGTACAGAACCACTCCTGCAATGAAATTCTGGTATTATTTTTCACCTGACTCCCCATTAAATTCAGATGTCAAAATCAGGAACTTGGTAATGTCAGATTCTCTTCTGGCATATGTAAAAATCACCAATCAGCTTTGTTATAATGACTGAAAACATTAAATTTTAATGTAAAATCTGGAGTCTATCATCCACACAGATCTGAATGAATTGAGGGAGAAGAAATAAGCACTCTTTTTATGGATGCAGAAGTCTGCAGTGCGTTGGTCCCATGGTCACAATGCATGACTAATATTACACATCATTGCTGTTCATGAGGACAATCAAAGGAGAAGAGAAGCCTCCTGAAGAATCATGCTTATCATGGGAGAAATGTTATTTCCCCATCAAAAATTTCAGACACTTTCAATGTTATCATCAAAACAATCACCCCCAGGGCTCATTATTTTCTTCCTGGTGTTAAACGGGTTGAAAATACAACTTTGGCTTTTTAAATGCACAATTACGAAAATGGTCACAGGAGAAGGAAGTCATTAAGAATGTAATGTCCTTGAATGACATCTGACTTGTTGGGGATGAATTTGCATAACTGGCGGCTTTGAGCTTCCTAACTCTCCTTGGCAGAAATAGTGTCCTGATTGTTTTTCCAGAACCAGGAGGACAATGTTCTTAAATAAAATTGTCACTAAATTTCCTTTCAAATTCTGACTACGTGATTGAATAAATATTTTCTACTGAAACTGGCTGTGAAGATAAGTATTTCATGACGGATAATATATTTCCTATGCAAATGTTTTGGCCTCTTTTTATATTGGAAACAAGGAAGAAAAAATTTTGTGATCTGTTTAATTTAGACTGTGCTATGAAGTCAGATGCATAAGGCCCTGAAATTAAATAGCTATTTTATGGTGTCATACTTATTAAAATGGCACATTTTGTGCTGAAGACAATTCACTGATAATATGCTGATTTCTGTATGCATGTGGTCTTACCAGAAAAATATGCTCTATCAAATATTAATTCTTCAAGCGGACAGTCATAAAAATATGTATCTATGTATAATAAATATATGCAATTCATACTGATATCACTGTTTCTAAATTTTCATCTGAGCTTTAAAAATTTAATCATCTTGTTTTTTTTGAATATTTCTCGGTTTTTGAAACAGTACAAATTATATATTACTTTCATCTTAGATAAAATAGCTGTTTAAATTATCATTTCAATTTTATGAGGTTATGGAGTAGTATTTAATAATCTGATGCATGTATGTAGTGACTAATCTCTCCATGTGCTTAAATATTTTTTTTCAATTAAAACATAATACTTGTGCACAGTCAGGGGATAGAAGTGTGGTATCCAAATATACCAAGTACCTACACCATTTCAGATCATTTTCAAAAGAATCTCCTGTTCTAATTAATTTTCATTCAAAGTGCTTGCTTTAAAAAATATGAAATATGCTCATTGTTGAAATATTATGAGATTTGTTTCTCACATATTATAAAATTTAGATCCAACAAGCTTTTAAAATTAAAATCATTTTATATCTATCTATCTATCTCTCTATTTTTGCATGTGTAGGTGTGGATGTATATGTGTGTGTACTTGTGTGTGTGTGTGTGTGTGTGTTTACAAGAGGTCACTTGAATATGTGCTTGTGGAGGCCCAAGAGTGGCTTTGGGAATCATCTAAATTGATTTACCTCCTATTTGCATTGCTCTGAGTTCCCAGGCTCTGCCTTCCAGGGCTAGAAGTGAAGGTCACCACCATGTCTGCCTGGCACTTTTAGAGGACATCTTGGATCCAAACTCAGATACTTCTGGGAGGGAAAGGCTTAACCCCTGAACCATCTCTCCAGTCCTATATATTAGTATTTTTAAGTGATCTGAATTATTTCTCATTTTTGGTAGATATATCATAGTTATGAATTCAAAAAAATAAAATACTTAAAAAATACCAATTGCCTTTCCTTCTTTTGTTGTTAGGTCTTTTTATTTTTTACTTATTTTGCTTTCATTTTTGGAAGCCTAGAGAATTTAAAATTGTGCACATAAAATTTTATACTATGGTTCTTTTTGTTGATGAATTCTGATCTTTGGCAGTTCCATATGTGTAGTGTATAGAAACCATTGTGAATAGTCTTGCCAATTGCCTTTCTTATGTAAATGAATACAATGCTTTTGCTTTAGACAAGTTGTGACTATCCGTGTAGCATTCTTATCCTTAAAGTCTGTAACTCTGGGCGCTCCCCTTACAGTGGATCCTCAGAATGTTCTTACCATTCTTTATGCTTAGCTACTTAACTCTTAGCACTGTGACTGTCAGATTATCTCTTGGAATACTTTTATTTTTCTTTATCTCAAATAGATGCATTAGTTATATGAGAAATGTTGAAATTTGACAGAAAAAATGGTCAGTGAAACCAATGGTCAAGGACCCCTGTGATTGAGCCGGGAACTTGACACTGAGCTGATGGAATGTGGGAAGAGGTAGAGTGAAGCAGTGAGCTGTGGGATGACAGAGAACACCCCACTAATCTCTGTCCTGTGTTACATACTACTAGCTAGATACAGTTGCCAACTGCAATTGAAGGCTGACTCTGGATACATTTGTGAAGAACTAATAGTTAAGGCAAGTCCTTAGCAAGCCTGTATCATATGAATGATGTGGAAAGACCCCAGCCAAAAGGAGAATGAGATTATTCCCTTGGCAGGTGTCGTGGTTTGAAATGTGAATTGACCCCCTCTCTCTCCCCAACCAGACTCAGGTGCTATTGCTAGTATTGGGAAGGTCATGGAACCTTCGGAAGGTAGAGCCTTGCTGGAGGAAGGGGATGGACCTTGAGGTTGGTTAGCCCTGCCCTGATTGAGTAAGCGAGCCCGCTCCCGAGCTTGCAACAGCAGCAGCTCTCTGTCTCCAAGATGTCTGCAGTGACTCAGGCTTCCTCTGGCTTCTGCCTCCAGCCATGCCTTTTCTGCCATGAAGAACTGTTTCTCCCCTCTGGAACTGTAAGCTGAATGAATCTCCCCTTTTCTCCCCTTAGGTTGTTTGATTTTGAATGTTGTCTCACAGCAGAAGGTAAGAGTAACCATTATAGCAGGTGAATAAATGGAGGGAAATGGTTCAGTACTTCAGCACATTTCAGAATACTTTGGCAGACTATTGCAATCTGACAAGTGAGGTTTGCCTGTATTTCAGCAATCCCTGTGGATATGGTGTGACCCTACGAATCTCCGGTCCAGCTAAATTACTGAGCATAACAGAATCAGGAGAATGAAACTCCCTTGCTCACCCTAAATTGTTTGATTGTGAATTTACTGGTCCCATGAAGACTAACTGAGACATGCTACAAGTTAGAGGAGGAGAAAGGAGAATCAAAACGTCTTGGAAATTTGGGGAAACAAGGAAATGGAGACTTGAAAGTGATAGTGAATGGAACACCCCCATCTCTGAGGATAAAAAGAGCACTTAAAGCAAAAGTCTTCACAAATAGTTAACCTTTCATCTCAAATTTGTTTTCTACCTACTCTTCTCCACTAAGCATATTGTTCTTATAAATGAGCTAATATACTAAAACTCTTTTTTCTGTTCTGTAAATAACTAAAAGGAAATAAATGCAGAGCCTCTAGTGAGGCCCACGAAGTGTGTGACTACTTGGTTCTCAGGTAATGATGGCTGATATGAAATGGAAAGTTGAGAAGCTAATAGAGAGAAAAGCCATTTCTCTCTATTAAGAAAAGCCTTCTTAAGAGCCAATCGTCCCTGTTTGTCTTCAATTTTCTTTTTTTAAAATTTTTTTATTATTATCATTATTTATTCAACTGTGAGCATGTGCGTGTGTATGTGCACGCGCGCATGTGTGTCTGTGTGTCTGTGTATGTGTAGAACCACGGACGAATTCGCGAACCACCATGGACGCCTCCACCGCCTTCTGCCCCGGGATTCACAGGCTCCGCTCTACCAGGACCAGAAGCGCAGGCGTCTATATGTGGGATCTGGGATCCGAACTCAGGACCTTCCGCCTGCCAGGTAGAGGCTTAACCCCTGAGCCACCTCTCCAGCCCCTGTCTTCAATTTTCTAAACCTGACTTTAAATCATACATATATATTAATTTAAATAACACATATGTATCCTGAATTATATATACTTTGGTATCCCTACTCTACAGGAAAATACATGATGGATGAAATACTAGTCTATCTAATAATGATCATTCTATTAACTTATTTTTTTCCAGTTAGGTGTACAGATTTGAAAGGTTTAATTTAGCAAGTTTTAATGCATCTTTATAAGCAATAGACTATTCACTATATGGAACAATTTTGATGTCACACATTCATGGTCCTCTTGGGTGAAATTCACCTCTTCTGGAGAAAATGAAGATTTGAACCCATGTCCTGGAGCTTGAGTGGAAAGCTCTTTCCATCTGCCTGGATTTTTTTCCTATCTAAAACAAATATACAAAATACTGTCTAAATCTTTTTACAGATACACATTTTTCGCTTATTTGGGAACAAAACTCAGAAGCTGAATTTTTGGATCATAAATATTCCATCTCCATGTCCTGCCTAGTGAGGAACTGGCCTTTCAACCTGTCTCAGTGCTAAACATTGATTTTTATTTGCTGAAATTGTGCTTCTTGGCATCTTAGAATCACATGCATTATCCAAGATGCATGAGTGAAAGGAGAAAAAAATGTTTGTTGATGGAAATATGTAGCAAACAAATAATTAAAGCAAAATTCCTAATTGCCAGTGCTCAGTAAAAATAAAAGGTTAATGTCTTAATTACTTATTCCATTGCTGTGATGAATACATGATCCAAGGACTTGGGGAAGAGAGGGGATTTTTTTTCATGCTCACTGTATGAGGTTGCAATGCATTGTGGCAGGAGAGTTACGCCCACATCAGGAACCAAGGGAACTGGCCATATCCCATCTGTAGGAAAAACTGCAAGATGGAATACATTCTAGTTACCAGTCTGCCAAAATTCCAACCAGATATCTCTCTATCTTATCTACCTGTCTTGGGAGTGGACCTACCCATTATGGGCTTCCTCTTCTTACAGTCTTGATTTATCTAAATAATACTTCATAAAGTGTGTCTTAATTACACATATATAAGTTATTTCAAACATATATGGCATTTCTTAACAGTGGCAGATGTTAAGTGTTAACCTAATGAAACCTATTTGAAATATTGAGACCCTGTTTCAAATAGGTGGAAAAAGCTGTTAGGATCAAAAATTTTAAAACCAAAATATTTTGCAAACTGAAAACTTCACTTTGAGCTACTTGATCAATAGCAATATGTTTATATCTATGTTCCTCAGTGTGCTCATATCAAAGCTTCACTTTGAGCTACTTGATCAATAACAATATATCTATGGTATAATATATCTATGTTCCTCAGTGTGCTCATATTTTAAGAGATGATAGAGCAGAGCAATGGCTTAGAGAATCTTTTCTATATACTCAAGGAAATGTAAAAAAAAAAAACCTGAGTGCAGTAAAATTGAGTAATTGTCTAAAAGAATTTGAATTCTGTAGGGATTATTAGAAAAATTAGATGAAGCTTGTTAGAAATAAATCACTGGTCCCCATCCCTCATACAGCCATCTCTGAAATATACACTTAGATCTGACTGCTAAAATATCATGATATCATTTATATTATATATAGTTAAATATATATGTTTAATTCAACTCAGTTGCTAAGCACAATATTTGGTCAACTTTAAAAAATGGCCACTTACAACAACATAGTCATATATATATTTATAAATATATATATTTTGACTTGCTTCTAGAAATACAAATACTTTTTAGTTATGTAGTGGTTCGATGGACATAAAGAATGAGAGAGAAGCTGAAATTCTAGCCTTGTTCTTTACAGTGGTAGGTTCTAGACCCTCTGTACCATTGAAAATTTAAAATGATTTGCATTCAACCTGAGATAAGCTTTCAAATATGGAAATGGGCTTGGGGGGGTCCTGCCTGGAATCATTATTCTTGGGAGGCTGAGTCAGGAGTGTAACAAGTTTGGGGCTCCCCTGGGCTCCTTAGTAGAGAACTTATCACAAACAAGCAATTGCATACTAGATTTCCAAAGCTTAGGCTAAATAAAGGTATGTAGACTCTGTTGTTAATAATTTGACATTGATTACATGTTGAAATACTTTACACATTTTGGTTAAATAAAATATAAGCTAACCACACTTTGTCTACAACTTTAAAATTTGACCAGTTGTACATTTTAAGTGATGTATGTGCTTTGCAATATTTCTTAATTGAGTGTCTCAACTCAGCAGGAAAATACTGTGATAGATAGAACATGATAAGAAAATTTATGATGTATCCCAGAATTCTAATAAAGCCACTCTGGCAAGCAAGTATTCATATTTTCATGTATCCAACATGACTAAACATTAATCAAATATCCATTTTCCTCATAAGAATAGTAAGAGTCAAGTTAGTGCGATAAATTCAAGAAACTTGCTACTGCTTGATTTAGGGCATTGTTTTCCTTGTTTTCAAAAATATTTTTGATATGGCCTATACAATGCTATCCATCATCTAAAATGGAAGAAATGACTGTACAAGCCATTCATGTGTTCAGTGAAGCTTAATTTTTAATGCAAACAGGAGGGAATTGTGTTATAAGGTGCAGAGGCAAAGACAATGCTATGCCTATTAAAATTATCAATTAGTTCTGACATTAAATAAATAGATAAATATGTGATTTTCCATAAGCATTTAGGGGTTTGTCTAATCAACAGAGAATTTGGGCTATTATAACCTAAATTATATTTATTTTCTATTATGTTACAAATTCTGGTAGATTTTGAGTAGATAATACAGTATTCCTCAATTGTTTACTTTTCTCTTAATTATAAAGAAAAAGATAAGGTATTCACCTGAGTAAAACAAGTAGTAATTTATTGCACATAAAAATATAGTGTAGTAAAGTAGATAAAGCTGCAAAGAACTATTTAAAGAGATTGATTTTATGTTTCTTCAGAATTAATATTAGGTCAGATATTGTGAGAATATTTGGAAATAAGAAGCTAACTCCTACTACCTTTTATAATTCTGTCATTTTATTTCTTAAATGAAAGAAAATATATTACCTAATAGTAGCCAAGTAGCCTTTAAATTATCTACTAATATCAAAAGAGAAGTTGGCTTAGTTTCTATATAAGGTATAAATATTATCTGAAACGAACCAAACATTGTTAGATACTCGAAAATATGGAAAGACTTTTTTATCATATTTAGTTGATATAGAAAATAGAATAGCCTGAATTCTACATTGTTCCTTTTTATTTCTGAGATGAGACCACCTTTCTTTGTCAAAGATGTGATGGTAAGTTAATACCTCTTTGCTGTCTATCACTTTACACTGATGATTAAAGTTAGTCACACTCAGAAATTAAATTTCTTAATTGTTTTCTTTAGGTAAATGGTACCCATTTACCCCAGATAAATATTCGTTAAATATAAAATAAATATAAAATTTACTTTATAATATTATATCTAAACTTAAGCATGTAGCATCCTTTCCATATTCAAAAAGTAATATCTCAATAGTTCATGAAATTATGTTTATAGAGATTCATACTTGTTCTTTTATATCACACTTCTCAAAATGAACAATATCACAAATAAAAATTTTAAGGAATTCTTACATGCTGATATTTACACATTTGTGTATTTAAAAATTAACAATTAATATTAATAAAAATAAATAATGATATATGGAAAATCAGGGTAATAGTAACAAATCTACCATACCCAAATGAAATAGCTCTGCGTGATTCCACATGTAAGATGTACTTCAAATAGAAAAGATTTCAGTACATCACAAAAAGCATACTTTTTTATGAAGAATTCTTCCTCCCTTCCTCCCTTCCTTCCTCTCTTCCTCCCTTCCTGCCTCCCTCCCTCCTTCCTTCCTTCCTCTCTTTTTCTCTTTTCTTTGTTTCTCTTTTTTCTTTCTCTTCTCTCTTTCTGTTTTTTTCTCTTCTCTCTTTTCCTATTTCTTTTTTCTCTTTCTCTCTTCTCTTTCTTCTCTTTCTCTCTTCTCTTTCTTCTCTTTCTCCCCTCCCTTCCTTCCTTCCTTCCTTCCTTTCTTCCTCCTTCCTTCCTTCCTTCCTCTATTTCTTCTTTCTTTCTCTCTCTTCTTTCTCTCTCTCTCTTTCTCTCTCTCTTTCTCTCTCTTTCTTTCTTTCTTTCTTTCTTTCTTTCTTTCTTTCTTTCTTTCTTTCTTTCTTTCTTTCTTTCTTTCTTTCTTTCTTTCTTTCTTTCTTTCTTTCTTTCTTCTTTCACAGTTCTGGGGATCAAACACAAGGCCTCACACATGATATGTAAACACTCTACCATTGAGCCTTACCCCCTGCTCCAGTGAACACTTTAAAAACCGTCTATCTATCCATTTAGCTGCTGTTGTGAAGGTCAATGTAATATCTCTTTCTATCTAATTTTAGGAGGCAACACTTATGCGCAAGACGTTTATTATTTAAAAATATAGATGCCTCCAGAATCTATAAAATCCAGGCTCCTTCCTCACTAATGTTTTTATGTGGAGCGAGATGTTATTACTTTCCCTGTGTCCCTATTAATAGTATATTCATTGGTCCCACACTAGGAAACTAGGTGGTATTTTCTCTTTCCTCAGATACAGTATCATATGGCTTATAGTTTTCTACCCAAACTTCTTCTAGGAGTGCTTCGCATCATGTGACTTTCTGATTGATGTGTTCCTTGGAATAGCAATTTTTATCAAGACTACCTTTCACTCTGTGAGGTATTTGTCTAATGAAATGATTGGGAGTAATTTGAGTTTGGAACCTCCAGAGACGTTTTAAAACTCCCTTACCACACTATATCTGCACAGAAAGTATATCTTTTTCTTCTTTCCAGTAGTGAGTTCAGACACATGAATGTTACATATGTTAAAACTGTATTGTTTTTCTTTACCTTGTGGAATTGTAACATGCTTCAAAATATACTGAAAGAGTCTGATTTTATATTTCGAAACCTTTCACAGTACAGCATTCTGTCCATAGAGTCAGTATTCATTATAATATACTTTGAAATCAAGCTTTCCTGTGGATTGGAAGTCAACATGCTGTTGGTTTAGGTTTTATGCCTGCAGGTCTATAAAATCATATTTTTTCACATTCTACCCTATAAGTGTCATTAAATATTAGATAATATTCTTTTTCAAAAAGGTTTAATATTCTTAAGCATGACTCAAAATGACAAAGGTGGGTATTCTGCACAGAGAACATTTGTGTCATAGCCGGAAACTCCTAGATCACAAACCACCACAGTTTCTTTTTTTTTTTTTTTTTTTAAATAGATTTTTTAAAAATTTTTTTTATTATTATTTATTCAACTGTGCACATGTGCATGTGTATGCGTGCGCACGCCTGTGTGTATGTGTGTGTGTCTATGTATATGTAGAACCACGGACGAACTCGCGAACCACCATGGACGCCTCCACCTCCTTCTGCCCCGGGATTCACAGGCTCCGCCCTACCAGGACCAGAAGCGCAGGCCGCCCCCGCTTCCGCCTGGCGTCTATACGTGGGATCTGGGATCCGAACTCAGGACCTCCCTCCTGCAAGGGGGAGGCTTAACCCCTGAGCCACCTCTCCAGCCCCACAAACCACCACAGTTTCTAAGAAAACTGTTAACAAAGCTTCCACACATTTGTCTTGGGATGAAGCATTAATTGAAATTATATTTACTATTCTGGCTAATTATTCTGGTGAAGATAATGTTCTGTCCTTTGCTTTCAGAGGAAAGGTTATTTGTAGAAATTTATTTGCTGCGAAACCATTCTTGAAACAATAGTCCAGTCTAAAACCTATCAAAGTACAAAGTACCCTGAAATGAAGGTGACTGTTTAATGTACCGCCCACTCTCTCTGTGGTCAAAGTAGTAAGATTGTGCATTAGAAAACCCACGCTTATGTCATGTACTGCCTACTCTTTCTGTGGTCAAGGTAGTAAGGTTGTGCATTAGAAAGTCCACGCCTATGTAACATACCACTCACTGTCTCTGTGGTGCAAGAGGTATCTCTGAGGTACTCAAAGTAGTAAGGTTGTGTATTAGGAAACTCACCTACCTAATGTTTTGCAATCTGATGCTGTTCGTATGACCTGCATTTTTTTTTTTTTTTTTTTTTTTTTTGCTAAGCTACTTCTATCTGACTTAGGTAGGTAAGCAGAACATATTTCAGTGCATTTCCAGCCTATTTCCCTTTCTTTTTTTTAACCTGTGGTTGTGTTTATGAGCAGTTATCAACCTCAGAGTATTTGGAAGAGGCATTGCATTAAGGAACATTTCCTAATACAGCTGTTGTCTGAGTGCTTCTGCATGTAATAGACTCTAAATGCATTATCTATGAACCCAGAGCATGTGCCAAGGAATCAGAGGTGAGCAGATAACTAATTTACCCAACAAGTCACTCAACTTTCCGATGGTATTTTTGTTAGTGGAAAGTAGCAATAGCATTTATTGGATAAAGTTGTTTTGGAAATCCAATGAGATAGCATATACTGGGTACGTGGGATGTATTAGCTATTTCATAGCTGTCCATCACTGCTTCTGGAATTGAGGCCTAATGAACAGCATGGAAACAGCAGTCAATAAAGACATAAAAGTTCCTCAAGTATGAAATAAGGGTTGAATTACATGTGGTTCCAAATCCTTGCTATAACTCAAAGAAACAAAGCAGAACATTTACTCCAAATAATACTGGGATGATATGAACATACATGGAAGAATTGCTTATAGTCCACAAAAGTCATTTCATAATGTCTTCAGATGCCAAAATGTAATTTCATTTGTGTATATGATTACTAAGTAAAGACAAGCTCGTTATCATGCACACAAATAAAAAGCTTATACTGCACATAGTAAGTGAATGCTGAGCAAAAGGTAAAACACACAGTAATATGAATCATAAAATTATTAGTAAAGAAATATTTCAAGTGACTTGCAAATTCCTCCTCAGTTACTATGATCCTTATTCTTCTCCACCAGAAATAAGCTTTTTTTCTTTTTCTTTTCTTTTTCTTTTTGTGTATGTGTGTGTGTGTGTGTGTGTGTGTGTAGTAAATGGTGCATGTGTGTGGGCCCAAGTATATATAGGTGCACATGCACACATGTACATGTATGTGCATATGGAGACCTGAAGTTCACCTCTGTCACTCTCCACTTTTAACTATCAAGGCAGAATCTCTCTACAGAACTTGCCATTCAGTGAGGTTGACTAACCAGCTAGTGCCAGGGAGTCCCAGTCTTTGCTTCCGGAATGTTGAGATTATAGGCAGCTGTAATACCTGCCCAGCTTTTACATGGGTTCTGGGGATTCAAACTCCGGTCTTCATGCCTGTGGAGCATGCCTGGCAAGCCAAAGGTCTTAAGATCCCAGGACCCACATTAAAAAAATAAAACCAAAACCAAAACCAACCAACCAGCACTCCAAGACTGGAGTCCACGAGTTCCATCTTTCTCTCCTCTAATAAACTGTACCTTAATTCTCAAGAACAATACAAAGCAAAACAAAGCAAAGCAAAACAAAACAAAACACCAAGCTGCCTGCATTTCCTGTCTTGGTGGGCAGAGTCTGGGAAAACCTAGAGGGAAGCAAAAAGGAGGTAGAAGCAATCCAAGATGGTTCCTGAAATCACCCTTGGCCTCCAGCGAGACACACAGTGCCCTGTGATACACACACATACACACACACACACACACACACACACACACACACACACATGCAAAAATAAATAAATAAGGTAATGCGTGGCTAGCATGCTTTGTAAATGTTATATAAATGAAATCATGTTATAAAATGTTAACATTGTTTTAGAGCCATGACACAAATGTATGTGAATTTCTTTTCTTCTTTTTTCTTTTCTTTCTTTCTTTCTCTTTTCTTTTTTTCTTTCTCTCTTTCTTTCTCTCTATCTTTCTTTCATTCTTTCTTTCTTTCTTTTTCTTTCTTTCATGTGTGTGTGTGCGTGTGCTAGACATAAGACTGCATATATACTATATCCTAAAGACAGCATTATTTCCAGGTTTGTATTATTTCTATCAGCATTGCCTGTGAACATGGCACTCCATGTTTCTTGGCAATTCATGCAGTAGCTCTCCGAAGCAAAGGTGGTAAGCTGCCACAAGGCCAGCTAGTGAGTGTCTGGGCATTTGTGGTCCTTGTGACTTCTGCCACAAGGACTCAGCTCTGATCTTGTAGGACAGAAGTAGCTCTAGAAATATGTGAAGGAGTGAACATGGCTGTGTCACTACAAAAAAGATAAAATCCTATTAAGGGACATATGGATTTGTTCAGAGACACACAGTATCAGGAGTGTGCTGTCAGAAACACAAGACACATTTGTGCCTTTCCACAATGCTATTGAATTTTATTGAATAACAATAAATTCAAAAGCTTTGTCAGTTTCAGTGCAATTTGCCAAGTAGTCTTGATTTCCTTTGATAGCTGGAAAAAGCAAATATGGGTTCTTTGTTTCAGTCTTAACTGCAAGCGTCAATATTCAGATAATACATAACACCACATAGCGCAAGCAAGTCTCTGTACATTCAAGTTGCAAAATGTCCACAAGTCGTTAAAAGTGGCTGCAGCCGAGTTGAAGGGGCTGGAGAGAAGCCATCCTAAGAGGCAGTTGGAGGAACTAGCTGACCTTCCCTGCTGCAGTTTGCTGCAGTCAGTCATAGCATCGTAGCATTGAGCCACCAGGGCAGAGCTGAGCTGGTCAAGGGGTCAAACTGAGCTGGTCAGGATGTGTGGCACACGGGGATGAAGACTAGACAAAAGTGAC
Source organism: Typhlomys cinereus (assembly GCA_023101885.1). NCBI lineage: Eukaryota > Metazoa > Chordata > Mammalia > Rodentia > Platacanthomyidae > Typhlomys > Typhlomys cinereus. The sequence continues at coordinate 176,408 of JALPQD010000672.1, forward strand.
CCAAAGTATGACGTTGGGGTACTGATAGGACATTAAGGTTGCAGTATAGGTTGAGTCGGGGCAGAGTGGGAAGACGCGTCGTTATGCAGTCCTGGTCAAGTGCGTGTGGTTCGGTTGATTAATGTCTCAGTTCTGGTCTGGAAGAGGTCACAGTCCTTGGCAATGTCATGTCCCAACTGATGGGTCAATCAGTCTTGTTCTTTAGGAGAAGTTCACTGCTGCTGTAGGATTCACTCCTGCCATCATGTCCAAGTGCCGTGTGTGCGTGTGTGTATGTGTGTGTGTGTGTGTGTGTGTGTGTGTGTATGAGTGTGTGTGTGTCTATTTGTATGTCTCTGTGTGTGTGTGTTTATATCTTTGTGGGTATGTCCATGTCTGTGACTCTGTGTGTTTCTGTGTTAGTGTCTATATGTGTCTGTGTGCCTGTGTGCATGTCTGTGCCTACATGTGTGTCTGTGTGAGCCTATGTCTATGTCACTGTGCGTATTTGTGTGTGCTTGTGGTCTCTGTGTATGTGTGTGTGTGTTTATGTGAGTCTATATCTGTGGTCTGTGTGTGTGTGTGTGTGTGTGTGTGTGTGTGTGTGTGTCTAACTGTGAGTTGTGGGAGAGGCAGCTGTCCCAAGCATTCTACTTCTTCTGGAGTTCAAGAAGAATCCAGAGGAAAGGTTGAAACAATGGTTTATCTCTGTGCCTTCAGTGGCAGCAAAGGAGATGGAACTGGAAGGCAAGATGTCAAGTGCTGGGGGCTGGAGAGGTGGCTTAGGGGTTAACCCTCTGCCTTGCAGGCGGAACCCCACGTATAGATGCCAGGCAGAAGTGGGGGCAACCTGCGTTTCTGGTCCTAGTAGGGCGGAGCCTGTGAATCCCCAGGCAGAATAAACAAGAAGGAAGTGGAGGCGTCCATGGTGGTTCCCGAATTCGCCCGTGGTTCTACACACACACACACACACACACACACACACACACACACATACACACACCAAAAAATCCTCCAAATCCCTGATGGTGATTTGTTATAGCAAATGTAAAAATGTCAATGTTGGAAAAGAATTTTATTATGCTGAAATTATACATTTTATGTAAATATTCATGAATAACAAATACTGTTAATTAATTCTAAATTGAAAAATGATGTATTCAAGTTTCATTAAAAATTATAACTATGTTAAGGCTTCCAACTAAGAACTAAATTTTGCTACATTCAGTCTTAGCCAAATTAGAAGGCCAATAAACCTTAATACCTCTTTAATATAAGCTTTTAAACTCATTTAAAACCAGAGCACATTAACTCTAAGTAATATGCTACTAAGTGACTTCATTAATAAGGTGAATTGAATTATTCATTAATTGATGCAGTATTTCCAGCTTTGGTGATAATTTTTATTTATTTTTAGAATAAAAGATTTTTAAGTGTCTCAGTTCATTTATCTAGTTACAATAACGGCCTATTTAATGAGTGTTTAGGATTCTAGTCTAGACTAAGAAGAACACACACATTCCCACATTGTGAATTGAGTCCTTTCACACAAATGAGAAATGCTGATATCTCAAAAGAATATTTGGGCCATGTGGACTAGTCTGTCAAGGCCATCTGATCCTTTGGGGATGGAAGAAATAGAGTCCAACAAGAAAGAGCAAGCTGTGGGATCCTTCAGGCAAGCGCCCTCATTGATGGCTACTAAGCCCTTTACCTACCCAGCATGAGCAAGTCTTTTTCCTGTGGGTTTCTGATCACCATGAAAAACCTAACCATAGCAGTTGAAAGTATTGGCAGCGGTTCTTTTGCTTCGTCATTTGGTTTTAAGGTACTTGGGGAAAAGTATGTTGACAGTCCTGAAGCAGAAAATCTTGGAGGATACTGACAAAAGGCCCAGGCAGAGGAGCCGCCCTTGCCGAGGGGAGTTGAACAGGAAAAGTTGCCATAGTTTCCAGCCTCCTTCTGAAGCCTGCAGCTCCTTCTGAGATGGACGGCACATCTGTCCACAGTTAGACCTATTTTGTGCGTCTCAGAAACAGCAACAAGGGGAAAGGTGATGTGAAGGAAGATACCTCACAGGATCTGTAGGTTCAGGAAGAAAGAGCAACAACCTCCATGCCTCCAAAACCAAAACTGTTAGAAATCTTTAAATATGCCATTTTCAGGCTGGGGCTATGGCTCAGGGATTAAAGCTTTTGCCTCTAAAGCAAAAGGACCTGGGTTTTGATTCTCCAGTGCTTTTTTTTTTTTTAAATGCTGTACTGAAATGGCAGAGGCCTGCACTTGTGCAGTCACCTGTAAGCCTCCAAAGGCACATGCCTCCAAACGCCCTCTGGTACACACACACACACACACACACACACCACACACCACACACACACACACACACACACACACACACACACACAATTTCAAAATTATGAGGAGGCTAAGATGTGACTTGTCTTTCTGAAACTTTGGGTGTTTTATAAAATGATTTGTTATTTATTTTTTGACAATTTTATACATGCATATAATATATTTTGAACATATTCACCCTCCCATCTCCCTGTCTAATTGCATTCCTACTACCTCTGGAATTCTTCCTGTCAACATGTCCCTCTTTCATAGACAGGTACAGGTGCCAATTTTGTGGTTGATAGTTTGAGCTCTGGACACATTTGTAGGTAATTAGTAGTTGAGTTAAGCGCAGAACAAACCTGTAGGAGATTATCTACTTGATGGGGAAGGTCCAACTGATGGTGTATGGAACTAGGCTCTGGACAGGTAAACAAATACAGAGATGATCTGGCTGAGAAAGTGGGCATCCTTCTATATACTTGGCCAGACATATTGGTTTGCCAAGTAAGGATCGTCCTTCCTTCAGCTGTTATGTAGAGATGGTGTAGCCTGTTCCCTGTGTATTAGTATGAGTTCTCCTGCTAACCTGGATAAACAATTGTACCCAGGAATTGTAAGAGAAAATAAAGCCCTTGTTCTCTTAAGCTATTCGGTGGTAATTTATCAGCAACACCCCCTTTGAATTTCATGCCTTTTTTTTTATAATGTCGCGAATCCAGTCAGTGCAGATGGATGTAGGATCTCCAGTGAGCATGGGTAACCTACCTTCCACTGTAGTTGGGAAGAAAATGACTGTCCCTCAAAATGTCCAGAGTACCCCAGGCAGGGGTGGGGCTTTCTGAGTCCCTCCCCCAGCCCTGCTGGAATGTTGGCTGGCTGGATCTTTCTAGCAGCTCTCCTTCCCATCCTTGGCTCTTACATGCTCTCTCACCATTTTGTGTCTTTTTCTTCATGTTAAATTTGTAGGTGAGAAAAAAAAATCACAGCTCTCTCTAAGGGTTAAGAGGTGGTTTATTTTAGAGCCAAATTTGAATGACCCTGGGTAGGGAACACAGATTCAAGTTGCCCAAAATACCATTTATTTCACTGTAGTAACAGGGTTTTTCTTTAACGCTTTTATAATCACAGAACAAAGAAAAAGTCATAAATCAAATCAAAACACTTTTCAAATACTTTGGTGGAAATATCAGGTAGAGAAGTTGTAGCAAAGCAGGGAGATCTCTGTTGCAGGTTACAGATGCTACCTAGTGACATTCTTGGCCTTTGCATGGGTAGAGAGAAAAGCCTTGACTGTACCTGTCAGTCACCAGGATGCTAGATCACGTACAGACGTGGGGAATATGGTTCATGACAATCTGGTTCTGGACTTGCAACATTCCAGAACTTTCCATATCACTGAGGTTCTAATCAGTCATTCAGCCCCTCAGCAGTTTCTTCCTAGGAAATTACCTAGAATTCATCTAAAACATCCATCCTGTAAAACACTGCATCCTGGCTGGCACGTGGCATTGAACCAGCTACACCAGCCATTTCCATTCATCTCCCTAGACCCCCAACCTCCCATCCTGATGACCCTTGAGAGATGACTGGACACATTTTGCCTGGGATTCTTATACTCTCCACCCCTATTTCCCTGGCCACCCCTTAGCAGCACCCCAAAACTATGAACGGTAGAAGAAGCCTCCTTTGTTTCAAGATTTTTAGGAATTTGAATTCTGCAGGCAGACCTGAGCAGCAACTTAATCTATCAGAGACTTTTCCCATCTAAAGTTCTCACTAGATGACAGTGTTCGACTGTCAAAAATGCTTCAGGCTGGAAGCTCAAAAAGCTAATTCCTTGGTGCTTTTCTTTCCTTTTTGCACAAAGGAGCCAGGTTTCTCCGGAGCTCCCCTTTGCAAATTTCAAATGGTGCCAAGTTTTAAATGAAAATAGTCTCTCAGACCTTGAGAGAAGGAATTGTTTTTAGACTGTGCATTACAGCATGTTGGGTTATTTGCAACGTGTGAAAAGCTTTGAGCCTGTTCTCACATTCTTAAATCAATATTCTCAGTAATGACACTTAAAACATATGACCATTTTTTTGCAACGAGTATTATCCTAATTGGCATGCATATATATATATATATATTGACGTAATCCTCATAGTAAACTTCAATTCAAATAATTCACCTATTTTCTTACCTTAAATGAAGAAAGTTGGCTTTAAAAATAATGTGGGGCTGGGGAGATGGGTCAGTTGGATAAACTCATGCTGTATAAACTTGATGACCTAAGTTTGGATTCTTCAGGTTTCACAGTTAAAAAAAAAAAGCCAGAAAAAGATTTGTAAGTGACTATTATCCCAGAATGCCTAAAGGAAAATGCAGACTGAATATCTCTAGCTTTGTAGCCATCGGAAAGAAACCTTGTCTCAAACAAAGTGGGAAGCCCAGGATCAACACCGAAGGCTGTGCTGGGACCACCATGCTTGTATGTAATGCTCACATGTATGCATGCGTGCGGACACACACACACACACACACACACACACCATATACACTCGTCTACCATACATCTACATTAAAAGAATGACATAACATCATACCATTGGCTACTTTCTCAATAACTAGTCAATATCTCTGATTGCAATTCGATTTTGTCCCAACCCAGTGGTAATCCATTTCATTGTTCTTGGGTTTTGTTGTAATAACTGTGAAAGGAAGGTCCATCTCAGTGGCATGTGTGCGGTAAGGGGAAGAGCCAGACATCCTATAATTCAAACCCAAGCTGTGCCGTTTCATGGGAGGCTGGTATCCCTATTTCAAGCCTTCTCCTGAGGATCTCACTGAGTCACAAGTAGTCAATTAAATACAACGAAATAACTACCAGGCTTGTCCAACTTGTTCACATACAGCATCACACCAATTATTGAAAAAAATTCATCATATTTTTAAGTTCACTGCTTTGTGTTGCATTACAGCCAAATGCAGGTTGGACACATCTGACTCTCTAATCAAAAACATCTAGCACAACTCAAGAGACACAGTTATGACTATTTACAATAAGGTTCAAGTCACCGTAATGCTTTTTAGTTACCTTTATGGATCAATGGCCACGGATTTATTGTGTGTACAGAATGAACTCATTTGAGAGTAAAAATGTATTAGTGGAAAGCTATTTAGAAAAATCCCTCTTTTGTTTTTTCAAAGGAAGTGAAAGAAAAGAGAGGGAGAGAGGGAGAGAGAGCACACATGTATTTTATTGTGTAGTGGAAGTCAGAGAACTATTTTCAGAAGTGGATTCTCTCTTACCTTGTGGGATTCTGAAAATCGAGAAGGTTGTCAGGTTTGGCACTGTACTATCTTGTAAAAGTATTTAAATGTTTGGGAAATTCTGCTGGCAATGATACAGTTATCTTTATTGGAGTAAGTTTGTGCTATTCCCTTATTCTATACTCATATTTGTGGAGATTTATTATCCAAAACAGAAAACACTTTATTTGCATGTGATTAAGAAGCAGATAAGACAAAGACAAAAGTGGACTATACTCTCGAGTTCTTTTTCTTGTAAAGAAATCTTACTTTCCAAAATGTCCACAAAAATTATATTTTTCTTCTGCGTGAATTTATCTAACATGTATACTGTCGTCTTAAGATATACACACTATTATCTGACTTTCACTAGGTTCTCAATTAGTGCTTCTGATGTAGCCTTTTTTTGGTGTCTTTTTGTGAATATCTTACACACTTGCAATGAGGTTATGGATCAGTGTTCTGTTCAGCTCATTCCCATTCTTTCTTAAAAGCAAAATTTCCTTGGAGGCTCAAGCCATTCTCTCCATAACTTTGACATTAAAATAAACATAGGATTCCTACTGATTCTACCATATTTGCAAAAAATTTGCCTATGCATAGATTACAGCATCCAGTCTTGTAACAATTATGTACATTCAAAATTATTTCAGATTTTCTTCGTGGGAGTTTAAGTGCCAATGACTTTTTTCCCTCATACCCACCTCAACTTTTTCTCTCCCTGTCACATCATAGGACTTTCTGAACATTGTTCCTATAATCAAATAAGTGAGTCAGAAACTCTAACACCCATCACCTACCTCCCTTTATGGTAGCTTACATTGTTCGTGCTTCCATTGCTAACAGAAACACTCCTCTGTGATACCTGATTATATTAATTCCTCTGCTTCTTCTTTCCTGTCTAACATTTCCTGTACCTTTTCATTTCTTCCGCAGTTTATTTACTGAAATTTTCATCATTGCATTGGTGCCAATTTTGTTCTGTTTCCCATCTGTTATTACAAAGAAGGTATCTCCTGTCTCAAATCGCTATTCCCCATGTTCCTTGTCTTAACACAAACGTTCCCCATGTACCTTGCCTGTCAGCTCCTGGGAAGTCTCTTCTCCATCAGCTGCCTTCTCTATTACTTCCATTTGGAAAATGCTAAAGTCTTAAAAATCTTAGTATTTTGTGGGCCTTGGCAAAATGAATCATCTGTAAATTGCAACATACATTTGTCATAGGATAAGATAGACAGAAATGTTTAACTGTTCATGCTGAATTAAGTGTAAAAAGTGGCGATTAGTATGCCCCCAGGGAAGCATTGGTCAACACAGGACCTGCCCCTATACCAAGGGCTTATCAGTGTCCTGAGCCATCTTCCAAAGGTATGACCCAGATCTCTCCACTGACTATCGATTGCTACACTAACATGCACACATGTCACAAATGACATGCCAGAGGTCTTTGCTAATTGCCTTTGAAGGGCAGAATGAAAGAATTGTATTTCCTGCCAAACAGAAAAAAGTAAAATACATGCTTTTGAAAACAATGCACCTTGGGCCACTGCAGTGGCTCAGCGGGTAAAGGTTCTTGCTGCTAAGCTGATGAACCCTTATCATCCCTGCAATCCACGTGGTGGACAGAGAGAACTGGTTCCCACAGGTTGTCTTTTGATCTCTACACATGTGCTTTAGCAAGCGCATGCATATGTGTGTCCTTGCACACACACACACACACACACACACACACACACACACACTAAAGGCAACTTTTATGATTGTCAATGCTATGATTTTTTTTCTAAGAGTTTTAGTGAAAGGCATCTGCATTTATCAACATCATCTCAGTCCTAAATTTTGGCTTTGGTTCCCTGACAGTGATTAGTAAATCAATATTAGTCTTTCCTTAAAAATCCCACAAGCTCATTCACAGCGTAATTTCCTAATCATGCTATTTCTTTTCATTTTATCTAATGGTGTAAGTCATCAATAGCAACATAATTTCTTGAATGATCTGAAATGAGTTTAAGTTACTGATTGAAACTGAAATAAATTCCTTTGAAGAAACCACAACCAGGAAAAGGAGTTAATCAATGGAGTATTAAAGGAGCTCTCCAATTTCAACTGGCTTTCAACTTAAGTTGCTCTCTTCAAGGCACTGTTTGCTTTCCTCTGTCCTCGCTGATTAACTAGCTGCAGTCTTTTGTTTTGAAATGATTCTCAGCTTCTTGTGTAACCCGTTCCTTGGCCCTTTCGATGTCAGGCTTTTCTCAATCTTATAGCTTCCTTTATTTGGCTTGACTATTCTGACTCTTGAATCTTAAATTTACATCTGTCTTTGTTGTAGATGAAAATGATAAATAGTATTGTTCATATTATGGATGAAAATATGATTGTAGCCTATTTTAAAACAGACTTGCTGTCAACTGATTTGATTTCCCTTCTTCAGTGAAAATTCTCACTGCAACTAAAAACAGACTGAATGTGTTTTCATGTTGGATTCTAGGCAGGGACATTCATGAGTTGGGCTGCTACGTGTGCCACTTCCTCTAGAGTGCTGTGATCTAAGTCTGTGTTTTGTAATAAGTAAAAATAGGGGTCTGGCCGTGGCTCAGCAAACAAAGTGCTTGCAAGTCTAAAGACCTGAGTTTGGATCCTGTAGTGGATGTAAAAGCCAGATGTAATAGCACAGGGCTCTGGAATTCCATTGTGTTGCTGTGGGATGGAAGGCAGAAGGAGAATTTCCAGAAGCTCACAGGCCAGTTGGCCTGGCATATGCGGCTATGAAAAACACAGAGACCCTGCTTCAAACAAGATAGAAGGGAAGGACTGACGCCTGAAACTGTCCTTTGAACTTCGCATGCGTGCCACCGTGCTCATGAGCCTGTGTACTAGAGGACTGTCACATCATCAACTGAACTGAGCAGAACTGGATATTCTGGGTGGAAATAAAGTTACATTTATGGACCGTTACAATTACATATAATTAACACTTAGCAAAGGTATCTTTAGGCAAGCTACTCTGGCCTTTTGCTAGGTATTTTGACCCATAATTTCATGAACAAAAATCTACTCCCTTGAGTTGGATTTAAAAATGCAAATGCACGTGGCCTTTTTATTTAAGTTGTTATACAGGGTTGAATCTTGAGCTCTGTATACACCAGTCAAACTCTCTGTTCCAGAGCTATATTTGGGGTCTTTTGTTCTTCCTGTTTGTTTTTTTAATTTTTATTTTTTATTTATTCAATTGTGCGTGTGTGCGTGTGTGTGTATGTATGTGTGTGTACATAGAACCATGGGCAAATTCAGGAACCACCATGGACCACCTCCACCTCCTCCTTGTTTACTCTGCCCAGGGATTCACAGGCTCCACCCTACCAGGACCAGGAACGCAGGCCTCCCCGCTTCAGCCCGGCGTCTATACGTGGGGTCTAGGATCTGAACTCAGGACCTTCCGCCTGCAAGGCAGAGGCTTAATACCTGAGCCACCTCTCCAGCCCCGCCTGTTTGTTTTCTTATCAAGTCGTCCAAGTTGGTCAAGTTGTCCAGATTGGCCTTAAGAAGCTCTTACTTCTGCCTCCCAAATAGCTTGGATGAAGAGCCCTGTGCCACCGGGCCAGGACATTGCTAGTTTTTGAGAGGAGAATGGCCGGAATCTGCATTCAAACTGTGGGGAGAGGCGCTAAGAGACATGGAGGTCAGGCTTCAGGTCCAGAGTCAAGGAACCACCAGGGATCTCAAAGATTTCCTCCCCCAAATGTATGTGGTCATAACAATTCCCAGGGACTGATATTAACCAGATCATTCACTTTTCAAACTTTGCAGGATAGAAATAGTTTAATTATGTGTGTGTCTGCTGCACAGACTTTTAAAGGTTAGCAAGCTATTGTGCATGATTTTTAGTTTAAGATCTGATTCATTGTGCTTAACAATTATTTATTTTTAGCAGTCATTCATTCACTCAGTCATTTATTTTTTTAATATATTTTATTTATTTGTGTGCGTGCGCGTGTGTGTGTGTGGACACTGTGTGTCCCTGTGGAAGACCAAGGGTGACTTCTGGAATCATTCTGGATTGCTTCTACTTCCTTTTTGCTTTGCTATGGAATTTCTCAGGCTCTGCCCACCAGAACCCAAAGTGCAGGCTGTCGCCATTTCTGCCTGGTGTTTTTACATGGGACCTTCTGCTTGCTAAAGAGTCTTACCCCTAAGCCATCACTTCAGCCCTCACTCATTTAGTCATTCATCTAAAGATTGTGGAATAATTGTCCTATGAGAGCCATGGACTGTGTTGGAACTCAAGGTGTTAGCAGTGATTCAAACAGATCCTCGCTCTGCTGAAGCTTGCATGCTAGTGAGCAGTATGTGAATAGAGACACAAATGGGAAGCATGTTATGTGGCTGATGCTGTGTAGAAAAATAAATTAGGTTGCTCACTGAGGAGTCACGGAGCAGAGAGGTGTACAGATGAAGTTAGTTAGAGTAGCATGGATGATGTGAATGGAGATGCTAAGAAACCAAAGAGCTACAGGGAGGTTTCAGAGTGGCTTGTTCCAAAGTGAGGAAACAGAGATGATAAAGATGCTGAGGGGGAAGTGGACTGGCCGTTGGAACGCTGGCTACCAAAGGGGCTGGTGTGGCTGATCAGAGTGACAAAGGAGATCAGAGACAGGCCAGGAGACTGTGTCTTTGGACAGGTTCCCTGCCAGGTGGGGGTTCATCTGTTCTTTCAGGAAAGATAGATGATCCCATCACAAAAACATCCTGACAGTGTTTTGCCAGAGACTTGTTAATATCCATCCACCTGCTTGCACGAGATGTACTCCTTTTCTACGTGACTGTTCCAAATGAGAAGCTCTCCCAAGTCTGCCTCCAAGGAGAGCTGCTGCATTATTAACAAACAACCTGGCACATTTGTCTGGGCTGATACACCACGTGAAAATCTGGACTCATTTATCAGCAGCTGTGCTCTCTAATAATACGTCACCCTTGAGACAGTCTGATATTTGAACAGCCTCAAATTATTTTTATTTGGCTACATCCAGCAAATGAGTTAATGTGTTCAATGATGGAAAGTTAGCTATCAAAACAACTCGTTTGAGTTTTCAGGAAAGACACTATGTGCTAAAAGAAAACATTTGGTAAATAGGATTTTAACTTAAAGGTCATCAATGACTCATCTAGTAGTTTATATAATTGTTGATGTACATGTAAGAAAATTTGCAAAATTGACTTTTTGAATTTTCCTTCTTGTATGTGTATATGGCATGTATGCATGCACGTATGCATGTGCATGTGTATGTGTGTGTGTGTAGGAGTTGGATGTATTTGAGTGTGTGTGCCTGTGGAGGCCCAAGAGCAACATCAGGAATCATCCTTCATCTTTCTTCTACCTTACTGTTATGAACCTGGGTCTCAAACCCAGACAATGCCATTAGGTGTAATCTGACTAGTCAGCTTGCTGTAGGGATTCCCAGGCTCTGCCTCCCAGGGCTAGAGTTACAGATGGCTGCCACATCTGCCAGGCAATTCACTTGGAATCTGGGAATCTGAATTCAATTAATTTTGTTCTTGAGGCTGAGCTTTCTCCCCAGTTAAGACAAAAGCAATTATTAAGTTCTCATTGAATAAAAATGTGATTGGTGAAGTAAACATTTTTCAAATCATTTGGGGTGACAACAAAATCCTTGTCACATTATTTACTCTAAATAGTTCCCTAACTTAATTTCTTTTTTATCACAAATATTTAGTAGTTCTTGAGTAGCGCACATGAGAAACACTCCTGGCAAAGACAGTGAGGTAGCACCAGTTATTTGCTATGATTTGTCCAGGGGAAGATCTGGTTGTGTCTTTCTGGCATGAATAAATATAATTTTAAAAAGTCATCCTCTAAACAGTTTCAAAATGCTTTCATAATAAATTCTATGTCTGAAATATTGCCCATGAAAGAGTTTTGATGAAAATTATTTTAAGTTATTGAGAAAAATAAGCCAGTTGACCATTTCCTTACTGCAAGAAAAGTTTAAGCATTTTGACTGAATTAGGGATATTATTGCCCTGGAAAATATCAGGTAAATATCTAGCTGTCTTGGCCTCACAAATTGAAGATGTTTGGTCTAGTGGCCAAACCTCAGGACATAATTGCATAGAAAATTCTCATCAAAATTGCGCTTATAAATTTGTTCTTTTTGCTTTCCTTGAAAATTTATCACAACAGTTTTAGATAGGGAACTTTGCTACTTAACTTGTTGTTGATACTACTATGACAAATACTTGGAAATAATAAAGAGCTGTTTTGGTTTCTGGTTTCAGAATTTTTAGTTCATGGCTGGCTGGTTCCACTATTTCTGCACCAGTGTGAGGTAAAAGCCACACACAGGAAAGACATGGGATAAAGAGGCTGCTCACCTCAGGACGGCCAGGAAGCAGAGAGAGAAAGAGGAGAGAACAGAGGATAGGTCACATTCTATGCCTGTTACTCTTCTCTATTGCTGTGAGAAACTACTCAAGTGACTTAAAGGGAGGAAAGGGGAGATTTATTTTGCTTAAAATTCCAGAAGGGAGATATAATCCATTATGGCAGAAAAGGCATGGTTGGCAGCAGAAGCTGGAGGAGGTTTAGGTTACTGCAGACATCATGGAGGCAGAAAGAGCTAGCTGCAGGTTGCAAGAGGAGGCACATAGTAGAGACAGGGCAAGACTGACTAATCTCCATGCCCAGCCTCTGTGATGTGTCTTCCTCCAGCAAGGCTCTGCCTCCAAACAGTGCCACATCAACTAGGATTCAAACACACAAACCTGTGGCAGACAACTCGTATTTCAAACCGTGAAACATCCTGTAAATGCCTGTCTACCCCAACTTCACATCTTCAGGCTCCACCTGCTAATCTGTTCGTCATCTTCCAATAATGCCTTTGGGTTGTGAGTCTGTCCAAAGACTAGCCCACTGAAGAAGTCAGAGCCCTCCCTATCCTACCACTTCCAAAAACTCTGCTGTACAGAGTGTTTATGGGTAAATGTGTGTCTGATAGAAAATTTTATAACTTAGGTCAGTTCTTGATTCTCGGCAATGCGATCTTCTGGGAGAGGAACTTGGATGTCAGTCCTCTAAAAGGGGCAGAAAGAGAACTGGTTGCCAGCACTTGCTTCTGTTTCTGCTGGCCAGCTCCCTCTCGGATATCACAGTTTACTTATCTGCTCTGCTAAGAAATCCATATTTCTGCTTTACTACTTCTTTACTACTTTCTTTACTACTTCAGTTTTTCCCAACAAGAACCAAGATACCTGAAGTCTAAACTCATGGTCCTGTCCTAAACGCCTCCAGTGCAGCAAAAAAAAAAAAGCACTGAAGAAAATTGATTTAAAGTTCAAGAGTTATGGCTTTGATGCAAGCCAGGTGAACAGGCATCTGATTTAGCCTCCTAAAACACTTTGAAAAAAAGAAAAAGTCTAAAATTATGTCTTCCTTGATGCCGGCTGTCAGATGGCGACAGGTGGCAATCCCCAGCCGCTGAGAACAAACAGCCGTCCCCAACAGATGTTCCGGCTTTCTGACTTGTTTGCAGACTGTCATGTAAGCAAGGCAGATGCGGATGGTCCCTGGAGGTTCGGGGAAGCTGAGGAATCTGGAGTAGAAGGGCGAAGTGATGGAGAAGGGAAGACAGTGCATGACACCCAATCAGAGATGTGCAGGCTCTGAGTGCTTAGTCAAGAACATGTTGCTGCTCATGTGTGAAGAAAAAACAACTGAAGCCAGGGAAAGAACCAGGTCAGAGCATTAAGGAAAAACCAGAAGGTTAAACAGAATTGTTAGGTAGCTTCATAACTTAGAGGGCTTCAGTTAGAGAATTATGAGGGTATTGCTCCAGTAGTGGGGCAAATTTGTCTCAGATGAAACATTTCTCTAGGGCTGATGAGATGGATTGGTGAGTGGAGCGCTTGCCTTATGCATGTAAGGACCAGACATCAGATGTCCAGCATTCAAGGAAAGGCCGGACACAGCTGCCTGCCCATAGCCCAGCACATGGGAGGCTGAGGCAGAGTATTGTTGGAGGAAACTGGCTAGCTGGACTAGCGTAGTTCATGAGCTTTGGGTCCAAGTGAAAGGCCCTGCCTCAATATATGAACTGGGGAGGGATGGAGGCAGACTCCTGATGTCAACCTTTGTGCGTATTCACTGGTATGCAAACATATTAATATGGATAGATTCAAGCAATCATACTACACACACAGAAAAGCAGTCAATCAATGAATCAATCAATATTGCCATGGTCCTGATTAACAAATAATAAAGGGGCAACACAAAAGAAATAAGCTAATTCTAAGGATGCAGCTGAAGAACATTTTTTTAAGAGGATTAAGGAAGAGTTTATTAGAGGAGAGAAAGAATGGCAGAAAAAATGGAATTCACGGACTCCAGATGCAGACGTGGAGTACCAAGAAGGGCAAGGGCGCCCTGGAGAACTCATAGAGTCCATGCATGGAATTCATGAGGGACATGGAGCTAGAAATGAACTCATGGACTCCAGACCTGGAGTGCCTTGGGGGGCAGGTGCTCTGAAGAACATTCTTGAGACTATAACACCTACAGTGCCTAACAAGGTAACATTTACAGTATCTGGAACTCAACTTAAAAATGGCAGGTAATCAAAAAAGTAGGACAACACCACTCATTAGGAGAAAAATTTGTCTTTTACAATTGATCTAGAAATGCTATAGATGATAAAAGTAATAGGCAAATTATTAAAATATATTTTTAAGAAACAACTTCATAAAAATTTAGTATCATGGATGATACTAAAAAGCTCATGTGAAAAATGACAATGTCTGAAGTGAAACATATATTAGAAGGAATTGTAAATTGATTGGACATGTCAGAAGGAAGGGTCAGTAACTTGAAGGCAGTCACTGGTACTGTCTACAATGAAACAGACATATTCACACAGAGTATCTGTGAGCTATGGGAAATCTTAGGTAATCAAATATGTGCTGCTTGAAATTTGAGGTAGACCAAGCAAAGGAAAATTATTTGACTAATGGCCAAAACTTAAGAAAGTCACTAACCAACTAAATTAAAATGCTCAACTATCCCCAATCACAAAATTCTGAAGAAAAAATAAAGTGCCCTCATCTACACATGCACACATGCATACATATGCATGCACATACACACAAGTATGCATGTAAAAACAGAGCAAATCTCAACATTTAACAATTTTTACACATGTTTAAAGTACAGAAATGAAAAATTCATGAAACATCAGGCTGTCAATTTAAAATTCATTAGCCAGGAAAAAAAAAAAACTTTTAAAAATGAGATGAAAGCCTTTTTCAGACATACAAAAAACAAATGAATTTGACATTTTTTACATTCTTACAGTGTAAGAATGCAAATGAAAAGTCCCTATGCAGAAGACAATTGATATCAGATGGAAACAAAGGAATGCAGATTCCTAAAATGTAAAAAAAAATAATATTGTAGATATAAGTGGAAAAATCAGAACTCTCACCTCAAAGGGATGAGAGGTAGTTTATTCTGGACCAAATATGAGTGTCCATAACCCAGAAACACAGATTCAAATTTCCCCAAACTTCTTGTTCTTCTGTGGTAACAGTTTCAGGTTACAGAGTCAAAGGAAGTCATACATCTAGACCCTTCTCAAATACTTTGGTGGAACCATCAGGTAGGTGGGTTCCAGCAAAGTCAGGTGACCTCTGATACAGGCTAGAGATATTATCTAATGACATTTTTACGCTTTTGGTTGGTGGAAACCAGGGGTCTGCTTGTACATAAATGTATCTCAGAGTCACTAGGATGTTAAGTCACATACAGAGGAAGGCAAAAAATGGTAATTAAGTAGCCTAAATATGGGTACTAGACAATCTAGCTCTGGACTTGCAACATTCCAGTTCTTTCCATGTTATCAAAGCTCTAATCAAGTCAATCAGCCTCCCAGATGCAATAACTTCTTTCCAGGAACTTATTTTCATATAGAACATAAAATCATTTTATTCCTATCCAATCCTTATTAAAATAAGATTTCTCTGGTTCTAGAAATGGAAGCCTGCTTAGCCTAGGTCAGCAAGAATGTTCAAATCCAGTGCTATGGCAAGGTGCACAGAGTGAGTCAGAAAGCCATTCTGGGAACTAAAACCCTCCAAGTGAACACTGAAACAACCCCAGCACTAGATCTTTGTCTTCAGATAGAAATGAAGAGAATTATACTTTGCTCTGGAAATCATATTGGCCATGTATTTAATTTCCATTCAGAAGTCTTTGAGATCTTTTGCTTGCCCACTACCTAATAATATGAATGTTCTCTTTTTAAGAACCTGATCTTCATTCAAAATGATCCCAAAGTGCAGTGTGAATCTGAAATCATGGTTACACCCAACACTCAGTGTCAAAATTTAGTGGAGTACTAGGATGGGGCTTCATTTTTAATTCAAAGAAAAGCAGATTAGATGCTAATAATTCATCTACATTTGCTCACTGAACTATTAATATGTAGATGTCATGGTACAAACAAATTGGGTGGGGAAAGACAGGAGGATCATGAATTCAAGGCCATCTTGACCCTTTTTAGTTTTATTTATTTTTGGTTATTTTGTTTATTCATTTGAGGGAGGGAGAGAAGCTGGAAGGGAGCCTGTGTATGCATGCTATGGCACAAGGGTGGAAGTCAAAGGACAGATCTGAGAAGTCAGTTCTTTCCTTCCTCCGTGTGACCTTCTGAGGACTGGATTCAGGTCTTCAGGTTTTTGAGCAGGTGTCTCAACCTCTGAGCTATCTCCTTGATTGCAAAATGCATATTTTAAGTTGCCACTAATTTCACTTTAGTTCCTCTCTTTCCTACATATTTCATTCATCCTTAGTTTTTTTTGGGGGGGAGGGGGTCTCTACAAATTATCCTAATAGATACCTACAAAAGCAAACACATTTTACAGGAAAAAATTATATGAAGGAACTTTCAGTTAAAAAATCTTTGATGGGTGTAAATTTCTATCAGGTCTGAGACTAAAGAAAAGACTTTAGATATTTATTTAAGACTCCAAACAGCCAAAGCAAGTCTGTGCATGTGTGTATCAGGGAGTGAAGAGTGACAGGTGCAGAGTTCAAGTTGCACTATTATAGTTGTTTTCCTAGGAATTCTATTAGGAAGACTGAATTTAAATGTTTATTAATTGAGCTATATAAAAGGCTATGCCAGGGCCACCCTCTGAAGCTATAATTTGCATACAAATCAGGGGATGATCTTTGCAAAATGCAAATTCTCAGTGGTCTTGTGATGGTATATTAGCCAGAATTCTCTAGGTGTACAGAATTGATGAACTATTTATTTAAAGAGGATTTATTAGGTTGACTTACAGGATACAGGTGAGGTAATCCAACAATGTGTGTTTTTATGTTGTGGGGGAAGGGATTTATGTCCAGTTTCTTGTGTTTGAGAGTCAAAGATTGAAACCAGAATATGCATCGAGGATTAAGGCAGATTTTATTAGAGGAGAAAAAGAATGGAACTCGTAGACATGGATTCCTGGAGGAACAAGAGAACCAAGAAGAACTCAAAGACTTCAGACATGGAATCCATGGAATTCACGAAACCAAGGGAGCCAGATGGCTGGCAGGGTCAGGAGTATGTATAGGGTTAGGAAGGCCCAGGAAAAGTGACTTTTCCTTATTGGTTAGCTCCAGTTTCTGCAAACCTGATTGGGGTTTTTAGTCCTTGACATCTCACTCATCTGTTCACATTGGGGTCTAACCCAGCTGATCTTGTGGCTTATCTGCAAAGGAGAGTTCATCTCTATATCTTTTCATAAACCCTTTTAAAGGGTTGGGGGAAGTTAGTGACTTTACCTCTGTGGAAGATTAGAACCAATTCCTCTAGATCAGTAGGGTGTGTTCTTTCAGGATAGATAATCCAGTAGTGGGGGATGATTTTCAAAGACCTTCCTAGCATGGCCCTGACTAAAACTGCCTAACCTGAGGGGCTAAGAACCAGAAGCTTCTTAGTCCACAAGGTTGTATGCCTCAGCAGTCCTAATATTGTTGGAACCGAAGTCCCTCCAAGTCACCCGCCCCGACCCCAAAAGGCGACAGGCGAGTTTATTCTGGCATGCCAGGACCGCCTCCCTCTTGCAAGCAAGAGAAGAGCGGCCCCGACTGAGGTCGGGGTAGGGTTTTTATAGGGTAGCAAAACATATGAAAACACTTTGTATTTTTCTACAGCACTCTTTGGCACACTTTTTACAGCACACAAGGAAGTTGAGTCAGCCAAGGGTGACCACCAGATGTCGTGGGCAGTTCTTGGTGGGCGAGGTCCCGGTCAACACGTCCGCAGCAGAGCTGACTTGTTTGTGCAAGATAGCAGTGGGCTTGGAGTGAAGCTTCGGTCATAGTTACAATAATAATACAAAGGCTTTGGTGGTATTTGGCATAGCTGCACGTATTAGACCTTGAGAGGGGGAGCATTTCCCGGAGTTCTGTGTGGGGAGGGGGCAAGCGGGCTTAGACGGCATCTGGACATACTGAAAACATTTCTCCGAGACCTTGAAGGGGGAAGATTCTCACAGGGACCTTGAGAGTGGAGATGTTTTCAATATCTAGCTGCCCATATTAGACTTTTGTTTTTAGAACTCTGAAAACTGCTGACCACCAGGCTGTTAGTCATAACTTCATTATTTGTCACAATTTCTGTAAAAATTTCTTTTCTTCCACAATATAATGCTGACGCCTGGAGAATTCCTCAAGAGTGGCTGGTCTTCCAACCCTAGGGAAGCCTGGAGAAGTTGAGTGCTTCAACAGTGTCAACAAGAGATAGAAGCATCAATGGCAGCAACAGTGAAGATGAACTCATAAACATAGTATATGAGCTTGTCGGTGATGTGCAAAGCTAGCAAGCAAAAAGCAAAATCCTTCCCTCCTTATATCTGGGCCTTCACCAGAAGGAAGTTGCTGCCTACATTCAGAGTAGGTCTTTCCACTTTCAGTAATCAAGAAAATCCCTCAGGGTGTGTTCAGGAATTATTCTCCAAGATGATTCTAGAACCTGTCACATTGACAATCGCATTGATATCACAAGTCTGGGAATCTGCATTCCTTACCAGCTCCAGATATTTTGGATACTGCCAGTTAGTTCCCATACAGTGCATGAGAGCAGTATGCATCTAGAGGTGATATTTATAAACTGTTGTTCAGATATTTGGGTCAGCTTGTTTGTGTGCATAAAATGTCTTTAGATGGTCCATCTCCTTTTTCAGGTAAAAGGTAACCACACACACACACACACACACACACACACACACACACACACACATCCCTTAGCTATCTTATGGTCTATTACTATAGAGTGATACATTTAAAAACCGGAAGATTCTTTATATGATTTTTATTTCCACTCTTACATCATCTTAAATAATTCTGGCTGCATGGTAAAATTAACCTTTATTGATTCATTATGGATTAGAAAATCTAAAATGTCAGATTGTACGGATGCTTTATTAATTGGCAAGAATTATTTCCCAGCAATCAGTCATGCTTGTTAAATTTTACTAATAATTAGTATAGCCTCTAACTGGTAGAATCTATGTTCTTGGCAAAGATAAAAATTTCTGAACTGCATTGCTTAAATGTTTCCCTCATAAGCCATCAAGTTTTAACTAACAGAAAGTAACATGAAATAGAGATGTAGTCCTCAAATTCTGCAGACAGATGGTATTTGGGTATTTTCCAAAATGTGTTTCCATGTGTTGCAGTAAAAGTAATTCTGATTTTTATTTTTAATTCACTGCTTAGCATTTTCATTGTAATATACAACCAAAACCAAAGTGTTACACATCCAGAGAAATTGTGAAGATTGGCCCTGGTGTGAGTTCAATTCTCCATTTTGGCTTTCTTTTATAAATAATGTATCTTGAGACCAATAACTTAATACATACATTAAAATGTAAAGAAAGTTTGTCTGCTTTGAAGGATGACAGGCATGCAGACAACTGGTTTTGAAAGATGAGTTTATCATTTAGAGTTCCTAAAGATAGGAGGCATGCCACATCCTGCAGGGCCACAGAAGGAAGCACTAGGTACCAGGATACAAGAAAGCATGTATCCATCACAGAGTGCAGTCTTTGAGATGGTCTCAGTGGGAAGCAAATGAGTTAGGGGAGATGGGAAGACTAAGTTCAGGGCTAGAGACCCTTTATACTTTCTTTGGTTTATAGGATATTTGGAGCAACCTCTGTTTGTCCATATTTGATTGTGGAGTGATTCAGTGCAGGAGCTGTTAGTCTGTGGTATGTTAATGTTAGGTAAGAAGGTCCTTAGGCATGTGGACTTTGAGCTGACAGGTGTATGTATGAAAAGAGAGACAAGCAGTGAGCTATTTAGTATGTTTAGGCACCAACTGATGAGGCGTGAGACAGATCCTCTCACACCAAGCACAAACCCTTACATCTTTCCCAGAGGTCTTGTGGAGGGGAAGCATAAAAAAAAATATTAAAATCTCAAAGAGAAATTTCTTAGGCCTGAGAAACTGCTGCAATAAAAATGCCCACTCCCCTACTGAAATTCCCCTCTGGAATGCCATTTGGCCAGAGGGCCTGAAAGAAGCCTGCATGCCAATAAGGCTGTAAAACACTGCCTGCTAAACTGCTTTGGTGGGGCATGCAACCTCTTTTGTCCCCTGTGTATAAAAACTGAGTGGAAATGTAATTTGCAGCTGCACACACATCACCCTGCCTATGTGTGTAAGTCCTGGTACCAGTTTCTCTCTGTCTGCCTGTCTGTCTCTTTCTCTTTCTCTAATAAAGGCTCTCAGTTATTAATTTTAACTTTTTGTTATGGTGAATCTTTGGATAACCCTCCAAACCCATAATATCTGGGGGTTCCCCCAGATGAGGCTGGACTATTTTTCAAGGAGCCAAAGGAAAAGCTTCTCTCTACAGTCAGAGCCAAGGAAAGGCTCCCCTGTAGCTGGGTGTGGGTGAGCTTTGACCAAACTCGTCCTCTGTGTCTGTGCCTCATTGGGTGGATTTTCAGACCCCACAACATCCTAAACATAATAACTTATAGACAGGTTAAAATACGGTTAATAAAATTGTTGCTGTTACTCTGCGTGTTGCCAATAAAGTCACAACCAAATGGAATAAGGGGCTTTATTCTGGCTTATAATTGTTCAGTTAGAGTTCATAGTCCAGCTTGGCTGGAGAACTCATACCAACACGAGGGGCCAAGGGAACTGACCACACCAAATCCTCAGGACTGCTGAGAGAGGAGAAGTTGCTACTTGCTAGATCAGCATGTCCTGGCATGTATGATGAGGAGTGTTACCAGCTCCCTCCATCTTAATCACCTGCTCCAGGCAATGGTCTCTGTAGATAGTCTCCTGTAGGCTTGCTCAGGTTTAACTCAACTACTAATTCTTTACAAATGTGTCCAGAGCCCCAGTTTTCAATTGCCAAGTGGACACCAGTAGCTATCTACCACAAAAATACTAAGCAGAAAGAGCTGCCTTACCTCACCCTGATTTTCCAGAATATCAGTGAGCTGGGTTGCCACCCTAGAAATTGTCTTTATTTATTGATAATTTGCATCTGTTTATATAAGCATTCCCACTTCCTCCAATTAAATTTTATTATTTTCTGGCCCAAGGAAATGATCAATTTCTTGATTAAATAAGGTCAGAACCACTGTTTGTTTCCCCTGCACTTCTCTGCATGTTTCTGCAAGAGAAAGTAAATCACATCTTTCACTCCTTGTGCTTCCCTGAAGTAAATTTTTCTTTAAATAAATTTAAAATCAAAAGATAGGAAGAACAAGAGAAGTGAAACTCTGTGCTCCATCTTAGTAAGGCAGGTTTAGAGTAGCCATGTTGGGACAGTCTCTGAAGGTCTTTGAAGGTCATTCTCCACTACTGAGATTATACTGGAGGAATGCTCCCGCGGATAGGGAGAACTGACTTCAATCTTCCACACAGGTAGTCTATTTCCTCAACCCTTTTGCCTATGAAAGGATATGGAAATTAGTTCTCCATTGTAGACGAAGCCCAACCTTGAGGCCAGGCTCAGGATCTAGTGGGTTGGACCCCCAAGGTAAATAGACCAGTGAGATGTTGAGGGTCAAAATAGTTCCAATCAGGTTTGCTAAAACTGGAGCTAACCAATGGGAAAAAGACCACCATTCCCAGGTGAAACAAAAGGCATAAATATACCTGATGCCCTCAGCTTCTTAGGGCACCTCACATATGGAGTACAGGAGTTCCTTTCTTTCTCTCCTCTAATAAGCTCTACCTTAATCCTCTACGTGTGTTCTGGCCTCAGTCTTTGACTCCAAATACAAGAATCCTGAAACATTAATAATTACGTACACGTGAGACCACTGCACAGGAAACGAGGCTCTCAAGGACAGCAGTGGACACAAATATGAAAAGCCTGAGATTATCGGTCTAAGGTGACTCCTCAATAGCCTAGAAAAGAAAGGATATACTGACTCCACAGGAGTAAACTAACAACATAAAAATGGAAATTTGTATTATTCAAAATAGTATGAGGAATGGATGTAGCTTGGTGCTGTCTTACATGCACAGGACGCTGGGATATGATTGTGTACATGCGAGAGACAGACAGAGACAGAGAGAGGGAGCAAGAACTGGAACATCGCAGAACAGATGGATGCTAATGACTATGGTGAATAATGGCTCTTCTCCAGAAGATGTCCTATGATGATTCATCTGAATTATCAGTTGGATGAATTTTAGACCCATAGACCACAGAGTACAGGCTTTTGGGAATGCTTGGGGGGATTATGTTGCTTGATTTACTTATGGTGGGATTAGTTGACTACGATGAGTAGAGAACCATTCTCTGCTCTGTGGTCCTGAACCATGTAAATAGAGAAAGCACATTAAACACAGACATTAGTCCCTGTCTGCTTCTTGATTTTGGATGGGCTGTGACCAGTTACTTCAAGCTCCTGGGGCCTTAACTTACCCACCATAATGAACAGTCCTTGGAACTGCGAGTCAAAATATAAACTAAACCCTCCCTTCTTTAAGTTGCTTTTTGTTGAGTAACTTATCTCAGCTACAGGAAAAGCAACTAAGAGGCCTCCATTCAAAGAATATGTAACTTTTGGGACAGCACTGTAGGTATCTGAGCCCATTATGAAGAGTTTTTGAAATTTTGAGCTTCTCTTGGAAAATCAGCTACATTCTAAATATATAGATGGTGGAGTTGCTGAAGATCTTGTAGCTCAGTATCATTCTGTGTGAGGTCCACAGACCACAGCTTGCATGTAAATTGGACCACAGTAAAATCAGTATAGAAATGAAGGCCAACATTAGAAGCAGTCATCTGTACTTAAAAATCCATGGGCCAGCTAGCTGGTAGTTTTGATAGAGTTTTGAAAAACATAGACAGCTGTCCACATGATGTGGCTCTGTGACAGAGTAGGTACTATGAGAGAGACCATGTAGCCCACAAATCTTAAAATAGGTACGTACTCCCCAGCTCTTTGCAGGAATATTTTGCCAAGTCAGTACCTCATTAGGAAATGCTGTAGCAATTCCACAACCCCACAACATCTACTATAGGGACATTTTTTTTTCTGGGATTTTTTGCTTATTAGCTTAAAAAGAGAGAGAGAGAGAGAGAGAGAAAGGCTTAGACAAAGACACACTGATATTTTAGCAAATGCTGTTCTGAACACAGAAAATATCTTCCACAGAAGGGCAAATTTATTACTGTAGTTTGAGCCTGAAGCTCTGGCATTAACTGCCTGGCATTAAATCAACTTCAAGGGAAGAATCAAGACTGTCCATTGGTCTGGGACTTGAGTGCTAATATCAGTTATTACTGACTGCTGTGTAAGAAATAATTTTTTTTAGCAAGATAATATTCTTGTACAAGGAACTCCCAAGTTAACATATTATATATAACTTATATAATTATATATATATATAAAATATTGTGTTTAAGAAGACCCTAAAGGCTGTCATTACAACAAAAGTTACTGAAGCTATGTATAAGTTATATTGTTTGCTAATAGGTGAAAATTTCCAAAACATGAATTAGCTTAGCCTGAGACATAGAAATTCATTAACGGTTGTAACAGTTACTCTTTACTATTGCTGTGAGACAACATTCAAAGTCAATCAACTTAAAGGAGAAAGGGAGGTTTATTCAGCTTACGGTTCCAGAGAGGAGGCAGTCTCTCATAGCTGAGGAGGCATGGCTGGCTGGCCAAAGCTGGAGGAGGTTAAGTCACCGCAGACATCTTGGAAGCTGAGAGCTGCAGACTGCTTGCTGCAAAGGCAGACTTCTCCTGGAGGTAAGGTGGGACTAATGCACCTCAAGGCCCACCCCTTGTGACTGCCTTCCTCCAGCAAGTCTCCACCATTCAAGGTACCATGACCTTGCCGAACACATGAGACTGTGGGGGACACATTTCAAACCATGACAACCGTCTATGATGTGGCCATTGTAGTCATGAATACAGTGGCTGTTGTGACTACCTGCACAAAGCTCACATTCAAGGAAAGGAAGCAGAAGGGTACTAGGTAGGAAGAGGATCAACAGTAGTAGAAAGGGGTAAAGCCAGAAGTAGTCAGGAGAATTTTAAGTTTGAGGCCAGTCTGGACTGCAAAATGAGAATTTGCTGCAAATAAACAAAGAAATAAACAAGCACCAAATCCAAGTTACATAGTGTATTTTTTTCCAGACTATCTGTTTTGTTTATTTACAGCTCTGTTTATTTTAAAATCTGAATAGGGCTGGACAGATGAGTGGGCATTAAAGCGTTTGTCTTGCAAACAAAAGGACCTGAGTTTGGGCTATACTTCTGAAGTAAAATAAATACTGGATGGAAATGCCACAGCCTGGATTTCTGGCACTAGAAAGCAGAGCCTGGGAAATCCAGAGCAGACAGTAAGGAGCTAGAATAATCCAGGATGATTCTTGATGTCACTCTTGCACAGGCACTCACTCAAGTGACTTCTTAAACACACACACACACACACACACACAAAGTCTGAATATATTTTTGGCAGAAAATTGAAGGCTCCTTATAATGTAGAACTATAAAGTGACAGCAGAAAATATTTTCAATACAACTTAAAATATTTTATTATTAATTGATGGTGTGTCAAGGTAGAAAATAGTTTCTATATATATGTAATAGAAATTCACATGTGTGCGTATCACACATATGTACATAAAATCTGAATAGGCTCTGTGGACTGATTACTATGTGTGTAAATTTCATCTTCCCATTGTTGAACAAATATAGGGCAGAAGCAACTTAGAAGAATAAGTTTTATTTCTTCCTCACTATTCTTCGATACACTTCATCAGCATAGCAGGGTGTTCGTGCCAATGTTAGGAACTGAGGGAACCAGTCATATCACATCCATAGAAAGAGCTGAGAGTTCAACATACTTTCTTGCCAGAATGTATGGCTGCTCATGTGCCAAAGAATGCCAGTCTACTGAAACAAGTCTCTCCATCTTATTTGCCTACCCAAGGAATCGTCCTGCCTACTATGGGCTGGGTCTTCCCATGTGAATGAGACAATCTCCCACAGACTTGCCTTAACTAAATATTTCTTCACAAATGTACCCAAAAGCTCAGCTTTCAACTGTCAAGTTGACACCTGTATCTAACTAACACATTATTGATTCCTTAGCTATGATATTTGCTAAGTTATTCAGGATGTTACCATTTGTGGAAGCTTGGGGATGAGTGCTCAGAACCTTCCTGTGCTTTTTTTCCCTACTTTCTTATGGGAGCTGTATTATTTCAAGCTAAAAAGCTAAATCACAGGAAATTATTAAATTAAACTACAGTCTTAATTTTAATAGTAAGTAGCTTACTAAATTAGCTGGCAAAGAATGCTGAATAGGTTAAAGTAAATAATGTTGCTAGATAAGACACAAACATTTTATCTATGAAAATGTTTAGGCATAACTGGGGAGAGGAAACTGGTAAATAACTTATTTTGTTTAGGAATTTTCTTGATCTTGAAGCTTCCTTATTAGAAGTAGCACATTTTAAGTAAACAATAGCTCAGATTTACTCAGTGACATAGATTTTGTAATGTATACTTCATCTTTCAGAAATCAGAATGGGACTTTGCTCATCAATTTACCAAGGATTCTCAGACTCAGTATTGAGTTGGGGAGTGTGCCAAGCTCCTGCTTTGATTCCTTTGAAGAAAAATGGATAAAAATATGGTAAAATCAATTGGAATCTCACCATTTTATAATAAAGGAAACAAATATATTGCTGTACTTTTAAGTTTTCAAAACTGTTTTAAAATTGCACTTCTTTAAACTCAGTTAAAAAAGACCAAAATGTTCTTTTGAACTTTTTTTTTTATTTATTCAATTGTGCATGTGTACACGTGTGTGTGTATGTATGTGTGTGTGTAGAACCACAGGTGAATTCGGGAACCACCTTGTTTACTGTGCCCGGGGATTCACAGGCTCAGCCCTACCAGGACCAGAAACGCAGGCCGGACCTGCTTCTGCCCCGCATCTATGACCTGCTTCCGCCCGGCGTCTATGTCTATACGTGGGGTCTAGGATCCAAACTCAGGACCTTCTGCCTGCAAGGCAGAGGCTTAACCCCTGAGCCACCACTCCAGCCCCCAAAATGTTCTTTTGAAAGAGGCATCTAAATGTATTCACAATCGTATATGGATTTAGGTTTTGTAACCAATAAAAAAGCTGCTATCAAATATATGGAAAAAACAAATGGTAATCACTTTACATAATTCATGCTCTATATATAGGGCATTGAACATCTCAGGTTCTTGATGAGATTTAATCACCATTAACTTTGGAAACATTAAAAAGCTACTATTATTTTAGATTTAATTATAATTTTAGAGAATCTTTGAAGTAACAATATGTTTTCATCACATTCCCAAACTATTTTATATTTTGCGACAATTGAACTTTTAGTAAAATAAGAGTTAAGTTAGAAATATATTGTACTTAGAAGGAATCATCAATTTTAACACTGATTTTTTTTGCAAATAATGTTAATTAAGATAAAAACAATGTAATATGTGAAATAAAGAAAGAAAAATGTTTCAAAATCTACAGAAAACCATATAAATGAAAAATCTCTAGAATTTTACTTAATCAATTGGATATGAAACTATCAAGAATGATACTTCTTTTTAATATGTTCAGATATTAAACTTTATTCATTCATTTTGTGTGTGTGTGTGCGCCCAAGGTGACTTCAAGAATCACCCTGGGTTGCTTCTACCTCCTTCTTGCTTTGCACTGGGATTTCCCAGGTTTCACCCATCAGGGCCACTGGTGCAGGCTGCTGCTGAAGTTTCCACCTGGCATTTTTATGTGGGACCTGGGATCTGAACTCAGAACCTTCTGCTTGTGAGGCAGTCTTAACCCCTGAGCCATCTCTCCAGCCCAAGAATGATACTTCTTGAGATTTATAGCTACTTGTAGTGATATTTAAATGTATTCATAGCTCTGAAAAGATAATTATAGCCACCTGATGATCATGTAGCCATTATGAACTAAACCATGGACCTTCTAGAAAACAAGAACATAAAACAGATTTTCTAGATGCTTAGTAACCTTTTGAGCCAACTGTGTAGATGATTGAAAGTAGACAGGCATGCAGCTTTATTTTGGAGGTGTTCCAAGGAACAACACACTGAAATGACTGTGACACCCATTCATTCACTCTGCCCTCAAGGTCTGATCATCTGTCCCTAAGTGTCACCGTTGAAAACTGTTGCATTGGAAGTTGAGTTCAATATACTCTTGTTGTGGGGTCACTCTCTAGGAGTCTGTATATATCCGGGTTCTTGTGTTCAAAGTAGAAGATTGAAACCAGAACATGTGTAGAGGATTAAGGCAGAGTTTATAAGAGGAGAGAAAGAGGGGATACATGGGTATCATGAGGGGCAAGGATGCCCTGGAGAACTCAGAGACTCCAGGCATGGAATCCATGAGGGGCAAGGAGCTGGAAAAGAACTCACATACTCTAGACGTGTAGTGTCATGAGAGGCAGGCGCCAAAAATGGCTGCTGGGGTCCGATATATTTATATACTTCGGCAAGTCTGGGGAAAATGGCTTTTTCTCATTGGTTAGGCAAGCACAGGAAAAATGGCCTTTTCCCCATTGGTTAGCTCACATTGAGGCACAACCCATTTGATCTTGTGCCCACCTCAAGGTAGAGCTGGAGGTCAAGCTGTGTCTTTTGATGGATTTAGCTTATGTAATAATGAGAACTCATCTCCATATCCTTTCATAGGCAAAGAGTTGGGGGAAGTTGATCACATTATCTCTCCTGGAGGGTTGAAGTCAGTTCCTCCCTATCTGCAGGGTGTTCCTGCAGGGTAATCCCAGCAGTGGGGATGGCTTTCCAAGACTTTTAGAGACTATCCCAGCATGGCTCCTCTAAATGGCCTGACTCTAACCACCAAACCCTATTCAAAACCCTTCATCCCTCTTACCTACTGGAGCATCAATCCTTTGGACTATTAGTGTGGGGAATTAACTTCAGAAACAATATTCCTGAGTGGTGATTTTTTTTAACCTAATGAGGAGCACAGAAGTGACTTACTTGGAATGACACATTGCCTATGACAAAGATGAACATGTAACTTACTGCTGCGTCACTTCCATGAGGTGACTGCTATGGTCCAAGTTGTGGAAACACAGTTGTTATTGTTTCCTTATGGTTACTTTCCTTAGAAAGCAGGAGCTCAGCATCCCACTTCTCTTTTCTCCCCTCCCTCCTTCCTTCGTACTTTTACTATGAAATAAGACGCCCCTGCCACTTTTCCCATGTGTCAGCACCACATTTTTGCGTTTCCTAGCTACCCCGATTCTGACACATGAGCCAGTTCACTTTCATGTGTTATAAATTACGCGGTCTGTACTGCTATGTGAGCACAGCACAGAACAGACTGATACAGTGCCTGGAGCAACAAACACCTGAATGCAACTCCTCAGAACCCATGCGAGATTTGCAATGTGTACTGCAAAACATCTGGAATCCCAGCACAGCTGCCTAAAGGTGGATGGCAGAGAGGGGAGAATTTCCAGAAATTTGCAGGCCAGGTAGTCAGGTACACACAAGGGAAAAACAACACAAGAAGCTCTGTCTCAAGGGAGACAGGAGGGAACTGACCTCTGAGGCTTTCCTCTGATTTGCATGCATGCATGTGGAACTTGCGTGTCAAAATACACACACACACATACACACATACACACACATGCATGCACTCACATATATACACAGCCCTGCACAAGACTAATATAGGTTCTAAATTTTGTGTCATATGAATGATAATGAAAATAATATCTCACTAGCTGTAAATATGGGCTTTCTGTCAAATAATCAAGCTCTGATGAATAACAAGTAAATGTGCTTCAAAGTCTTTTTCATATTTTATTTGCGTGTGTGTGGTGAGTGTATATGTATTTATTAGAAGGTACTGTGTATGTCTGTAGAGGCCCAAAAGTGACTTCAGGAATCACTGTGGATTGTGGTCACCTCCGCTTTGCTTTGCTCTGGAGTTTCCCAGGCTCTGCCTTCTAAGTCACTGCCATTTCTGGCTATGGCTTTTAGGTGGATCTGGGATCTGAACTTAGGACGTTCTGCTTGTGAGGCAGAGGTTTAACCCCTGAGCCATCTCTCCAGCCTACAATTCAGAGTCTAAGGTACAGGTGGCAGAGCAAACAGTTGGGAGGAGGTTATGCTTCAAGCGTAGGGTTACAGAGTATGGGGTGGGAGGGAGGGAGGCATGAGCTTCACTCTACACAGGTAGCGTTTGACATCATAATTAACATATGTTTCTATTCAGCTTATTCAGAGCTGTGACTAACTGTGCAAACACCTCTGGATGAAGTTTTATCAACACTCAAGCATCCTGAATATAAGCATACCCTCCATTTGCAGCAATAATTCATAATTATAGATGTATCCATCAATTAAGATGAGATTCAAACATTTTCTATCTCCAAATCCTCTCACTCTTCATACAGATGGATCATTTACATCTCAACTGTGAAATACTGCTCCCGAGCAAAGCAAAGTGGAGGTAACTACAGTCCACAGTGATTCCTGAAGTCAACTTGAGGGCTAACTCCTTGATTTTCATTAGTCACTCTCCTCTAGGTTATCATTGGTAGTCAATACAATTTTGAAATGTAGAGATCATGATATTCATTAGCACTGAGTCATCATACCCAGTGATAGGCAGGATTCTCAGGTCTCATGGGGGCTTCCCTTCTCTGTGGCAAAATGTGACAGGTCAGCTATTGCGAAGGGCTAGATATTATTGCATTGAGTTCTGGGCACAAAAACAATGCTGTGGACAAAGACTACTCTCTGACATTACCTCTCTCCATTGTGTGGCTCTTCCATTCCTACTGTCTACTTTTCCTCAAGGTTCTCTCATTCTTGAGGTAGGGGTAATTCTGATGTGCTGATTAGGGCCAAACGGTCCACTGTTGCCTTTACTTTGGACTCCAGCCAGTTGTGGTTCTCTGCATTATGCATCTTCCATTTCAGAGTTACTTCTTGGTTGAGGGCTCAGTGCCTCTCTGATCTAACATGTTTAGATGGTAGCTTACCATCAAGTTATTTACAGCTAACAGTAAGGACTTTGTTCCCACAGAGTGCCTATGATCTCTCCATCCATAAGTATCTGCCTTGGTTTACGGTACCAAGGCATGTATTCCCTGCCCATGAACAATCAGAAAACAGTTGGTCACCCCCACTTCTTACAGGCTACTTTTGTACTGGACTCCACTGGACAGAGCTGTAGTTGCTATAACTTGCAGCATTCATAGTTACGTGAGGGTGTTAGTCACTACTTTTCCATGACAGCCTACAACAGACGGGAAGCTTCTCTCTCCACTCCAGCTTGTTTATTCCCGTGCCCCATGACTATTGTAGGTAGTGTCTTTCACAGTAGAGTCTGTTGAGTTCTGGAAGGCAGCCCACAGCAAAGGCAGATGTTCATTTTGTTTGAGAGGCTTTTGAAGCCTCTATCCAATAGCCATTTAGGAGATATCACCCTCCTAGTAGTGAGAAATCTACTTCATCATCCATAACTGCTGGCAGGAGCATCGCAAATCAAGTCCCGTTTTTCTCTTCTCTTCCCGCTCCGTGTTCCCCTGTACAGTGCATATTGTATGAGCCCAGAGCTGGACAGGAGGGAGGAGGAACCTCTCTATGGTTTACCCACTGGTCGCCATTTTCGCCCTTAGAGGAGACAAGGCACTAGCTGGTGCAATCATACTAGATGGGACCTAGTGCATCACCCATGCTGGCTGGCGGATGTGGAAGAGGGAGAGAAAGTGGCTGGAGAGAACATTTGGGGCGGGATGGGATGGGGCGTAAGTAGCGGGTGATGAAAACACTTATTCCATTTGTTAATATAATTAAAATAAAAAAATATATCAAAGAAATAAAGCAGGATTGAACCCAAATATTTTCTGTCTTCGCATCCAGATTTCCTCCTTCAGATGTAATTATGTAGTTAAATGTATGTTGCATATGCAAGCCATTTGGCACGAGGTCATTCCTTTATTTCCTTCTTTAGTAATATTCATATATCTAAACACAAAGAAGGAAGAAAAGAAAAAGAAAATATCCTCATGAAACCTTGAGCTCCCGAGGAAAGGCACATTGATAAATAAATCTAACTGATGCATATTACTGTGAAATGTCAGAACACTAAGAAAGGACCAACATGGGACGACTTAAATGCCGTGTTGTAAAAGCAGGATCTCAGAGCTGTTGCTAAAGAATATTGCTATATCCTCCACAGAGCCATCTTTTGCTTCCTTCCGTTCTCTGTCATCTGGCACTTTTATTGCTGTGCTTTCTCACTCTAGAACACACACATGCTGGTATGTATCATTCATTTAACTTGAGCTTGCAACTAAAACACCTTCGCCTCCCATGCAGGATTCCTCAAACTGTAGGCATCTACATGATAATGCTTTGATATATCTGAATTCTGACATGATCCCGCTGGGATTTATTTTAACATCATTCCATCCTAAACAGGATGGGTGGGAGAATCAATAAAATAATTACCCTTCTCTTCCTCCTCTACATTTTCCCACAGACTTTCATCTTTCTCTTTGTGGAGACTTTTTTTCCCCCAAGTCATTATCCTCATTTTACTAATTATGTGGCTCCTTTTGTCACAGCCGGGCTGTGCTTTTTGCATTTTTTAAATGCGTAATAGCACTTGATGAATGTCTAATGGATAATGAGTAATTCTCCAGGGAGCAATACATTATTTCATATCATTACTCTGTCTTTTGTGTCTGAGAACAAAAAAGGAAGAATTTGAAAGGAAAATAAATTCACAAAACAAGGCAGTTCTTATGGGACTAACTTTGTCTGGTGACACGTCTTCAAGACACTTGCCTGAGCAGACAATGCTTAAAGGAGAAAAGAGTCAAAAATACATCTCAAATGAAAATGAATAGCGATTTGCAGGCAAGGAGTCTCTTTGAAAATGTTTATTGAAATTAAGTACGTGATTGGTCTTATTTAAAGAGACTTAATTTTTGAAGGTGCGCTGGAGGCTGAGTCGTGCTTTGAGATGATATTGGTTGTCATATTTTAGTGGGCATTTCCTAAAGACCATGACGATTTTCTTAACAAGCTCTTCAGCAGAGTTGTCCGTGAGTTGTTTACATTATAAGCTTTTTAGTACATTGAGCATATTTTAAAACCACATGTATACAGTAGTTCAAAAGATAGAAAAATATGGGTATTTGGGAAAGAGCAAGAGGTGGAGGAAGAAGAAGATGATAATGGTGATGCTACAAAATTGACTATTTTTTTTCTCAAGCGTATTTTAAAGAACTTTTTTCTTCCAATTGCCTGAATTTTTCAAAAGTTGATAAAAGAAGGAAGACAAGGGAAAAGTAGAGTTGATGGGAGTAACTTTAATAACGAACTAGTTTGAAATCTCAGAAAATGTTGCATATGAAAATGAATCATCTTGATTAACTTTCAATTAGAATTCAAAATAGTAGGTTTCGTTATGACACTTTCATACATGTAAATCTTGGGACCTTTTCATGTTTACTCAATATTTTCTTTTGTAACTTCCCTCTGTCCAGCTACTGGCCCCCTTGCCTTGTCCCCTTGTAACCACATTCTCTTTTCCAACACATAGATATATCTATATCTATTATATCTATGTCTACTATGTCTATATCTATATCAACTATATCTATATTTCTCTATATATAGATACAGCTATAGATAGTGATATGTGTTAGAAATATGTATGTGTTACAATATGTTACATATATGTAATAAGTATGTCACACATATACGATACATATATGTAATAAATGTATGTCACACATATATGTAATAAATATGTTACATATGTGTGTATGTATGTGTATATATATATTTTCTTGAGCAAGAACAAGACAGGAGTCATCATACTGATTTCAAAATGTAAAAGTACAGTAATTTAAATACACATATTTATGGCCAATTTGTGTCACCCATAGGTGCCACAGATGAACAATAGGGAAAAAATTAGTCTCTGTCTTAGTCTCATACAGAAGAATGATTTGGGGGCATTATCTCACACCATACAGAATAGTCAAGTCAAAATAGATTGAAGATTTCAACAATGGACCTGAAACTGTAAAGTTACTAGACAAAGATGTTGAGAAAATGTTGATGGCATGGGTCTGTGCTAGGATATTTTGGATGACTCCAAATATACAGGCAACAAGGGCATCAAATAACCAAGGATACTCGTGATAGTTAATCCTGGGTGTCAATTTGACACTCCCAGCATTGACTAAGATCAGCTGAGACCACCTGAAGAGATTATCTGGATCAATACATTTACAATACAAAGACCAGCACTAGATCTGATTGGAACCTCCCAGTAATGGACCATATAAGCAACCATAGAACAGGAGACTGAGACAAATAGAGACTCTCCAGGAATCCTCCAGCCTTCAGCCTTCACCCACTTGCCTACTGGATGTCTGCAGTGACTTAGCCTGCCAGCCTCAGCTACCAGCCATGTCACCTCCACCATGAAAGACTGTTTCTCCCCTCTGGAATTGTTAGTTCAATAAATCCTTCTTTTTCCCTTAAGTTGCTTGACTTTGGTGCTCTCACAGCAATAATTAAGAATAACTATTATACACAAAACCAAAGAACTTCTTCTGTCCAGCAAAGCAGGGAAGTAACTGAAAAGATATGCTTCAACTAGGATCTAATCTGGCAACTGGAAGAAATTATAGGTAAACAACTTCTCTGGTAAGGAATTAATACACAAAATATATGATATTTGAATAACTCAAAGGCAACATTCTCTTGTCTCCTGGCCCTCCCCATCCTTCCTGTCTGCATTACTCACACTAGAGATGCAGTTGTCACAGTACGTTTTTTCACATCTTTTTAAATTTGCAACTTTAATATTTTAGATTTTTTTGTAGATATTAAGAATAGGGGGCCTGGAAGATGGTTTAGTGGGAAAAATGCTTGCTGTGCAAACACAAGGATCTGAGTTCAAGTCCCTTGTATACATGTAAGAAAAGCTGGTAATGGAGGTGAATGTCTGTTATCTGATCATTGATTCCCGGGGAGATAGAGGCAGAGAAGTCCTGGGACTCCTAGCCTAGAAAGTGAGCTTGGTTTTTATTGAGAGACCCTCAATATGGTGGAGCACAATAAAGGAAGATGTCTGGCATACAACACACACACACACACACACACACACACACACACACACACACGAATAGAGCCACTCAATGCCATTTTAGCACTCCTAACAATCTTTACTCTTAAAGTCAGCAGAACTAAGTGCTCTTCTACCCAAATGACCTGGACATCCTGGTTTCAAGTATAATTCTCACTGAGACGCACATAGGATTTTGAAGGACATGGTCAAATACTTGAATCAATGACTGCTGCTTCAGCTACCAAGGATGCCAGAGGGCAAACTGTCTATGCAACAGCGGAAGCCGGAGGCCTCAGGATTCCATTCTTGGCACTGTGAGAAGCACAGCAGATGTAGGCCACGCATCACTCTGGTTCAAACGGTAGCCGGAAACGCTTTGTTCTGAGTCTGAAGACTTGTGCTGCGGATTCTATGGGTTCAGATCACAGCAGACCTGCATCTTTTTTTTTTTTTTTTAATTTTTATTTATTCAGTTGTGTGTGTGTGCGTATATATGTGTGCGCGCGTGTGTCTGTGTGTGTGTGTAGAACCACGGACGAAATCGGGAACCACCATGGACGCCTCCACTTCCTCCGCCCCGGGATTCAAAGGCTCCGCCCCACCAGGGCCAGAAACGCAGGCCGCCCCCGCTTCCGCCTGGCGTCTATACGTGGGATCTGGGATCCGAACTCAGGACCTTCCGCCTGTAAGGCGGAGGCTTAACCCCTGAGCCACCTCTCCAGCCCCGAGACCTGCATCTTAAGAAGTCAGATGCCGGGGCTGGAAAGGTGGGTCAGGGGTTAAGCCTCTGCCTTGCAGGCCGCAGGTCCTGAATTTGGATCCTAGACCCCTCCCCCGTAGACGCTGGTGCGGGTGGGCGGCCTGCGTTTCTGGTCCTGGTAGGGTGGAGCCTGTGAATCCCGGGGCAGAGTAAACAAGGAGGAGGTGGAGGCGTCAATGGTGGTTCCCGAATTCGCCCGTGGTTCTACACACACACACACACACACACGCACACACACACACACACGCACACACACACACACACGCACACACACACACACACGCACACACACACACACACGTGCACACACACACAATTGAATAAATAATAATAGTAATAATAAAAAAAGAATTCAGACGCCAACACAGAATACAGACAAAGGGCGGAAAGCCAGTAACTTGTTTTCCAGAGAGGGAATAGAAAGCCAAACATCACATGTAGTACATCGGAAGAAAATATGACAGCCAAGGGTGTTGTAATAGGGCAAGTTTTAGAAAAAAAATCATACTGTTGGCATTTTTTGCCTTCCCTTTGCTGTTTTTAGCACAAAATTGGGGTCAGGGAAGAAGACAGAAGGAGATTCAATATCGCGCTGCCAGTCTACAAAAAAGGAACTTACTCTCTGAGAAGAAATTTGTGTAATTCCTGACAAGTTGTATCTAATTGTTACTATGATCAAATTGTTGATGAATTTCTCTTATCATTCTCTTTTTCTGACTTACTACATTGCCACATTTGAGTGAAGTGGACCAGGCGTCTTGGGTGGTTGCATAGAATTATGAGATTAGTTAAAATGAGCAAGTTTCGTGTGTGCGTATGTGTGTGTGGTGTGTGTGTGTGTGTGTGTATACACCAGAGGGCACTTGGGTATGTGTGTGCCTGTTGAGGTCCAAGGGTGCCATCGAGAATCATCCTGGATTGCTCTACCTCTTTTTTACTTTGCTCTGGGGTTTCCCAGACTCTGACTTCCAGGGCCAAGAGTACAGGCTGCTGCCATGTGGACTCGTGGTTTTTTTTTTTTTTTACATGGGATCTGGGATCCTAACTCAGGTCCTTCTACTTGAGAGGCAGAGGCTTTAACCCCGGAGCTGTGTCTCCGTCCCCAGAATGATTAAATTTCTTAAAATGTCAGAGGGTAGCTGAACTAATATTTTCTGTTCTAATAACCATTCCCTTTAGGTCACTCATAGCCTTGCAGCCTGAAATGTGGTCACCGTGACTGAATATAGTACCTAGGCCACTTTGAACCAGGCGGGGCATGTAACAAACATTTTCCAGTGTCCCAAGCAGAGGTCTGGCCCTTCTTTGTCTCTCCTTTCCCTTGATCACATGGTAGCCTACTGTGTTTGGGTGGTATCTGCAAAAGTGATCTGGTACCAACCTGGGAAAACTTCCCTTTCAATCAGAGTAATGGAAAAAAAAATAGTCTGAGAAAAGCTGTCAGAACTTTTTCAGAACTACAGAAATTAATCGAAAGTTTTTGGAAACCTGGGAAGCATTTTTGCTAGTAAAATGGCAGACCTCAATAATAACAGTGAGCTTTATGGCTGAGTAAAACTTACCTTGGTCCCATTCCTTGTTTCCTAGCCGAGTGGTAGCAATAAAAGTAATGGCTCCCTCTCCCAGCGCTGGCGTGGGCAGCGTGGATCTGATTCACATTATTTTATGTGTCTCTTGGTTCCTGCATACCACTGTGCAAGGGGCTTTATTATTTTTTTTAAATTAGATCTCTACATTTGCCCAGACTCAAGTCATTCCCAGAACAAAAAGTGTGTAAAAAAAAAAAAAAAAAAGTATGTTCTTACTCTATTTTTTCCTATCTGATTTGAAACGAAATCATATGCGGCAACATAAATCTGTGCTGTAGACACAGTTTGCATATGCATTTGTGATAAGAATAACTTCAAGGACTAAGAATGTGTGTGTGTGTGTGTGTGTGTGTGTGTGTGTAAAGCCTCTGCCTGCTGTTGACATTGACTTGGATTTAACCTAAGAAGGTTCTGGCACCTGGTGGGGGGTGGAGGGAAGAGGTGAAGCAACAACAGAACAGAGCTATGAGAATCTGGAGTCTTCCATGATGGAGTCCAAGGTATGGCATCCCTTGTGTAGGAAACGTAATTAAGCCATTTTCCTTTTTCTTTTTTTTGCCCTCCCCTTGCATTTTCTCTTCATGTTGCTAATAAAGGCATAACTGAACTTAGGCCAGCACAACTTAGATTCTCAGTGACACCTTATCAGCATGGCAGACGAGCTCCTACCAATGTCACGTACCAAGGGAACTGGCCACACCATAGCCACAGAAAGAGCTGAGACGAGCATATTTTCTCACTTGCCAAAGTGCTACATGCCAACAGGTCAAAGAGTATGTAAAGTCTGCCAACTACTGAACCAGCTCCCTCCATCTTATCCACTGCCCAGGGAATGGTCCCACCCACTATGGGTGAGGCCTTCTCTTATCAGTTAGGCAATCCCCACAAACTCGCTCAGAGCTTGTCTTAACTCCTAACTCTTCACAGATGTGTCCAAAGTCTCAGCCTTCAATTTTCAAATTGACGCCTATATCTAACTGGTGCCGCTTCTCAGTGTGGAGCATAGCATTAAGGGGCTTTATTGACTTTCCCATCTTGGCAAAGTCAAAGATGTCTGATTGGCACTGAAGGTTACTACTCATGAAAGATCTCAAATGTAGCAGACTCCGCTAAATCACGTCACAGTCATAAGCGGTGAGTCCTCCTCAACTGGACCCATCTGTTTCTCCTTTGGCTAGAAGAGGGGCTTCCTTTATTCTTTGTTTCTTTCAAGGAGGAGCCCAGAAGCAAAGACCGACTTCCTGACTGTCTTCTACCTTACGTAGAGCAAAAATGCTTGAAAATTTAAAACCAAGAAAATATGTATGTACTAAGATCATACTTAAGAACCTCAGAATTGCTGCTCTCTGAGCTCATGGCAGTGTATTTAGGGGTTGAAAAGCACAACACTTTCTTTCTCATTTCACACATCAGAAGCATATGTCATTGGTATATTGTTTTTGTTCCAGCAAATGTCCAGACACATGTCATTAATAGTAACCAGATGGAATTTAGTGAGCCCCCCCCCACAGGGAAGGACATAAGAGTGGGAGGAAGAATGGTGGGGGAGGAGAAAGTTTGACTTGGGAATAAGTAGGGGGTTGGGATTGGGTAATAAAGGGTGAAATGACACAAATACATGTGGAATACTCTAAAGAATATAAACAATTAAAAACATAGTCATTTCCCCGACCCAAGAGTGATGGGTCATGGCATACGTGACAGTAATGTCTAATTTACATAACTTTGCACAAGTTTTCAAATGAAATAGAACAGTGTTTAAAAGCAACCAAAGAAATCCCTTATACATGATATAAAAAGTGGTACTCGTGGGCACCATGGGTAGTTCTCTCTTAATGTTGTGTAGGAGAACAGTAGAGTTTCTTTCCAAGGACCCTTTTGTTCTAAAGATATTTGATTTGATGATTAGCATTTCTCTGACCAAGTGAAGCAAGAGACAAATTGAGAGGAGAGCCGCGGAGTAGGAGAACTTGAAAGCACCTTCAGGCCGTAGAGTAGGAGAGCTTGAAAACATCTTCAGTGCCAATCAGACAGGGTCCCCGAGACCACTTGGTAAAACGACCCATGTACCTTTCCAGCACTTTTAAACTGGTAAGTTTAAATTCTTCAGGAAAGGAAATGCTAACTCTACTGAGGAGACAAAGTGGCCTTTTAATGGTCTGTTATTTTCTTTTTCTCTCTTCAGAAACATTAAATAGATTAATCATGCTCCAGCTTTGGGGTTCTCAAAAAATTTATAACTCTTGCTTTTTTTTTCTTTCCACTTTTCTCAGGAGCAGCTAAGGACATTCTGCTTGATTTATACCTAATGAAATTTATATCACAAAGCCGTACATCATTTGCAAGAGATAAGTCAAGCTTCACAAAAACCATTTTGTAGTGGCATTCAGCCTTAATACACCCACGCAGAAATCTTTGAAAACACCTACACTTAATAAACCTTGATGATTTTATTCAAGAAGACAGAAGAAAAAGATTGACACGACTTGGAGGAATTGTAGATAAAAGCAAATCTACCACTTTTGTCTGTAAAACATTAAGTAACTTAAGTATAGCATTGGACAAGCATCCTTTGGTATTCTTTTTTTTAGCTTTGCCTTTTACACATTTTTCTGATATCTTTGACAAATCATTTGTTTAATCAACTTAAACAAGTGTTGTGGTTTCTTGATTGGTTTATTCGAAATATAAATCTATTAACTCCTTTTTGACTTATAGTACTTAAGATAGAATTTAAACTTTTGAGCACTATATAGCTCTTTGGGGAAAATGGTTAGATGTTCACTAAAATCACAAAGTAAACAGATTTCTAAAGTGTCATAAATATTCAAAAAACAGTAAAAGTTTTGTTTTTCAATCTGACATATCATGGAATATGTCCTTTTTGAATGAAAATGATGACAAACAATTGTTTAAAAACCAGCTTAAATAATATATTTGCCACTTGGGACTTTATTTGATTATACATACATTTCTAACCATTTAATAACCATTTAATGCATTGAAACCCATTCACAGTAGACAGATGATTCAGGAAGACAAGACATTTCCTAAAAGACAATGGAAAGAACTTCAACCCTCATCCACTCATGAATGAACAAAGGATAGCATAGCTCTACTTTGGCATGCCACTGGGCATTAATAATGAATACTGATGCATCCCACAGTATGGCGTGCTTGGCCTGAAAAACATTTGCTGAAAGAGAGAATCCAGCACAAATGCATATGTCACATGAAACCATTGGTGAAATGTCCAAAATCATCCAGTCTGTAGAGCAGAAATCATATTAGTGGTTGTCTACACGAAGAGCCTCAAGACTTGTGCTGAGGGGCAGGGACAGTCGTTGGATCTAAGGTTTCTTTTCAGAGTGAAGAAAATATCCTTAACCTGATTATGATGTTGATCATACAAATTTAGGACTATATTAAACAATCAGATAAGGTGTTCCCATGTGTGGTTTATGAACTACATCTCCATAAAGCTCTGAAAATCAATCTAATTAACCAAATGAAAGAAAAGCTCAAGTGATCATAATGAGGGGTCCAGAAAAGCTGTTCAGGAAATTCGACCACCATGCATTGACAAGCAAAATAAATAAAAGTCCTAGCAAATAAATAATTCGGGAAAAGTGATTGCATGGAGAGTTGAGCTGTTCAGCAGACATAGGCACTTGACGTGAAGCCTGATAACCCAAGTTTTTATTGATTTATTTATTCAATTCTGTGTGTGTGTGTGTATGTGTGTGTGTGTAGAACCATGAACAAATTCAGGAACCACCATGGACCGCTTCCACCTTCCTCCTTGTTTACTCTGCCCAGGGATTCACAGGCTCTGCCCTACCAGGACCAGAAACGCAGGCCACCCCCGCTTCTGCTGGTGTCTATACATGGGGTCTAGGATCCAAACTCAGGACCTGCCACCTGCAAGGCAGAGGCTTAACCCTGAGCCACCTCTCCAGCCCTAGATGACCCAAGTTTGATGCCTGAAATCCACATGGTGGGAGGAAAGAGCTGACTCCTACAAGCTGTCCGTTGATCTACACACACATTGAGAGAAGGGGGGGGGAGAGAGAGAGAGGATAAACAAACAAACAAATATTAAAGGTAGCAAACAATGGCTCCGGAAAGCCAGCATTACACATAATAACTAATTGTGAAATATAGAATGTCTCCCATTGGTTTTTGGGAATAGACCAGACATGTCTTTTCAGTATTAAAAATCTGAATGCATTGAAAAGGTAGCTAGGCATGGAAATCAAATAAGGAAGAAATTGTCATTATTTTCGGATGAGATATTTTCAGGTGAAATACTTGTATCTATCTTTGGAAAATGGGGAAAAAATCCATGGATAGACTCTTAGAAGTAGTAAGTTCAGCAAGAATCCTGGCTACAAGGTTAGCAAATGTCCATATTCCAATAATAAAAGCATGGACGTTATTAAATGCTATAATTATAAAGTGGAATAATAATAGCATGATTCACTGGCTGTCCTAGAATTCTTTGAATGTAGAGTCTCTCTGACTGGGCCATCTTCACCTTTCTTTTGCAGTGACAGGAGTAGACAAGCATCGTAGGAGGTAAACACAGACCTAGTATCCCAGTTCTCACACACAAGCACTATGATACCATGACGGTTACAATCCACATGCCTAGCAGCTGGGTAGTGTCATAGTTAGGCACAGATGTCAACTGGCACAGGTGTCAACTTGATAGTTGAGGTTTGAGCTCTGGGAACATTTGTAGAGAATTAGTATTTGAGTTAAGCCCAGAGCAAACGTGCAGGAGATTGTCTGGCTGATAGACAAGATCCAGCTCATGGTAGGTGGGACTAGGCCCTGGAATAAAATACAGAGAACTGGTCGAGAAAATTGGCATCCTTGTGTACATTTGGCCAGACATGGGTCTGGCAAGTAAAGATTGTTGCTCTCTCAGCTGTTACATGGATATGGTGTGGTCAGTTCCCTCAACCCTGGTGTTGGTGTGAGCTCTTTTGTCAAGCTAGACTAAGAAGTGTAACCGGACAATCATAATAGAATAAACCCTTTATTCCCTTAAGCTATTTGATGGTGGTTTATCAGTATCTGTGCAGGTGAACTGTTACAGTAGTATAGACAACATGGATGTACCAGAGAAGGGCATGCTTTGCATTCTGGCTGAGGCAGCATGAGATGGCACAAGATTTTAATCACGCTACTTAGAACAGTGTTCAACGTAAAACCCATGGCTCATTTATTTCTGTAATTTTCCACTTAACATTTTCAGACCATAGTTTGACTGTGAAAAATGGGAAGCATATACTTGTTTTTTTTAAGAATATAGAGAAATATGCACAGAATATGTAAGCATAACATAATCAGAATTAGAAGAATGAAGCTATTAAAAAAGAAAAAGACAACCAATCTCAAGAAATTTGTTGTGAGTTTTTTATCTCGGGCCAGGGGGTGACATCCAATACCCATCAGGATGGAGTGAAGGGCATTGCAGGAGCAGCAAAACCGCAAAAGAAATTCAACAAACCATAATCCGTAACTTCAGAGACTCTATATCAACCACCTAGAACTAGGCCAGCCTAATCTCTCCCCATCCTGAAGCTCAGGGAAATTTGCGGAAGAGAGGGTGATAAGGAATGTAAGAGCACAAGGATGGGAGGAGCAATGCTATGCAAGATACTCCACACAAGTTAGGGCCGAAGCAATCATAATTGGACTTTGCATGCCCTGTGCAATGTCCAACACACTATTGTCCCTACAAAGTCTAGCATTTGCTAAAAGCACCAAGATCCTTGGAGGCAAGGGATTGACAGCCAAAATAGTGTTCCTATGCTTAAGGGGAACACAGGAAAGGGTTCAGGGAAATGCCGCTGGGTCTTTGTATGTCATCAGAGAGGAGGACCCAGAGGACAATCAGGCATGCACATTAAAGGATTCTCCGGGGATTGGGGGAGGGGAGGGACTGGGGCTGGGGAGGGAGGGGTGAGGGGAGGGCGAGCAGATGGGTGGGGGGAGGAGGAGGGAGGGAGGGAACCGTTGTACCTATTAAGTTTGTAGGAGCGGAGATAATAAAAAAAAAAAAAAAGAAAAAAAAAAAGAAATTTGTTGTGGCTTAAAATAAAGAGTAGAGGGCTGGAGAGGTGGCTCAGGGGTTAAGCCTCCGCCTGGCAGGCGGAAGGTCCTGAGTTCGGATCCCAGATCCCACGTATAGACGCCAGGCGGAAGCAGGGGCGGCCTGCGCTTCTGGTCCTGGTAGGGCGGAGCCTGTGAATCTCGGGGCAGAAGGAGGTGGAGGCGTCCATGGTGGTTCGCGAATTCGTCCGTGGTTCTACACATACACAGACACACACACACACACACACGCACATGCACACAGCTGAATAAATAATAATAATAATAATAATAATAATAATAATAATAATAAAAGGAAGGATTTATTTTAAAAAAAATAAATAAAGAGTAGAAATTCACATACTTTAGAACCTCTTTTCTTTTTCATGATATTTCAAGGATGTTGAGCATTACTAATATCTATAAATTATTCCAGTATTATGCAAGTTCAGTGGAGTTCAGTTTAAAGATGCCTGTGCTCTCCCTCCTAACATCTCAGTACATTTCCAAGGGCAAGTCTTGGAATTCTTTGTTCTACTTCTCCACACGTGGAGACAAACTCTCTGATGTTTAGGAAATGCAAACAAAATGAGTCCCCCTTAAAAAATAATAGCCTTCAACTTTGTTCTAATTCAGTGGATTCATTTGTTCTTAGTTTCTCATTCTGCCTAAGTTTAAACATTAGAGGATCTTCCTAGTAATGAAACTGTATCTGTGCGTTTCAGCTCATTTTGAGCTTCTTAGCTGCTTATGTAAAGATTCATGATCTCTTTGTTGTGAGGTTTCTGTCACTCTTTTTTTAAGTGATTTTTGGATTCCTTTTTAAAATTTTATTTACTTGAGAGAGAGACAGAGAGAGAGAGAGACAGAGAAAGAAAGAGATAGAAAGAGAGAGGCAGAGAGAAAAAAGAGAAAGCCTGTGCATGTATATCATAGGACATAGATGAAGGCCAAAGGACAAGAAGTCAGTTCTTTCGTTCTATCGCACGGGCTTCCCAGGGATCAAACTCAGGTCACCAGGATAGCAAGCAGATGCCTTACACAAAATGTCTCAGAGGCCCTATGCTACTCTTTTATTTGCATTGTTTGCTGTTCTTTTCAGTCATCTTAATATAAGATCACTTTTTAATCTAGCATTTAATTTTCACTTAACATAATAGCAATAAAGAGGAGTTAAGATCTTCATATAATGGTCAGAATACAATAAAATGATCCTGATAATTAGAAATAAAAGCACTGCCAAGAAGGATGTTGATGAATGAATCTGATTGCAAAGAACAGAGCCACTCTTGGGGACAAGGTGAAACCATAGAGATTAAGGGCAGAAAGCAGATGATTTGCTAGGCAATGAAAGAATTCTGTGCATAATCTAACTTTGCTAGAGGTATACAAATAATATCATTCTTATTTCTTTTTTTATTAAAAATTTAATTATAACATTTTTAAAATTTTTTACCAGT
Organism: Typhlomys cinereus; assembly: GCA_023101885.1. Taxonomy (NCBI): domain Eukaryota; kingdom Metazoa; phylum Chordata; class Mammalia; order Rodentia; family Platacanthomyidae; genus Typhlomys; species Typhlomys cinereus. The sequence goes on from JALPQD010000672.1 coordinate 220,641, forward strand.
TCCCTCCCTCCCCCCTCCTCCCCCCGAACCCCCTCCTCCCCCCCGAGTCCCTTCCTCCCCCTCCTCTCCCTCCCATCCCCCAGTGCCTCCCCCCAATTCCCAGAGAGTCCTTTATTGTGTACGCCTGACTCTCACTGGGTCCTCCTCTCCGATGACATATAAGGACCCAGTGGCATTTCCATAAGCCCTTTCTCTTGTTCCCCTTAAGCATAGGAGCACTACTATGGCTGTCAATCCCTTGCCTCCAGAGATCTCGGTGCCCTTAACAGATGCTAGACTTTATGAGGGCAACAGTGCACTGGACATTGCGCAGGGCATGCAAAGTCCCATTATGATTGCTTTGGCCCAACTATTGTTGAGAATCTTGCAAATCATTGCTCCTCCCATCTTTTTGCTCTTACAATCTTACCGCCCCCTCTTCCGCAAATGTCCCTGAGCTCCAGGATGGGGAGAGATTAGGCTGGCCTAGTTCTATGTGATTGATATAGAGTCTCTGAAGTTCTGGATTGTGGTTTGTTGATGTTCTTTTGCAGTTTTGCTGCTCCTGCAATGCCCTTCACTCCATCCTGCTGGGCACTGTATGTCACCCCCTGGCCAGAGACAAAAAGCTGTTAAACTGGAGTCTTGTTATAATAGCACATTCAAGGTAGATGTAATAAGATTACTTTTATCTGTTAGACTATATGCCCTCCCCTTCTGGTGAGATCAGGGAAAGAATGTCTGTGACTTAACCAGGTTTCTCATTACTTACTTGCAGACCTTGATGGAGGCCTATTTTCTCTGCTATAACATGGTCCCCTCTCTCCTTGTTTCTGGTGTGGCCCTCCTAACCCATCTCACTTGTTCATAATCCTTGCAATTACTGTGTTACATAGGTTTACTTTTGAGTGTCTCAATGTGGGCTGGGTGAGTTTGGTACTAGGAGCCACCTATTAGGGAGTACATACGGCGCTTAATTTTCTGGGTTTGGGATACTTCACTTAATATAATTCTTTCTAATGACATCCATTTCCCAGCAAATTCCAGTAATTCATCATTTTTGATGGCTGAGTAGTACTCCATTGTATAGATGTACCACTTTCCTTATCCACTCGTCAACTGTTGGACATTTAGGTTGATTCCATGACTTTGCTATTGTAAACAGTGCTGCTATGAACATGGTCGAGCTTGTGCTATCGAGGCGAACCTCTGCTGTGGGGGGTTATTCCCAAAAGTGGAAGCAGGGTCATATGGCATTTCAATCTTTAATTTCTTTAAGAATCTCCAGACGGCTCGCCAGAGTGGCTGTATGAGCCTGCATTCCCACCAGCAATGTAGGAGAGTTCCCCTCTCCCACATCCTCTCCAGCATTTGTCGTTGTTTGTATTGTGGATTTTTGCCATCCTGACCGGGGTGAGATGATATCTCAGGGAAGTTTTGATTTGCATTTCCCTGATGGCTAAGGAAGTGGAGCATTTTTTAAGATATTTGTTAGACATTTTAATTTCATCCCTGGTAAAGTTTCTTTTAAGTTCCAGGGCCCATTTTTTAATTGGGCCATTGTTTCCTTGGTGTTTAATTTTCTAAGTTCTTTGTGCACTCTGGACAGTAGAGCTCTGTCAGATATGTGGTTAGTGAAGATTTTCTCCCATTCTGTGGGTTGCCTTTGAGCTCGTGTTACAATCTCTTTATCTGAACAGAAGCTCTTTAATTTCACAAGATCCCAACTGTTGAGAGTTGGTAGCAGTGACTGTGCCATTGGATGTCTGTTTAGGAAGTGTTGGCCTAGCCCAATCAGCTCGAGGGAGTTCCCTATCCTTTCAACTATGGTTTTTAAAGTCTCTGGCCTTATCAAGGTCCTTGATCCATTTGGAATTAAGTCTTGTACATGGTGACAAGTATGGGTCCAGCTTTAATCTTCTGCATGTGGAGATCCAGTTTTGCCAGCACCATTTGTTGAAGATGCTGTTCTTTTTCTATTGGATTTTTTGGGCCCCTTTGTCAAAGACCAAATGGCTGTAACTTTGTGGGCTTATATCTGGGTCTTCAATCCTTATCCATTGATCTGTGTGTCTATTTTGGAGCCAGTACCAGGCTGTTTTATAACTATGGATTTGTAGTATAGACTTAGGTTTGGTATGGTAATACCTCCAGCAGTGTTTTTGTTACTCAGGGTTGTCTTTGCTATCCTGGGTCTTTTGTGCCTCCATATGAATTTGAGATTATTTGGTCAACTTCTTTAAGAATTGCTTTGGGATTTTATTGGTATAGCATTGAATTGTATATTGCCTTTGGTAGGATGGTCATTTTTACAATGTTGATTCTGCCAATCCAGGAACATGGGAGGTCTTTCCACCTTCTGGTGTCTTCTGCATTTCTTTCTTTAGGGTTTTAAAGTTTTCATTGTAAAGGTCTTTTACCTCCTTAGTTAGGTTTATACCAAGGTATTTCATTTTTTTAGGGGCTATAGTAAATGGGATTGTTTCTCTCAAGGCTTTTTCACTTCTTTCATTCTGGGCATATAGGAAGGCCTCTGATTTTTGCACATTTATTTTGTATCCTGCCACCCTGCTGAACTTCTCAATTAGTTCCAGGAGCTTCCTGGTGGAGTTTTTGGGATCACTCAGGTATAAGATCATGTCATCTGCAAATAGGGATAGCTTGACTTCTTCCTTGCCGATTTGAATCCCTCTTATGTCCCTTTCTTGTCTTATGGCTTCAGCTAAGACTTCAAGTACAATATTGAATAGAAGTGGTGAGAGTGGACAGCCTTGTCTAGTTCCTGATCGAAGTGGGAATGCTTCCAATTGTTCCCCATTGAGCATAATCCTTGCTGTGGGCTTGTTGTATAGCTTTTATTATATTGATAAAGGTTCCTTCCATTCCTACGTCTCTAGCGTTTTGATCATAAAAGGCTGTTGGATCTTGTCAAAGCTTTTTCTGCATCTATCGAGAGTATCATGTGGTCTTGGACTTTGGACTGGTTTACATGATGAATTACATTTATTGATTTGCGTATGTTGAACCAACCTTGTGTGCCGGGGATGAAGCCTACTTGGTCCCCTTGAATGATCTTTTTATATGTTTTTGAATCCGATTTGCTAAGACTTTGTTGAGAATCTTTGCGTCTGTGTTCATCAGAGAGATCGGCCTTATAGTTTTCTTCTTTAAGTGTATCTTTAATAGGTTTTGGGATTAAACGATATTAGCTTCATAGAAGGAATTTGGTAGTGTTCCTTCCTTTGCTATTTGATGGAACAGTTTAAGGAGTATTGGTGTATTAACTCCTTAAATGTCTGGTAGAATCTGTGCTGAATCCATCTGGCCAGGACATTTTTTGGTGGGAAGATTCGAGATTACTTCTCAATTTCCTTATATGTTATAGGACTATTTAAATAATTCACAACTTCCTGATTCAATTTAGGTAAGTTGTGTTTACTTAGAAATTCATCCATCTCTTTTGTGTTGTCAAACTTCACAGAGTATAAGTTTTTGAAATATGATGTTATAATTCTCTGGATTTCTTGGGTATCAGTAGTGATAACTCCATGTTCATTTCTAATTTTGTTAATTTGGGTTTTCTCTCTCTTGCTTTTGGTTAATTTAGCTAGGGGTGTATCAATCTTATTGATTTTTTCAAAGAACCAGCTTTTTGACTGGTTGATTTTTTCTATCGTTTTCTTAGTCTCGATTTCAGATATTTCTCCCCTTATTTTGCTAATCTCTCTCTTCTACTACTTTTGGGATCAGATTGCTCAGTTTCTCCAAAGTCTTAAGCTGCATCATTAAATTATTTATTTCTGATGTTCCGTTTTTCTGATGTTTCCATTAAGAGCTATGAACTTATCTCTTAAAACAGCTTTCATTGTGTCCCAGAGATTTTGGTAAGTTGTTTTTTCGTTATCATTCACTTTCAGGAAATCTTGAATTTCCTTTTAATTTCTTCCTGAATCCAGTTCTCATTCAGCATCATATGTTAAGTTTCCAGGAGTTAGTGTATTTTCTCTTGTTTGTGTGTGTTGTGGATGTCCAGCTTTAGGCCGTGGTGGTCTGATAGGGCACAGGTTAGAATTTCAACTTTTTGTATTTGTAGATTCATTTTGTGGCCCAATATGTGATCTATTTTGGAGAAAGTTCTGTGCTGCTGAGAAAAATGTGTATTCTTTGGTGCGTGGGTGAAAAGTTCGATAGAGATCTGTAAGGTCCATTTCAGGGTTTGATTAAGTTCCAAAGTGTCTCTGTTAAGCTTTTGACCTGTTGATCTATCCCATGTTGAGAGGGCGGTGTTGAAGTCCCCAAGAATTATCGTTTGGGGGTTGATTTCTTGCTTTAGACGCTGTAGGGTTTTCTTAATGAATGTGGAGGGGCCCGGATTGGGTTCATATATATTCAGTATTGTGAGGTCTTCCTGGTGACTTGTACCTGTGACTAAAATGTAGTATCCATCTGTGTCTCTTATATTTTCTTTGGTTTGAAGTCCACTTTGTCTGAAAGCATAATTGCTACCCCTGCCTGTTTCCTGGTTCCATTAGCTTGCAAGATTTTGGACCAGCCTTTCATTCTTAGGACGTGCCTATCTTTTGTGGTGTGATGAGTTTTCTGAAGGCAGCAGATTGTTGGATTGTGGTTTTTAACCCAAGTTTGTAATCTATGTCTCTTAATTGGTGAGTTAATGCCGTTGACATTTAATGTTATAATGGAGAAATTATTTTTATTTTATTTTTATTTTTTTTCAGCTTGTTTTTAATTATGCAAAATCAAGATAAACTTCAGAAGTTAAATCATCTAGTGTAACAGTTACTCTTAAATATTGCTCTGAGGGAGCACCCAAAGTCAATCAACTTAAGGGAGAAAGGGAGGTTTATTCAGCTTACGGTTCCAGAGGGAAGGGACAGTCTCTCAAAGCAGAGGTGGCATGGCTGGCTGGCCAAAGCTGGAGGAGGCTAAGTCACCGCAGACATCTTGGAAGTGAGAGCTGCAGACTGCTTGCTGCAAAAGCTGACTTCTCCTGGAGGTAGGGTGGGACTAATCCACCTCAAGGCCCACCCCTTTCTCCAGTAAGGCTCCACCTCTCCAGGTGCCATGACCTTGCCAAACATATGAGACTGTGGGGGTTACATTTCAAACCATAACACTCCACCTCCACAGGCTCATTGCCATCTCATTATGCAAACCACTCAGGCCAATTTTAAAAGTCTTCATAGACTAGTAGTCCCAACACAGTCCAAAAGTTCAAAGTCCAAAACTTCCTGTAAAATCAAAGCACAAGTTACATACTTCCAACATACAATGGCACAGAATAAACACGCCCATTCCAAAAAGGAGGAATGGGGAAATATCCATGAAAGATTGATCCATAACTAGACTGAAAACCAGCAGGACAAACTCCAAATCTTGTACCTCCAGGTCCAACAGGTGAGCCTCTTGTTGAAATCATCTCAGTTCCAAAGGGCTTTGGTTCCATCCCTCCAATGCACCTGCCCATAAAACACTTTGCTTTCTTGAGCTGACTCCTCCCAGGGTATACAGCTCTCCTTGGCAGGTGTCCCACGTTGTGTCTGGAATCTCTAACATCTTTACTTCTCAATGGTAAACCAAGCTTTAACTCCGCAGCACAAACTGCCCTTCTTGGGCCTCTAAACTGCAGGCTTTTTTTCTCATGATGCCTGGATTCTGCAAAGTTTTGAAATCTTGGAGGAGGACTCCATGATCTCCTCCCTCTTGCATCACTGATGCCTCTAAAACAGAACCATGTGGACGACTTTGCCAAGACTAGCCCCCTTGAATCACAGCTGATTCTGCTTCTCTATGTTGACCATCTCTTTCACTCCTGGGCAGATGCTTTGTAAGAGAAACCAACTCTTGCTTTGGAACTCTATCCTTTAGCTCCAGTCTTCTGAAAGGATTTGCATTCTTATGAGTGGGAGCCTTCTTTGAGGATCCTGCCCTCAAGTTAGGACCTCTTCTATTATCCAAACTGAGAGCAGGCTTTGATTTACAAATGGAGCTAATCTCTTCAACAGCCATTTTGTTCTCTGCTTCTTCCTGGTTTGACTCTTTAAGTTTAGCATTGTATTTTTCATCATTGGATCTTACAGTTTTTGCTTCTTCCTGCCTGATTCTTTGCTCTTTTTCACAACTCTGAAGACAACTTAAAAGTAGCCATATCACATTGTCAAGACTACATTACTTTGAAATTTCCTCCACCAAGCACTCCAGCTTAACTTCAGGCAAGCTTTCAGGACGAGGGCAAAACTTCACTAAACTCTCGGCCAACACATGGCTCCATGTGTCACTCATCCAGTTGCAAACACAGTCACTGTTCCCCTCTGGACCATCACAAGCTGGGCTTCCACTGCTGCGTCTCTCACAGCATTGCTTTCCTCTGAGCTCTCACAAGAAAGGTCCCTTTGGCCCAACTGCCAAGATGCAAAGACTTTCCCAGCACAAAGTCCCAAAGTTCTCCATATTTCTCCCAACAAACAGTTCCAAAGGCACACTAGCCACATCACAGCGTTGGCCATACTTCTGGGTACCAACTTCTCTCAGCTTCACAAACAACTTCACATTGTGGTACCAGCTTTCTTAATATCACAGCAATACCCCACTACCCAGTACCAATTTCTGTTAACAGTTACTCTTTACTATTGCTGTGAGGGAGCACCCAAAGTCAATCAACTTAAGGGAGAAAGGGAGGTTTATTCAGCTTACGGTTCCAGAGGGAAGGTACAGTTCTCAAAGCAGAGGCAGCATGGCTGGCTGGCCAAAGCTGGAGGAGGCTAAGTCACTGCAGACATCTTGGAAGCTGAGAGCTGCAGACTGCGATAGCTCATCTTTCTCTCGAGTCTGCCATGCAGGAAGCCAGCAGCCCTCTCTCGGCACTCCTGGGAAGAAGCTCACGTAGAAAGGAATGAAGTTCTCCAGTGACCCATAAATGAGTAATGAGATGATGGAGTCACTCCCTTGTCCATGTCCCCTTCCCCCCTCAGTCAGACTTTCAGAGTAGAACATAGCTCCACAGTTTCAAGGCGTAGTCCACAGAATATCCTGATTCCATACTCACCTCCCCGCCCCGCAGTTCCGAACCCCAGCAACTGTGAAATGCTGGCAACTTGAGCTGCTGAGATCTGAGATCACCAGATCCAGCAATGGGTAATGAATACAATGCTTCACTTTTTTCAAGTCTCTGCTCAAATGTCACCTTACTGAAGTAGCTTCGAAGACATGCTTGGGTCATATAGCAACTTCCCTAGCCTATCATCCTCCCTTCCTTTACCTTGCTCTATTTTCTCTGCAGCACTCACCACTGTACCTCACATGGAACTTGGTTCACTGTCTATCTGCCCAACCAGAACATAACACGCACAGGACAGGACTTAGCTTTTGCTCACTTTGGCAATAGCTGGAACCTGACAGCAGATAAAGATCATTAAAGGATTATTGGTGTAGCTCTTTTTCCAGAGAATATGTTACTAGCAATAACTTATAATAATCAGATGAGTTAACCAGAACAATTACCACATGACAAGCATTGGTAATAACTTCATACCTCTGATCTAGCTGATTCTCCTACAGAGAAGATGCT
>JALPQD010000673.1:709253-855228 GCA_023101885.1 Typhlomys cinereus
GTGAATTCCCTGACCCTGAGCTACATCCCAGGGTTCTGGAGCTTTTTAGGCAAATTCATTCATTAATGGCGTTGGAGGCAGAATCCAGAGCCATACGGGTCGGCAAGTTCTCTACCATTGAAGTGCCTTGGTGTTTTGGATACAGGATCTTATGGTGTAGCTCAGGATGGCCTTGAACTTGGGATCCTCCAGTTTCTAACTCTTGAATGCTAGATGTAAGCATGTGCGTCACGCTGTCTTTGGAGAAGTACGCGTGTGCATGTATGCATGTGTTTATTTTTCTGAGACAGGGTATACAGTAACCCAGGCCGGCCTCAAGTTCAGTAAATGTAGTCAAGGATGACTTTGAATTTGTGCCCAAAGTGCTGGAATTACAGATGTGTATCGCCACACCCCCTCTCCCTCTACAGTATGTTTCAAAATGTCTTATTTGGGGGTTGGAGAGATGCCTCAGGGGTTAAGACTGTGCCTCTCAAGCAGAAAGTCCTGAGTTTGAATCCCAGGTCCCACATAAAAATGCCAGGCAGAAACGCAGCAGCCCGCACTTCTGCCCTGGTGGGCAGAGTCTAGGAAATCTCAGAGTGAAGCAAAAAGGAGGCAGAAGCAATCCAAGATGATTCCTGAAGTCACTCTTGGTCCTTGAAAGAAACACATAGTGGGGGAAGAGGAGGGGGGAGGGAACTGGTCTACCTATTAAGTTTGTATGAGCGGAAATAATAATAAAAATGTTATAAAAAAAAAAAAAAGAAACACACAGTGGCCTCTGACACACACACACACAGGCAAAATAAATAAGTGAAGTTTAAAAAAAAAGTCTTATTTGACCCGATGGGACAGGTCAGTGGGTAAGACCTCCACTCAGGACCCTGGCAACCTGAGTTTCACATCCCTCCCCCCACAAACCCAACCAAAGCTCACACAATGGAAAGCCTCTCCCTGTTTGGAGCCTGGCATTCTCTGTGTCTCTGTCTGTCTTTCTTTTTCTCTTTCCCTCTCTCTCTGTGTACATGAACGTATACACATGTTTCTGTGTGTGCAATGTTTTTTAATGTGCGTGTGCACGTTTCGAGCACATTGTGTTCCTGTGTATGTTTGTGTCATGTGTGCATTCACCTCTGTGAGTGCATACACCTGTGTGTGTGTGTGTGTGTGTATGTGTACATGTTCATGTGTGAGTGAATGAGTGTGTTCCTGTGTGTGTATATATACACATGGGCATACGTGTTTCTGTGTGAGCATGTGTGTGTCTCAAAAAAAAAAAAAACCCACAGAGGTAGGATGGATGTCTTCTTCAGTTGCTCTCCATCTTGTTCTTTTTTTGTTTATTCAAGTTAAGGGGCAGGTCCTCATGTGCCAGGGCTTGTGTGTGAAGTCAGAGAACAACCTTCAGAAATCGGCTCTCTCCTTCTCCCATGTGGGCTCCGAGGACAGAAGCCAGAGGGTCAAGTTTGCTCATAGGTGTGTTTATCTGCTGGACTGTCTCACCTGCCCTTCTTATTTTTGGAGACCCAGTTTCTCCCTGAAATCTGGCTGCCTCGCCCGAGTTGAGTCAACGGGGTGCCTGGAACCCAGCTTTATGTGGGAGTGCTAGGGATTGAACATGGCTCCTTGACGCCTGAACAGCCAGCACTTATAAAACTGAGCGACTTGAGCTCTGATATCTAGCTCTCTGTCTTGGCACCCTGGTTCTTTCTTTCTTACCTGCCTTCATTTTTCCCAGTGTGGGTGTTGAACTTCACACGGGCTAGGCAAGCACTCTATCATGGAGGTATACCTCGCTCTGCTTTTAGAGGTGGTGAGAGGCAGGATTCACTGGAAAGCAAACTCCCTGGGAACTAGTAAAGTCGAGACTCCATACTGGAAAAGCTGCTTAGCACTTGCCCCATGCTGCCAGCAGATGGCGGCAAAGGAGCGGCCTAGCGAAGGCGCCGGTGTTGGGGGCTACTCTATTCATCAATCCTTCCCAGAGCTGGGCAAAGCCCAGGTAGCTTTTCCTCTGGCGACACTTCAAGAGGTTGTATGGCTCCATCGCAGTTCCCTTCCCTGGGTCCCAAACTGGAGATCAAGATGCAGGCCGAGCTAGGGCCATCACCCCCCCCCATACACACACACAGGAGCCCACCATCCTGGGAAGTGATTCCTTTAGGAACAGCCCCAGCGAGACAGACACCCACCCACATCTCGCTTGTGCTTGGCCTTTGAGCATATCCTGCGAGCAGATTTGGGGTGAAGTAGAGAGAGGCCAGGTGTGGAGTTCATGAGATGCTTCCTGGTCTTGTTTGAAAGAAATGTTGGAGTTAGTGCTCAATAGAACCAGTGGGACTGGTCAGGCCCTGGGCTCTGAATGCCCTAATTGATCAGAGGGGTCGAAAGACAAATGACCTCTCCCCCCACACACACACCACATCCCCCAGCGTCTAAGGTATTTCCTCACAGTTTTGTGAGTTTCCAAACGCTTGCCTGAATAAAAAGTAAAGGATACAGACAGGGAAGGATGGTGGAAAATACTCCCACAACTTTTTTTGCCCTGGACACGTGTGGACTTGGCCCACACGCAGATTTGGGGAAGTGCTTGCTTTGTTCCTAGGCAGTAAAGACAAGAAAAATCCTCCTCCCGGCTTTTGCCTTCCCTCCCTCTCTCCCTCCCTCCCTTCCTTCCTTCCTTCCTTTCTCTGAATAAAGGCATAGGTGATCCCCAGACCTCCAAGAGACCCCCGCCCTTTCCAACACACAGACATTTCTGTTCCAAAATTCAAGCCCTCAGCAGGGCAGAGTGATCTAGGTTCGTGGGAAGAACCCGGGCCACAGGACACCAAGCATCAGCAAAACCCAATGCAAAATTCAAGCCTTTATTTCTCAGGCTTTTTTTTTTTTTTTTTTAACCAAAAGAACCTAGTCTTTCCGAATATCCAAACACAATGAACAAATACAATGAAAAATGAATGAAGCCCATTCCTATCAACCTTGTGAGCCAGCTATAGGTCAAGGACCCCTCTTCCCTCATGCCCCTCAGTTGGGGCCTCTTAGTGTCCAAAGCTTTCTCCCTTTCTCTCTCTCTCCCCTCTCTCCTTCTTGAAGCTTCCTAATACCCTGGAGCGTGAGGTGGGGGTCATCCAGTAAAAACTAATTTTGCTTTTATGAAAAGTGGTTTCCTTTTATTACCCACCCTAGTGGAGGGAGGGTGACCCCCTACCCACAGGAAATGAAGGCAGAACTCGTTGGGGGTGATGATGACGGTCATCATCATTTGGCTGATAAATCAATATCATTCCTTGATTTCACAGAACTTCAGCACTGCCCCTCTCACCTCCAGTCTAGCTTCCAATAAGCAGAGAGAGGAAGAGAGAGGCGTTGAGTTCTGTCTAGGCAATGGACACCTCCAATGTCTCCAACCTGGTTTCTTGCTCCCCAGAGTGGATCTTCGTTTGGTCTTACACATCCGAGAATCTGAATTCTCTCCTTCGTTTCAAAAAGCCTGCACATAGGCACAGGGTGTTCCGGCGTCGGAACACCCTGTGCCTGTGAGGTCATCAGCCCCTTGCACGCAGCTCTCTGTATCCCAGAGAAGAGTCAATTTGCTAACTGACTGTCCGCTTTGGGGAGATTGTTTGGGGAGGGAAGTCGTTTGCGGTGGCAAGTGTGTTATTGGGAGCTCCAGACTGTGCTCTCCCTGCCTCTGGTCTGCCAGTTTGGGAGGATTGGGTGGGGGGAAAGGCGGGAGGGAACCACCCACATGACAGAGAGAGACAGCTGGCTGGCACTTCCCCGGGGACAAGGCCACTCTTCCCGACAGAGATAAAAAGTTGTGTCCACGAAGCCTGCCGTCTGCTCGGCAAGTGACAGGAAGGAAGTTCGCGCCCAAATGTCAGTTGGCTGCCCGCGGGAAGTCCTTGACACTTGGGGGTCCTTGAAAGTACCCCTCCCCGGACCTGTGGCCGCTGCTTTGGGGGCTGGTGAGAGTTGTTTCCTGCAGGTCTGGGGAAGCCCGTCGCTCCTCCGGGGACGATTCCACAAGCCGAAACCAGAGCCTAAGGTTGTTTGGCGGGGAACCGGGTGGAGCTGTGGATCGAGTTTCAAAAGGTCCGATATGCAGGGCTGCTGGGCAGGGTTGGGGGTGGACAGCCGGATGACTCAGTGGTACCGTCTTCGCTGACTCCATTCAGAGTCACGTCCCCCCCTTTTTTCTCCCTTCTACCCCCTCTGAAGTTAACCCAAAGCTGGGAGACCCATGATAGGAAGACAACCAGTTAGCACCCACATTTGGGGTACAGGCACTGTGCTGTAGACAATTTGTTTCCCGGTCCCTACTGAGACTGTGTCTGCGGCTGGACCTAGGCCCTTAGGGAGCATGTGGCCTTCGGTTGCCCAGGAAACTCTGGACACCTGGCTTCTGGGTAGAGCCCTCTTCTCCACCAGGGGAATCCTCGGCTTCCAGCTGGGTCCGCGGAGTACAAAGAAGAGGCCCGGTGAAAATTCCAGCTTTGTTGAGGCTTCTAGAAACTGGACAAGGTCACGTCAGGAAAGAACGAACACTCTGTCCCTGTCCAGTCCCCAAGGGGTGGACAGCCTGTCCAGCTAGCCCCTGGGTGAGCAAGCCACTGAAAATGTTGGGGATTCTAGAATGATCTGAGGCCCGTATTTGAAAGCCGGGGACACAGGGCTTGCTCCCCGGGCCTGAGACAGAGGAGAGACATTTGTAGAACGCCGGTGGCCGGCGTCCTGACCCCGCCTAGCCACTGTTAGGCTTCCTTCCCCTGCAGCCAGACCACCAGAGGTCTCTGCTTTGGTGCCTTTCTGAGGGGGAGGGGGGCACCCACCAGCAGCCTGTTGTCATTTACCTAGAAACAACACCCCCACCCTTCCACATCCCAGTCTTCGCCCCAAAGGTGTTCTGGAGGCTGGTAGTCAAAGCAATGCTTTCACATTGCAGGTTGAATTCATGCTGAAATTAACAGTGTCCCATGAACCCAAGATTTCTCTACATCCGGACACGGTGCCTGCCGAAGTCATCCACCTCTCCACCTGAATCAGGGCTGGGATTAAAGAGGATTCCAGAACCCTCTTCCGTGGGGGGTTGGTCAGGGTTTCTGGATCCTTCTTTTCCTCCCTGGTGATCTTGGGTAAGTGACTTAATTGTTTTGTACTTGTTTCCTGCTTTGTGAAATCAGGGGTTTAAAAAAAAAAACCAAACACACTTTCCGGGGTTCATTGTAAGTGGTCGAGGTCACTTTCACCGGGTGCCCAGCCAGGGCGCACACGCCCGTCTTGCGTCCTCGATTTCTATCATCATCACTGTGCGTACTTGCAGCGCGCACATCTGTAACATATACCCCTTGATTATACGCATCTTGATTATAAAACAACCAAATGCACTTACATCCGGAACTGTCTTGCTCGTGAACTTCTAAGTCCAAATTGAAAGAGACGGTTACAGATGGGGCGCGCGGAAGAACACGGAAACACGCAGGGTCCTCCTCACACCTGTGGATCCTGGTCTCTGGTGTCAACACCCCACCACCACCACACACACACACACAAGTCACCCATAGGTACAGACTGTTTACAGCTACACCCACAAAGGCCCGGGTCACTGCTGGGGCTCAAAAGCACACACCCCCAACAGCCTTTTTTTTGGCTGAATCCCAGGAGACCAAATTTGAAACCCAGCAATGCACAAAAAGTGTGCTTTGTTCGGGGGTGTCTTGCTGTGCCCTAAGACACTGGTTGTCTGGCTGTGTGAGGGTTATGGGGACCGGGAGAGTGGTCAAATCCAGGTTTTCCTTCTTGGATGGAATTTTTCTTTCCGAATGGCCTACACCCTTTGGGAATTTTCCTGACACAGAAAAAGAGTGGGATCCGGGTCTGTGGATCCAGAGGCAGGTCCTAAGGCTAACGTGCACAGGCACACACCCTCCCCTCCTCCTCGGTGTCTGCAGAGAGCCAAGGGAGGGAGGGCAGAGGGTCGTGACCCCCGCCTCTGCCCCAGCGCGCCCTCCAGCCTCAGCAATTAGCGCGAGGAGGTCAGTAGGAACCAGGACGCCTCTACTTGAGGCTCCCAGTGCAGCCAAAGGTGACTTGGGGGCCCCTCCCCTCTGTGCATCTCAGACGCCAGCGAACAGCCAGCCTCCCCTCTTTACCTTCCCTACCGGCCAGCAGCCCCAGACCTCCTGCCTGAACCCGCACAAAAGTCACCTTACATCTCCACATCAGCACGTGGCTGGGTCAGCCCAGCTGGCCACGGGAGCTGATCCATGGCCCCAGGGGTTAAAAGAAAAGAAAGGGGGGATGATGTCCTCAGGTGCCTGGCCTTTGTCCCTGTGGTCGCCGACAGGATGAAAAACCTTTTAAAAATTTAAAAAATGAAAAAAATTGCAGGGCTCTAAAGCATAAAAGCAAATATCAAGGGGAAAGGATGCTGGGACCAGGTAAAGTTGGAGGTGCATCTGCGGGAGATCAACTCTAAGGGTCTGTCTCTACCGTCTCTTCCTGCAGACCCTGGGGTCTGCACTTTTACACGGGGAGAAGGACCAGCAGCAACTAGCGAAGGTCCGTCATTGAACTTTCAAATTGTCCTCAAAAACTTGGAGAGAAATCTGTTTTTCTCATCTGAGGTCCAAACAGGAATGAAAATGATATTTAGGAAAGCAACGGCCGGATGACAACAGAGGGTGGGGGGAAGGGAATGTTAACGGGGGTGACTAGAGCCCACCCCGGGGAGCTGAGGTGAAGCCCCCAGTTCTGCAATCGGGGAGGCACCGCTTGGGTGTTCAGCCGAGCAGGGGGAGCAGCCAGCAGGACGTGTTCGTGGGTCACACAGATAGGTGGCACTAGAAGTCCAGGGGAATAAAAAAAAAAAAAAAAAAAAAAGATGAAGGCGCCCGCCGCGAGTGGCCTCCGGGCGCCGCCGCCGCCGCCACCATAAAGCCTGCGGGCGAGATTGCGAGCGGCGCCAGGTGAGTAATAGAGAAATCTAGAAAGATTGCGAGCGGCTCAACTCCCCGCACCCCGCCCCCATCCCGTCCATCAGCGCCACAAGAGTTATTTATTAACATCACTATATACAAATAAGATATAGAGGAGATTACAAAAAAGAAGGAAGGAAAAGCTTTCCGAGGGGCTGGCTCCGGCGCAGTCCCTAAATTTGGGGGTGGGGACGGGGTAGGGAAGAGGAAGGCAATCCGAGAAAGAAAGAAAAGCAGGTTTGTTTTTCCCCTATACTGGAAACCTAGTTATTTTCTCCCCAATTTGGGAGCGCGCGGCAGGAGGCCCCCAGCCCGCCACCGCTTTCCCTACCGGGCAGCAGCCGCGTGCCCGCGTGCGCCCTTAATTTCTCCTGCGCCTCCTGAGGGAGCCGCGGGCCCCCCAATGTCCCCAGCCACACCAAGGTCTCCCTCCCCCCCCCAACAACTGAGAGAAGTAGTGGGGTGTGGAGGTCCCCCACGTGCCCGGCTGCAGCTGTTAGGGGCTCTGTCCACCTCTCGGAAAGGTCGCCATCCAGATCCACTTCCAAGTACAAACAGAAGGGGGGGAAAGGGGCTCCTCCCGCCTTGCTTTC
Source organism: Typhlomys cinereus (assembly GCA_023101885.1). NCBI lineage: Eukaryota > Metazoa > Chordata > Mammalia > Rodentia > Platacanthomyidae > Typhlomys > Typhlomys cinereus. The sequence goes on from JALPQD010000673.1 coordinate 716,809, forward strand.
AAGAGGCCGAGAGGTGACAGGGACCTGGGGCCCGGCTGGCGGGCTCCCGGGGAGCCGTGAGTGGGGGGCGGGGGGAGTCTGCCGCCAGGCGGGCTCCGGCTGGGACTTGGTGTCCAAGGCCCCCAGGGGAAGAAAAGGCGTTCGGGGTGAGCTCTGTGGGACATTTCCTGGCCCCCTCACCCTAGATCTGTGCACCCCCTTATCCCCCTTCCCAGATATACACACACCTCATAGGCGAAGCTCCAAGATTCCCAAAGATTGACAGAGGTCCTGGCTTTTTTTTAAAAAAAAAAATTATTATTACTGAAAGATTCAAAGATAGAATGAACTTCGAAAGACAACTTTCCAAAAACTGTCTAAGGACTGTTTGGAGGGAAGAGCTCAGAGGGGATGAGAGGCCTGGCGGGGAGCAGAAGAGGGGGACCCTTAGAGGAAAAACCAACTTTGGAAGCAGGTTCTGGAATTACCTTTTCTTGCCCAGGCTGAGCGCCCGCGGAGCCTGCCACACTTTGTACGCAGCTCGCCGCCGGAGTGGGGACCGAGGAGGGATGGACGTGGGGTGGGGGGCCCAGCGCTTGTTCCACTCTCTAGAAACAAGTCTGATCCAGGGGGCCTGCGCTTGTCCTCTTCCCCCGCCGGATTCACTGGGATAGAGATTTCTATCTCTGTGGAAAAATAGAGGCGCTAAAAACCCTTCTCTTGTGCCTTCTGTTTTTGTTCGGCAGCCCGTGGGGAAAGATGACTTTGGAAACAGGGCAAGTTGTCTCTCTTTTACTGTTAAAATGGAAGAATGTGACATTCTGGTTCCTTACAGGTTTTTTAAAACGAAGTTCCGTTGCTCGCCCAACCTGCTCCCTAAGTTAAAAGTACTTTGAGACAGAAGCGCTTCCTCCCTTCGTTGGAGAAAGGGACTTTTTTGTTGTCTTGTTTCTTTTTGCTCATAACGAGTGACAACTCATTCAGGTCCACTGGGGGGCGGTCTTAATTATTTATAAAGGCCAAAGAGGGTAGACAAATAAAAAAAAAAAAAAAAAAAAAAGAGGAAGCCTTTCAAGTTTCTTAACGTGGGGTTGGGGTATTGCATAAGAAAGTATTAACACAAGGCCCAAAGTCATTCCAATAAGAATTTATTGAAATTTCAGCGATGTCTGAAAGAGGGGGCAAAATACAGAAAACCAAAAACTCATCAACTATAACACAAAATTATACCTTCATGAATTTTTTTTTTCTTTCCAACTGAGCCCTTCCCTATGCACCACCCATTCAAGATGCCATTGATAGGATAGTAGTCAGGACACCAGAACACAAACAGGGAAGTAAGCCAGCACTCTTGATTCTGAAGCCGCCTACCTCCCAGGGTGTTAGATTTTAAGGAAGTGGGGACCTAGGAGGTGCCAATACCTCCCCACTTATGAACATAGGAAATGGCACCCACAATCCCTTTCTTGGACACTAAGAAAAATAATTGTGCAGAGAACTCTGCCAACGTGTAGGTGTTTGGTACAGAAAAAGTATACTTCTTGCTAGTGTGGATAGCAGGGTTCGTGACGTGGAAGTTAAAACCAACCAAAGGCAAACCAGAATAGACCAAAAACCGGACCATCGCGTTCCTATTTACACCGAGCTATATACAAGTCAATAAATTAAAGTTTAATTTCCCGAGCATTCATATTCCAGCTATTTACAAGAGTTATCAAATAATTACATAAATACTTTAATAGTCTCGCTTCTTTATTATTTTTTTAAAACCTTGTTATTGCATATATGGTAAAGAGACTGGTCGAAGGGACTGGAATCCCACCAGGGATTGTCTTCTCCCTCTCCCGACATTTTCTTGGGGGGGAACCATGGGATCGAGGACGGGGGAGGGGGCTTATGTTGCTGTTGTTTGTTTTGTTTTTTTTTCTCTAAAAGCAAGCATCCAAAATAAAAACCACAAATACATGACCGTGTAACATGCATACCGGCTCTTAAAACATCACAAGAATATTAAAAAGACACAGATTTCTTTAAGAGAGACTAACTGAAAACAGGGATTTGTTCCCTTTCCAAGAAAGCTACTCAGTAATTGAATGAGAACTGATAGCCAAGTTCTCATGAAGTTTCAGTCTTCAAACAGAATCATGTCAATCTATTTGTCCCTGTCTTTTTTTAAAATTTTTGTTTCCACTTTGACATAGTGAAGGAAAAAAATAATTCTAAAAACCCATGTGAAAAGAGAAGTCTGTGAACCCCCATCTTGGGGGTGGACTTGGCTACCTTGTATTTCAGCCACAATCTCCCATGCCAGTATCCATAGATACAACTTGTTCTAGACATGTGTTTTCTTGTGTTTTTTTCTTTTTAACCTTCCAACCCCACTCAGGTAAGTTTCTAAGCCCCAAAAGTGGGAAATAGACCCAGACATAAGAAACCACACCAAGAAGATGGGGACCTGTTTGTAACATATTCTGTCCAGGGGTGGGGTGTTGGGGGGGGTCGAGTACCCCTTCCCAGATGAGATGTAAAAAGGAAGAGGGTGACCCGCCCCCCATACACACAGAAGGTCCTCTGGTTTATTTTAAACCCAGCAAAGTGCACTGGCAGACTTGACCGAACTGGAATGCAGAGACGTCTCTAGGGAAGTTTCTGGTCCTGGTAGGGCAGAGCCTATGAATCCTAGGGCAGAGTAAACAAGGAAGAGGTGGAGGCAGTCAGTGGTGGTTCCCGAATTTGCCCGTGGTTCTACACACACACACACACACACATGCGCGCGCGCACAATTGAATAAATAAATAAAAAAGTTAAAAAGAAAGGAAAAGAAAGACAAGAGAAAGAGAAAGAAAGAAAGAAAAAGAAGGAAAGAGAGGCTGGAGAGGTGGCTCAGGGGTTAAGCCTCTGCCTTGCAGACGGAAGGTCCTGAGTTCGGATCCCAGATCCCACATATAGACGCCAGGCGGAAGCGGGGGCGGCCTGCGCTTCTGGTCCTGGTAGGGCAGAGCCTGTGAATCCCAGGGCAGAAGGAGGTGGAGGCGTCCATGGTGGTTCCCGAATTCGTCTGTGGTTCTACACACACACACACACACACACACACACACACACACACGCACATACATACGCACATGCGTATTTGAATAAATAATAATAAAAATATTTAAAAAAAAAGAAGAAGAAAGAAGGAAAGAAGGAAAGAAAGAAATTTTTGGGGGGAGAACAGAGCAGCTATCCCCCCACATCAGCCCATTGAGGAGGGAATCTAAGAAAGCTGACCCACAGTGGACACAAGATGGAGGAGACAGGGCCAATGACTACACTGGCCAGAGGAGGTGGAATCTTATGCATTCAGTGTTCCCCATCCGTCGCATGTCTTGGGTCAAGGGAGATCAACCCCTTAGGAATCTTTGTGCTGTTCGTCTGGAATAAAGTCTCACTCTGTAGCCCAGGCTGGCTCAGAGCTCACAGCCTCCCACACGTTTGGAATCACTGACCTCTATCATTTCCTACATGAGAATTGTGGAGGCCTGGGCAACAACATCACCGTAAGCTTCGAAGGCCAAGTGAGTGTCTAGAGTCTTCCATTCTTTGTAGAAGATTCTTCAGGGTTAGTACCCAGTTCTTGAACTCCAGGGTTTAATTGTCCAAAAGCCAAGAGACTTCAGAGAAAAAAAAAAAAAAACCAAAGGGAAATGTCCATTTATAGCCGGAGGGGACCCCACAACCATCTTGTGCTCTTTCCTTTGCATTTCAAAAACACGCCATTTCCTTCCGGTGGCAGGATTCGGTTTATGAGCCCAGAAGGGTTTAAGATGGACTCCCTCCCTCCTGGATCGGGAATGCCAGGCCCTACTTTGTTGTTGAATGGCAGGAGGTGGGGGGGTACCCTGGTGTGTGTGAGGGCAGTGTCTCTTGGGCAGGAAGTTTAATGCATTTCTGACCATAGGGTAGCTTGGGCACTCCCCTCCCCCCTCCCCCCCATGCTTGTGCCTGGCCCTCTATGCCACCAGGAAGGCGGGGGACATATCCACAATCCTCTGATCCTTCTGGAACCAACGTCAGCCTAGGCAGCAGGGAGGAAGCGTCTGGGAACGAGGGAGGAGGTGTGGGGGTAGATCCTGCTGATCCCCCACCCCCCAGGGCGGAAGAGGGCACAAAGCCACAGGGACATGTGCTCCTTGTCTCTCAGAGGGTCAAGAGAGAGAGAGTACTCGGGCTTTCCGAAACACAGAGAGAATGCAGGGCCATTGTGGGGCCTGAGCCTCAAGTGGGGCCCTGTGGGGGCCTGTCAGTCCACCCTCTGCCCCAGGACATTCTTGAGGACCACTTCAGACAGACCCTGCGCTCTGGGGATTCATTAAAGTCAGTGGGGCGGGCCAGGGGACCCACAAGAACACACAGTTTACTTTTGCAAATAAAAACATCAGCTTTGTTCTTGAAGATGTGTTCCCCATCAGCACTTCACCCCCCCAGACACACAAAAAAAATCCCCAAACAGGTTGGGAAATGATTGAAAGGCTGGTAGGCGGGACAGATTTCTTTGTCTGCAGGAGAATGCTTGCTATGCCAATCAACATGGCAAGGAAGCTATCAGCTGTACTTTTTTGGGGGGCACAGCACCCCTCTCCCTTTGGATCCTCCAGGCCAACCCAGTAAGCGGAAACGAGGGGCAGTGGACAGTTTGGGGGGAGTAGTTTAGATTGCATGTTTCACTCAATGGGGGTGAAAACTGATTCTTATAGAAGCTGCCCCAACTCTCTGTTTTTATGTGCGGAGCATCGAGGGTGTACTAGACGTGGACAGGAAAGGAGGGGGAGATACGGGGTGATTAGGGCTGATGACACCATTGCTGTACCTGCCAGTCAGCCTCTCCAGCCCTCCCCGGCCTCCGGGAACCCAGTCCCAGGGCGGCCTCCATCCCTGTAGCTAAGGCTGACTGATCTCTTGGTCTTCCCGCCTCTCTGCTGAGGGGTGGGATTCCAGGCATGTTCCAGCCGCGTACCCGGTTTTATGTGGTTCTGAGGATGGAACCCAGGACCTGGCGCATGCCGGGCGATCGCTCTGCCCACTAAGCCCCGTGTCCAGCCCCAAGAGATTTCACTGGCTCGGGTGTGTGGAATCCATCGGTCGTCTCCGACAGTCTTCTGGGATTTGAGACAGCCAGCGTCACTCACGGAGCTGTAGGGGTCTCTGTGGTTACGGCAGGAGCTCCCTGCGTGGCACCCCAAGGCACCTGGTTCATCTGGGTTTGGTTGTCAGGCATGTCGGTTGCAGGCTTCAAGTCCCAGGCAGCCATTTTGATCCACCGGATTGCTGGGGTGCTGAGCAGACAGTGGGGGTGCCGGTCTAGAAGGTCTGGAATCCTAGTACTGAGACATCAAAGCCAGCCTGGGCGACATAGCTCCTCCAGGCCAGACTCAGTAGCTTGGTGAGGCCGGGGTGGGGGCAGAGGGGGGAACTGTCATCCCCACCAGCTCACTGTCAACTTGGTTGGAGTCTTACCTAGGAAATTACTTGGAGATGCTGTGGAAATGCTTGTGGTTGTGATAAGGTGTGTGTGTGTGTGTGTGTGAGCGTGCAAATACATATGTGCTATGTATGTGTGTTCAGGTACATACATGCTGGGTGTGTGGGTGTGTGCGCGTGCATATGTATGTGCAGGAGCATGTGTGCCGTGTGTGCGCTCGAGTGTGTGTGTGTGCAAGTACATATGTGCTATGTATGTGTGTTTGTGCAGGTACATACATGCTGGGTGTGTGCGTGTGCACACGCATGCCATGGCACAAGGCTGGAGGACAGATGACAGCTTTGGACGTCAGCTTTTCCTTTCTACCACCCTGGCCCCCAGCATGAATTCAGGTGAATGGTGTGACGGCGAAGTTTCCTCCCAGCTCAGCTGCGTATTCGCTGGTTCCCTGGTTCACTCACTCGTTTCCTCAGCTACGATCACAGTTATTCTCTTCCACTATGACTCATACTGGAGCTCACACACTCATCCATTTGCTTAGTCCCGCATCCATCCATCCATCCATCCATCCATCCATCCATCCATCTATCCCCCGTCTAATTCCTTCACTCCATCGTCCATTTATCCACTATTTTAGTCATTTACATATTCATTCTCTTTTGAAATGACCTTACAATAGTTTATAAAATTTAATAATAAATTAACTGTACATAAATCTTGTTGCAGCTTGCCTGCATGGTAGCTGATAAATAACCATCAAATGGCTTAAGGGAACAAGGGGTTTATTTTCTCTTATGATTACTGGTTACATTTCTTAGTCCAGCTTGACGGGAGAGCACGCACCAACACCAGGGCCGAGGGAACTGGCCACACCATCTTTACGCAATAGCCGAGAGAGGAACGATCCTCACTTGCCAGACCAGCATGTCTGGTCAAGTGTACACAAGGATGCCGACTTCCTCAACCAGCTCTCTGTATTTTATTCCAGGGCCTAGTCTCACCCACCATGGGCTGGGCCTTCCCCATCAGCTAGACAATCTCCTGCAGGTTTTCTCTGGGCTTAACTTAACCACTAGTTCTCTACAAGTGTGCCCAGAGCTCAAACCTTCAACTATCAAGTTGACACTTGTGCCTATCTCTTTGTCATATGACTGGTTCCTTTTCTTTTAAAATATTTTATGAGACAGGAGAGATTGAGTGAGCGAGATAGAGATAGATAGATAGAGAGAGAGAGAGAGAGAGAGAGAGAGAGAGAGAGAATATATATGCCATGGTGCCCTGGTAGAAGTCAGATGTCCCTTTCCACTATGGCTTCCAGGGATGGAACTCAGGTAGCCAGGTCTGAGAACAAAGACCTTAATTGCCAAGCTATCTCTCCAATCCCATGTTACTTGTTCCTTATGGCCACTTGGGGCTCACAGTTGTGAATGGGGCACAGTAGAGGTCACTAGTCACTTTCTTGAGAGGAGAAAGACCCCTGGGAAAGTAGAAATCAAGGCAGGAAGGGGCCATCCAGGTGGGGGTGGTCTAGGGAACCCCTTCCCAGGTTGTTACGGCCATTTCACCGGACCAGGGATCCTTGTTTGCAATGGTCAACAAAGATATTTTTAAATAAAATGCTACTCTAAGGGGCCTAGCCCAGACTACTGTGTGTGTGTGTGTGACCTCTGTAGAAGTCGGAGTTCCATTTTCTCTCCTCACTTCTTGGGGCTCCGGGGATCCAATGCAGCTCACCAGGCTTGGCAGAAAGGTTGGGCCTACGACCTGCATCGCCACGTTTGCTAAGCCTATTCTGTGTTTGTCTGGACAGGCTCTTGATTTGTGTGTAGCCCAGGCTAGCCTCTCTGGGATCTCTCTCACACACACACACACACACACACACACACACACACCTCATCCACACATACTTATCTTATTTCTCATGAAAGTGTCAGAGCCGGACAGGAAGTGATAGCACAAGCCAGTAACCCCAGTAATTCTGGAGGTGAAGACAAGAAAATCCCAAGCTTGAGGCCATCCTCCGCTTCATAGAGAGGCTGGGATAACTGAGCCCGTCTCCGAACAAACCGACAATCAACCAAACAGAACATGGTTGGGCAATTGAATTTGTTTCTAACATTAAAACCTTGTCTCTCTTCACATGTATCTGCCCACAGCACCCTCCCCCCCATGGTTTGATCTCCCTTCAATTACTCAGTTCCCCCACCCTGCTTAGCTTCAGTGAGTTCGGGGTGGTACGGCCGGAGATCCCACGCTGTCGGAAAACTTGCGCTTGTTTCTGGCTCTGTGCAGTGGTACCCACGGGGAATGAATGGATGTGTAATTTGCATGTAATTGGCAGGTGTCTGCATTTTAACCGCCCCCCCCCCATACACTGTTGATCCCAGTGCTCGCATAGATGAGACTCCTCCCCTCCTAGGGACAAATTTCAAAGTGAGAAAGCAAGAGGTGACAGGCAGCCTGTCTTTGAGGTTTGGGGCACATGCCACCAAATGGCCTTTCCCAACCTCGCACTTCTGTCCACCGGCCCAGAAAGCAGAAAGTAGGGAGCCCATTCCTGGGTCCGTCCCTCTTTCCCTCCTGGAGGCCCGGGAATGCTCTCGAGCCTTTGCAACCTTGGTTTGCCAGGGCTAGGGGTGAGGACTTCATTAGAGTTAATGATTTCTTGTCTCTTGGAGGACAACAAGACGCCACAGCGTCGGGGAATCCCCTCCCCGGGAGGGGGCTTTCGGTCGACATTGAAACGCCATCGCTGGCTTTGAAAACAGGCAGCCAAACAGCTCGGAGCCTTAGGAAAACAAAAGGAGGAGACGGCTGGAGCCAAACAGCCACTTTGGGGCCGCTGGGCCAGAGATCCGTCCCTTACTCATTTACTGCCTCGTGCCTTCTGGAATTTTAAAAGAGGCCAAAACAAACATTTGTTTACTTGCTCTTAGTTTGTCCCCAAAGGTCCCCAGCACCACTCAGAGCCTCCAAGATTGGTGGGAGAAGTGACTAGATGGAATGACCCAAACCAGGAATTCAAACTATCTCAACCAAGAGCATTTGGCATGGCACTGGGTGCAGGCCTGGGGTGACAGAGTCGTTTTTTAAAACACACTTTGGTTGTGTTTGTTGGCGTCCGCCCAGTGACACCTCATGATCCCACCTCTCTTAGCCACCACCTTCAACCATTGAGGTGATTTTGGACCAAAGGATCTTTTGGAGTTGTGTCTGACCAGGTAGCCTGACTTTAGGGGTCACTTGTCCCATGTCATAAAATGCACCAAGTGTACAGTTTGGGGGGGGTTGGTTTGGTTTTGAGATTGGACCTTACTCTGTAGCTCAGGCTAGCTCCCTGACTTTCCAGCCTCCTGCTTTCCCCTCCACAGTGTGAGTTACAGGCCTGTACCACCAGCCTCCCTCCCAGGTACCACCAAGCTACTGTTTTATATGGACGAGACCCAGCCAGCTTGGAGCTTTGCTGGCCTGAGGGGGGGGGGGATTCATCTCTTGGGCAAGCCCCCACCTGCTTAGGTTACTGAAGGAAAGGCATTCTTTGTGCCTTGTGATTAGATCACCAGACACCCGGATCCCATGACAGAGCCATCTGCCTACTGAGAATCTCCAAAGACAATGGGTGGGAAACCTCAGGGGGCCAGGGAAGGATTGTGAGGGTGAGTCCACTTTTTCCCTTAAAAGTGAAAAAAAAATCACAGTAAGAAAGTTCCCTGTCCTCCTTAACTGTGCCCACGTCAAAGTTCCATGACATTGAAGAAAAAGTGTGCGAGTGCATGTATGTGCGTACGTGTGCTGATAGCAAGAAAAGATGTGTGTACATGCGTGAGTTTGTGTGTGTGACCAAAAAGGTGTGTGTGATAACAAGAAAAGATGTGTGTGATAACAAGAAAAGATGTGCATGCATGTGTGTTTGTGTGTGTGATCAAAAAGGTATGTGTGTGCATATATGTGCATGCATGTGTGTGTGATAGCAAGAAAAGGTATTGTGCATCTGTGAATTTGTGTGTGGTTGCAGGAAAAGGTGTGTGTGCATATGTGTGCATGCTTATGTGTGTGATAGCAAGAAAAGATGTATGTATGCATGCATGAGTTTGTATGTGTGATTACAAGAAAAGTTGTGTGGCGATCTAGCCCCTCATGGCCCTTTAGTGCCACGAGTCTGTTTCTAGCTGCCTTGGAGACAATCTAGCCCCTCAGTGCCATGAGTCTGTTTCTTGTTCCTTGCTCCTCATGAATTCCATGCCTAGGCACTGTGAGTTCTCATGGGCTCCCTAGCCCCTCATGGCTCTCTAGTGCCATGAGCTCTGTTTTATTTCTACTTCTCATGGAAGCGCCCTAGCTCTTCATGGCACTCCACGTCTGGAGTCTGTGAGTTCCAACCTTTCTCTTTTCTAATAAACTCTACCTTAATTCTCAAAAAAAAAAAGAAAAGAAAAGTTGTGTGTGTGTGCATGTGTGTGTCAAGAAAAGATGTGCGTGCCTGCGTGTGAGTGTGTGTGATTGCAATAAACGATATGTGTGTGTGCATTCATGAGTATGAAGTATGATTTCAGGAAAAGGTATGTGCGTGTGTGTCAAGAAAAGATGTATATGCCTGAGCGTGCGTGTATGTCATTGTGAGAAAATGTGTGTGCATATGTGTGTATGCATGTGTGCATGCAGGTGTGTATGCATGTCTCTATGTCTGTGTGCATGCATGCATGTGTACACATACATATGTGTACGTGAATGTATTTGTGTGCACGTGTGTGTCCAGAATTTTGACTTCATCATAGAGGAACCTACCCTCCTCTCCTCCCTGAGTCTCAGTCGCCTTTGTTACGACAGTGAGAGTCAAATCTGCTTATCCCCAGGCTGCTGTATGCCAACACTACTGCTTCTAGAAAAATCTCCTCACCCGCACCATCTCTCTAGAGATTTCTCTCACCACCAGGGAAGGCCAGAGAAAGGGGTGTGAGCCTGAGGGGGACCTTTCAGCAGCTCCCTGTGCCGTCCCCAGAGCTCTCTGTATGCAGATACACAGAATGCGCTTTATGAATGCTTACAGGAAAAGAGGAAGGAAAGGGCAAGGAAGGGAAGAAGAGAGGGAGGGAAGGAAGGAAGGAGACAGGAGGGAGGGAGGAGGGAGGGAGGGGTCTGGCAGTGTGAACCTGGCCTAGAGAAAGACGCACACTCCGTGCGGCCCAAGGCACAAGCTGGGCCTTGGATGGGAGGTACTTAACGTTCTGAGCTTTGTGCATATCAGGGAGGAGAATAGCACATCCTCCTTTGAAGGGTCTTCGACTCACAAACATGAATGAAACTGGGCTTGGCGAGATGGCTCACAGATGAGGCGCCTGCTCGCCAATCTGGGGCCCTGAGTCCAGCATCTGGAAACTCATGTGGTGGAATAGAGAACTGACTTCCAAAGGTTGTCCTCTGACTTCTACTGCAGCATCATGGCGTGCACTCTTTCCGCCTGCAAATAAAATAAAATAAAATAAAATAAAATAAAATAAAATAGATGAAGCCCTTCTGTAAGCATTTGTCCAAAGAATTTGCCCCTTGGCAACATTTTCCCAAAGTGTATGCACATACACATGCATGCACATATACAATCTCACATATGCTAACAAATGTGGCCACATGCATACATGCATGCATGCATGCATTCATATTACACACACACATTTTGAAAGTCTCTCTCTGTATCTTGGATTGGTCCGTGTTGCAGTTCGCCTGCATGGTTGCTGATAAATGACCATCAAACGGCTTAAGGGAACAAGGAGTTTATTTTCTCTTATGATTACTGGTTACAGTTCTCAGTCCAGCTTGACAGGAGAGCATGCACCAACACCAGGGCCGAGGGTACTGGCCACACCATCACCACATAATGTCTGAGAGATGGATAATCCTTACTTGCCAGACCAGCATGTCTGGCCAAGTGAACAGAAGGATGCCAACTCTCTCAACCAGCTCTCTGTGATTTATCCAGGGCCTAATCCCACCCACCATGGACTTGGTCTTCCCCATCAGCTAGACAATCTCCTTCAGGTTTGCTCTGGGCTTAACTCAGCCATCAACTCTCTACAACTGTGCCCAGAGCTCAAACCCTCAACAGTCAAGTCGACACCTGCTTAACTATGACAGTCTGTAACTCTGTCCTCTTGCTCAGCCTATTACCCTCTGTTGGGATGTCAGGAGTGCACCTCTGACCCCCGACTGAATCTCTTGGAGGATGTTCCTGGGGTTCTTTACTTGTCCTTCCCAAGCCACCCCAATACATGTGTTGCTCACACTGACGTCAGCGCAGGGTTCCCCGCCCCAGGCTGAAGGAGATCAAACCGGTCCTGCCCTGACTAACCAGAGACCAAACCAAGAGGGCCCCTGGGCACCCCATATCCATGCCCACCCTCAACAGCTTCCAAGGGGGGCTAGTGCGAACCAGCCTCCACCAGCCTCTTTCTAGAATTCCCTGGCCCTCTGAGCTGCACTCTCTCCATGAGGCTGGGGGGGGTGCCGTGGGGTTCTGAGACAGGGTCTGGATCATTGACAGGTGTCATGGCGACCATCTCCCACCCCACATGGGCATCTCCCAGAATTCCCCCCCCCCTTTTAACTTCTCCAGCAGCTTGCCAGGGCTGATCGGCAGTGAGACCAGAGAAAGATACCCAGGGTCAGAGAGGCATGAGAACACCCAAGATCACCGGGTCAGTGGATGGAGACCCAGAACTTTCCATACTCAATCATTCCCAACTCCTGGTCTTCAGACTCCACCTGACCCGCCCAGTCTTGCTATTTCCAGCCTGTTGCTAGGAACCAGGACAGTCAGGAAAGGCCTGTTTACTCTTCGCTAGTGCTGAGGCAAACAGACCCCAAGCTGTCATGGGTGGAGGATTCAGGGAACACATGGTTTGAAGGGGAGGAGGTGGGGGCGCGCCCTCAGCAGTGGCTTGAACTCATGTGCCGCATAACAAGGCTAGCCTTGGACTTGTGACCCACCGCAGCGTCCTGAGTGCTGGAATTCCTGGTGTGTGCTAAGGTGCCTGGCCAGAAGAGAGGAGGAGGAGGAAGAGGAGGGGGGAGAAAGAGGAGGAGGAGGGATTAGCCATGATGACATACATCTGTAATCAAACATTCACAAGTATCAAGATTCCAGGGTAGCCTCGGCTACATGAAATGTTTAACGGATTAAACCTAGCCAAGACTACATGACACAATGAGATTTTTTTTAAAAAAAGGCTTTAGAGAGTAATTTACCTTCTTTTCATTTTGTATTTTATTTCTGTTCTGTCCGCCCTTTCAGAGATTTTCCCACCGTTGACTCTTTTCTGATTACATACTTTCACTGCAGAAGCAATATGTATTTTTTTAATTAATATATTACTGAGGCAGCAGCTCAGCGATTAGAAAGCAGGCACCAGAGGTCCCGGGTTCAAGCTTCAGTATTGTGGAATCCTCTGCCCAGGATAGAGGATGTGGCTCGGTAGTCGAACATGTGCCTCCAAGGGCGAGTTTTGTTCCCTCGCACCATCAAAAAAAGTAAGTCTGGATCTACTTTCAAACGAATTAAAAAGAAAACGGCACAAAAATATAGGGCTAAAATGCAGTGTAAAGGGGTCGAGATATACCCTGGAATTCTATCTAGTCTTTTAAGAATGACATTGGACTGGCAAGAGAGCCCAGTGGGAAAGGCGCCTGCTTGCAACTTGGTGACCCCAGTTCGAATCCTGGAGACCAGCGTTGTGGGAAAGAAATCTTCTGTCCTCTTTCCTCCCCTGGTGCACCATGGCATACGTGTGTGTACCTTCTCTCTCTCTCTCCCCCCTTGCATATAAATAAATAAATAAAACATTAAGAAAAGATTGAAATTCCAACTTTCACAGGAAAATGGATGGAGGTGCAGGTCATGTTGAGCGAAATAAACCAGACTCGAAAGTACAAACGCCATGTGTTTTCTTTTCTAAGTGTTGGTATAGAGGGTGCAGAATAACGAGAAAAAAAGAAAAAGGAAAAAAAAAGACAAGAATAGAAAAAGAAAAAAGAAAAGACAAACATGCAAAGGAACCGTCTGGGGAAAGGGCTGAAAACAGAGCTGTGGAGGGCAGAGCCTTGGCCGGTGACTCTTCACCCCTCTGCCCTTAGCAACATCCCAGACTCCACTCGGGATCCACGGGGCCTCAGCTCTCAGTACAGAGCTGGCATCGTGTGTGCGTGTGCGCATGTGCGTGTGCATGTGTGTGGTGATGCTTGGAGGACTCAGAGCCCAGAGCTCCCTCCCAAGATGGAGTAGAAGAGTGGCTACCCGGGTGTGGGACTCAAAGCCCACTGGATGGACGCACACAGGGTCTCAAACCAGGAATATATGCAAGGGGCAGAGCAGCAGTCCCCAGATTCTTCCCTCTTCAAGATCTGACCTTCGGGAGGTTGGAGGTGGGAGTGGGGGAGAAAGGAACCTTCTAGTCTTCCAGTTCGGAATCGCCTTTGGCTGCAGGGCCTTCGCTCAGGGGCAGGCGGGTCGCGCAGGGATGAAGGGGAGCTGGTATGCCGGGGTGCCTCTGATGTCTATCAGGATGATGGTGGCCGTGGTTGTGCTGATATCCTAGGCTCCCGCAGTAGCCAGTTAGCTCAGCAAGATCCCACTGGCCCCCACAGCAGGAGGGAGCGAAGCCACCATCCACAGATGGGGGCAGTGGGTGCAGGACCCAGACTGACCTGCACTATGTTGTGTTTTGGGGGGTCGCCTAGGCTAATCTTGCACTCATGATCTTCCATCCTTTGCCATCCAAAGCGTGTGACCTCATCACCCCGGGTCGCATCTTTAGCCTTGGGACCTCTCCTTTGACTCAACAGGACTTGGCCGGTGTCCATGCTATATATGCCCAGTTCCCCAACTAGAAACACTGTGAGGGTCATTTCTAATTGTGGAGATTGTCGTTCAACATATTTAATGAATGAGACACACACAGAGATTGAAAGAGACTGAGAGAGAGATTGAAGAGAGAGAGACAGAGAGAGAAAGCATGCACGTATGGAGGTCAGAGGACAGCGGTCAGCAGTCGGATCTCTCCTTTTACCACGTGGGCTGTGGGACTAGACCGCACGTCGCCAGGTTTACGTGCAGGCGCCTTTATCCACTAAGCCATCTTGCCGGCCCCGGGAGGCAATTTTTCTATCTTCAGGATTAAAAAGAGAAAAAAAGAAAAACAAAACCATGGAATTCTTGTTGTTTTTTTTTTTTTTAAATCTAAAAAGGACTTAAAAAACATGAAAATGACTCTGCATACGTGTGTATGCGTGCACTTGTTTAGGTGCACATATGCTATCGTTGAAACTGACATGAAGATGCATTTCATAATAGAAACTACTGTGAGTGCGTAGAAGAATGTTCCTAGGCGATGCTTGCCGTAAGCAAAGGGTAAATTATCGTGATATTTCAACTTTCTTTCACATGGTTTCATAAAAAATAACCACTGGAGCTAGGCAAGGGGACATTCTTGTAATCCTAGCATGGAAGAGGCCAAAGCAGGAAAACGGAGAGTTCAACGTGAGTCTGGGTTACAGAGCAAGACCTTTTTGCAAAGAAAAAAAAGCTAGACAAACTCTTCCCAGTGTTCACATCTGATTATTTTCTTAAGCAACTGGCTAAGAATTTACATGCATGGATGTGTCATGTCTGCACAAACACACACACAAGTGATCTTTGGTTATGATGTAGATTGGCGCATGCTCGTGTGTGTGAGTGTTTGCGTGTGCATGTAGGTGCACAATCCTATGTGGGCGTGTGTGGAGGTCTGAAATCATCATCCTGGGTTGCTCTCCCCCCTTATTCTTTGGAGATTTGGTATCTGATGAAGCCTAGAGGTTCACATCTAGGTGTGGCGTGGAACTAGCTGCTGCTCTGGGAACCCCCAGGTCCTTTCACACACCCACTTAGTGCGCTATGGTCGCCGAGGTGGGCGGATCTCAAGCTTGGGCTCCACAGTTAGGCCGGTTTACACCACACTTGTCTGCTCCGAGTTTCATGGCACAAATCCCACGTGTTTGAGCCAATTCCGTTTGGTCTTTCCTATTGATGGAGTTTTAATTTGTCTACTTTCCCCAACTGCAGCACGCATCTTTGCCTGCAGACCCTTCTTTGCTTGCAACCCCTCCGGAAGCTCTTTGGTAAAGAAAGGCAAGTCTTTATTATTATTTCCCCCTCCCTCTCTCTTAAGTTTTAAAGACCTTTTAGTAAAAAGCATGGTAGAGTCCTCCGCCTTAACGACTGTTTTTCTAATCCTTTCTCTTTGCCTGCAGTACTTTACAAGATCTCATTTAAACTTTTACAACAATGCCTTTGGCGTAGGTACTGTCATTATCCGTACTTTTTTTTTTTTTTTTTTTAAAGAGAGAAGGCCGAGGCTTAGAAAGGTTAATAAGTTGTTCAAAGTCACACAGCCGGCTTTATCTGATTCCAGAAGGTCTGGGACTCTTGAACAATTAGCTCTGCTTAAACTAAGAGGCGCCTACAATTTCCTGCTATGATCAAACCACACAAAGGCCAGGCTAATCGGGCTGCTGAAGTGGACTCGGGGTGCAGAGCGCGGTCAGGCCCGCGGGGTCCGCTGGAGCTCTGCTGCCCCCTGGCGGACACACCCGCTCACTGCAAGCCGGTCCCTTGGCCTGCGGGTCTCCCTGTCCCCGAGAGGACTGAGATCATTTTTTGCTTCCTGGAAGCTGAGACTACTGGAGGAGACGGCTCAGGGGTTAAAGCCTTTGCCTCGTAAAGCAAAAGGACCTGAGTTTGGATCCTCAGATCCCACATAAAAATGCTGGTGGATATGGCAGCGGCCCGCAATGCTCTCCCTGGAAGGTGGCGCCTGCGGAACCCCAGAGCAAAGCGATAAGGAGGTCGAACAATCCAGGATGATTCTCGATGTCGCCCTTGGGCCTCCACAGATGCACACATTCAAGCTTCCTGTTGCAAACACACACGCGCACGCGTGCACACACACACACACACACACACACACAGATACTAGTTGCAAAACCTTAATCCAGTTGAATCGGACACCCACCCTCACCCTTCACACCTATTAATTTATTTTTATTGATGTGGTTTGTTCAAGACAGGGTCTCGCTCTGGAGCCAGGGGGGCTACCTTAGAATTGGGTAACTGCGCAGGCTTTCTTGGCCTCTTCGAAATTTTCCTGCATCAGCCTCCAAAAGTCTGGGTCATGAGGTGGTACCACCTGGTCCAAGGAGGCAGCAGGTCTTATGAAGCCCCACTTGAACCCACCCCAAGTCCTTTGGTGTCGCTCTACCACTGCGGTACACCCCAAGGGACTGGGATTTTGTCCAATCAAAGACTCCCATCTCCTGGCTTCAATGATCGGCTCTAGGGTCCTAAGGCCCAAGTGTGGCCAATCAGAACATTTCCTGGAATTGAGTTTCTAGGTGACAAAAGAAAATGTTATTTTCTCTTAGTCTGGGGGTGTTGGGGTGATGTGCCAGGCTCCCCAGGAGCTGAGCTAACTCGGATCGCCCATAGGAACCGGCGGCAGAGAGTCCCAGAAGGTTCTGAGCTGCTCAGAGTCACCTGGGAGCCTTTTTGCTCCCAGGAAGATTGAGGGGATGTTTTACAAACGTCATTTCTCAATGTCTGTTGAAATAAAACCATGTATAATATTTACATGCATTTCCACATCAAATACTAACTATGCAGTAACAACAATAGTGAGAACAGTGCCTTTTGGTCTTTTGAATTTTTATTTTTTTCTTTTTCTTTCTTTCCTCTTCATATATCTTGCTTTTTTCTTCTTTCTTTCTCTTTCCCTCTTTCTTCTCCTTTTCTTTCCCTTTCCCTCTTTCCTTTTCTCTTTCTTTCCCTCCTTTTTTTCTTTCCTTTCTTCTTTCTTTCTCTCCTTCCTTCTTTCCTTCCTTTCTCTCTCTCTACTTCCTTCTTTCCTTCTTCCTTCCTCCTTCCTTTCTTTCATTCTTTCTTTCGCTCTTTCTCTCTCTCTCTCTCTCTCTCTCTCTCTTTCTTTCTTTCTTTCATCTCCACATGTAGCCCAGGCTGACCCTAGAACTCACACGATCCTCCTGCTTTGTCTCCCCATGTACCCTCCATGTGGATGTATGGGAAAAGCACTGTACAGCATATCGCTGTCAGACTTTCATTTTGTTTAGTGTTTGTATTTCATCTGTGTATGTATGCCTAAAAGAGAAGGGAGAAAGTGAAGGAGAGAGAGAGGGAAAGAGAACATGTGATCGCCAAAGGACAACTTTCAAAAGTCAGCTCTTTTTCCAGCCCCATGGACTTCCCAGGATGAACTCAGTCACCAGGTTGCCCACAGATACCTTTACCCGCTGGGCCATTGCGCGCACACACACACATACACACACACACACACACACACACACACACACACACACACACACACACCTTTATTTTGAGACAACGTCTCGTGTAGCTCATGCTGGCCTTGAACCCTTTCTAGATACAGAGGTTGGCTAACCTTGAATTCTGGAAACTCATGCTTCTTTTTCCCAAATGCTGGGCTGCAGGCTTGCAACCCCTGCCGGTGCCAGCTATGTGCTTTCATTCACTGGAACCAGGTTCAAATCTCACCTCTGCTGTCCTCCTGGATTAGATCCCTCTGAGCCTCGGTTTTCCCATCCACCAAATGTGTGGCGAGGACACAGGGTATGCAAAGTGGATGTGACTTGGCCAAGTCCTGGTATCGGAGCGTTCTCAAGTGTGTTTTGTTCTGTGAGACTGTCCCCTGGTAGTGTTCGGGGTTCAGTGGACGTATAGCTGCAGGAAGCAGTGCTTTTGTGAGTTTTCTCATTATGACCCTTCATCTAGGTTAATGGGCAGTATATGGGGGCTCCCACGAGCTGCGGTGTGTCCCCAGAGATGGAAGAATTCCCATGCAACCTCAGGCCTCCAAACAAATGTCTTCCCACACTCAGCACAGCCCATTCCCACAATCCCGGGCCTCTCCAAGGAATACAAGCGAGCCAGGGAGTGGGACAAGTCCCACGGTGGCAGGGACTCCCCCGGGCGGCGTGCTGGACCTGAGAAGCAGGTCCTGGTTAAGGGACCCGCGTGCGGACTCCATGCTGGGGACTCCCGGTTGGGTCCACACTCTGCCGGCCGCAGACAATCTTCGGCCTCCAGTCCCATCTCCAGCCATGTCTCTCCTCAAGGACATGTGTGGGGACGACTATTCTCTCTGGCTGCATGTGACCTCGGCGAGGCTCGTCCTTGCTTATCCTGGGAGCTGGGATGCTTCCCAGAGGCCCACGGGTTAGATGTGACCCCGGGGAGGCGCCCTCGGGAGATGTTGGAGCCTTTAAGAGCTGGTCTGGTGGGAGCCTGTAGGCACGGGGAGGGGGTACCCTCCAAGGACATTGTGGGACGGGGGCGATGCCCGTCAGTAAAGTGCTGTCCTTGCTAGCTAGAGGACTTGAGTCCCATCATAGACTGGTGGCGCGAGCATGACTTCACGTGTTTGCAATTCCAGCACGGAGAGGCAGCGACAGGCAGATCCCGGGCTCGCTGCTGCCCGCTGCCCAGAGAGACGCAGCTCCCAGGGAGAGTCTGTCTGCACAAACAAGATGGACTGCTCCTGACAGACTCCTGGCCAACATATACACACGTGCACACACATGTACACGTATGCATGCCCACACACAGACATATGTGCACGCATATCCACACACGTATACATTCACACAGATACAGGTGCATGCATACACATGTATGCACGTACACATATACACACAGGCAGACACATATACAAAATACACACCGTGCACGCACACATATACATACACAGACACACTCCCCCACATATATATACACACATACACACATCCCCCACACATATGTGCACACACATACACATTCACACATGTATACACATAGCTACCTGCACACATACAGATGTACACATGCACACACACACAGTGCATACACATGCACATACATGTCTTCACGTACACATATAAGCATATACACAAATCATATACAGATATTCACATTTACATGCATGTACATAAGCAATACATATACACACATGTACACAGATAAACACCTACATTCCTGTACACACCTACACACACCATACGCATGCATGTACCTACACATACTCCAACACAGAGTATACATACATGCACATGCTAACTGGAGAGGTTAATATTAGTAGCTCACTCATCAAATGTGTGTGTGTGAGTGTGTTGTATCTGTGAGACCCAAGGGTGACATCAGGAGACACCCTGGATTGTTTTATCTCCTTCTTGCTTTTTTTCTGGGGTTTCTCAGGCTTCACCTTCCAGGACTAGGAGTGCAGGCCACAGCTTGGTGTTTTTACATGGGACCTGGGTTCCAAACTCAGATCCTTCTGCTTGCTAGGCAGAGACTTAGCCCCGAACCATCTCTTCAGCCCCATTTTATTTGAGAGGGAGGGAGAGAGAGAGAGACACAGAGAGAGAGAGAGAGAACATACATGTCAGGACACACGGGTGGAGGTCAGAGGACAGCTTTCAGAAATCAGTTCCTCCTTCCTCCATGTGGGACTCTGGGGCTCGAACTCAGGTCTCCAGGTTTACAAGCAGTCGCCTTTACCCACTCTGCCAACTCACCAGCTCCTCTTGGAACGACTTATATTAGAGGATGCATTCCTTTTCCTGTGTCACAAGTGAGGAGACTGTGGTTCAGAGAGGTCAAGTGACTTGCATGAGGGTCACACAGGATTTCCAAGCCAGGAAAGGAGGCCTCAGCCCAAATGGTCTGACCGCCTCTCAGCGAGAGAGGCAACATTGCTTTATTTCAAAGACTGATCATGTGAGCCAGTGGAAGATACTGAATCCAGAACTCTGGGAGACAGACGCCCATAGGGATTAAAAGATGACCACAGGCCAGGGGCCGGGGGAAGGGGGGGGGGCGTACCAGAGAGGGGAGGGCTGAGGTCAAGTAGCCGCCACACTGCTGTGATCCGCAGACCCATGAACACTCCCTCACCTTCCATATACAGCCACAGGCCGACGGGACCAAACCCAGAACATCTCATCTGTCTCCCACCCAAAGCCACCGAGCCCTGGATTCTGGTCTCTCCCAGCATGGCCCCAGCCCACGCCTGGCTCTGCCGGGAAACTGAGTTTTTCGAACCTGTATAATTTTGCCTTGGTTTTACTATGGGCATAATAAAGGCTCGTTGTAAGCATTCAAAAGGAAAAGTAAATATAGAAGAAAGTTGGGGTTTTTTTCTCACTCCAGCGCCCGGCATGATCACACTCACCACAAGAATGACGGGTTGTGTTTAAATGACTCGATTTTTTCATATGTAATTTTTTTATAGAAATAGAAAGCATTAGATAATCCACTTTCTCGTAAGCTTTTTTTTTTTTAAACTTAATAATAGATGACAAACAGCCTTTCACTGCGGTACCTTTGACTCTCTCCCAAGAGCTCTGCACTAGGTTTGCGTCAAGTTGATTTCATGGGGCTGAGTGGGGAAGGCACGTCAGGTGAGCCAATCTGGAGACCTGAGTTTGAACGCTGGAAACCCACACGGTGGAAGGAGAGAACCAATGCGGAAAGTTGTCCTCTGACCTGCACTTATACTCCATATCTGTTCATCTTCTCCCCCCCTCTCAAGACTCTGCCTAGCAAGCAAAAGGCCCTGAGCTTTGACTCCAGGTTCCATGTGAGAACACCAAGCGTAAACGGCAGCGGCCTGTACTTCCTGCTGGAAGGCGGAGCCTGGGAAACCTTAGAATAAAGCAAAAGGGGTAGAAGCATCCAGAATGATTCCCTTGGGCCTCCACAGGGACATGTAGTGCCCTCTGATACACCCCCCCCCACACACACACACTAATGAAGTGGATTTCACAAATGTCCGGTTGACGGGCATGGGGATTGTTGGCTGCAACACCCTTGTGTGGCTGGGAGATATGTCTGCTTTGCATGTAGGAGGCCCTAGGTACCATTCCCAGCAGTAGATGGGTAGAGATGAAGACAGGTATCTCAGGTGATTCTTAGGACGTCACGAGTGAATCCCGCCTCGGTCAGCTCTTGGCTTTGAGGCCGAGCAGGTGGACGGATGCTGTCCTGACTGGTCTGCTGGCCCCTGTGGTCCCTCAGCAGCCTGTGATCCCTGCTCACCTGGGACCCCCTTGCCCAAGGCCATCCCCTCCGAGGTCCCCCTTGCCCAAGCCCATCCCCTCCGAGGTCCCCCTTGCCCAAGGCCATCCCCTCCGAGGTCCGGGCTTGGGAGTCCCCACTCTGCTGCCAACACACAGTCAGCTGGTACGTGTGCATGCACCTGTGTGTGTGTACGTGTGTGCGAGCACGTGTGTGTGTGTGTGTGTGTGTGTGTGTGTCTGTGTGTCTGTGTATGTGCATGTGTGTGTTTCAGGATCGCTGAGACCGGGCCTCCCACCAAGGATAACCTTGAACTTGTGATCCTCCTGTGCACTGGCTGGCAGCTGTGCCACCACACCTGGTTTATGCCGCGCTGGGAATGGAACCCGGGGACTTCATGCTAGGTCAGCGCTACCCACTGAGCCACAGCCTTGGTGACCCTCCTTGTTCGCTTGAACAGCCCCTCGTCAGTTTCCTTCAGGCTGCGGCCTGTCCTCTCCTCCTTGGGGGCGACATAGAGTTTCCACTAGCAGCTGGCCCAGGAGAGGAGGAGACCCCCCCTGCCCCTTGAGCAGGTCTCTTGAGTACCCCGTAGTTGCGACCAGCACCCAGTTATGCCCAGGGATGAGGTCTCACCCAGACCTGACACGGTGGCTGTCATGGGACCCGTGACCACCGGAGGGGATCAGAACCATTTCCATGGATGTCTCACCCCCCATCACCCCCCCACAGAGGGCTTTAGGGCCTCACCCTACAGCTGGCCGCCCACCATGCATAGCGTAGCAAGGAGCGAGGAGCTGGCCCTGCCCCTCCGCCCCTGCGATGGGGAAGTTTGGAAGCTCCTTGCTTTGCCCCTGTTCCGCCCGTGGGTGTAATTATCATCAGGGGACCTGCAATTACTCTTCCTGAGTGATTGGGCCCCGGGCTCTGCGGGGGACAGGGGACAGCTTGGGCTTGCGGAGCCCCAGGGGACAGGCCTAGGGTGTCTGCAGGAAGAGAGGAGGAGGCAGAGGGCAGGGGACACAGAGGCCAGGCAGGGTCAGGGCCCCTTGGGTGACATTCATCAGAAGTGGGGCTGCACAGAGCTGATGGGGGGAAATGAATGTCTTTATTCCAGGATGCTGTTCCGTCTTCTGCTAAAATTTCCCTTTTCTCCCTTAGAAGTTCTTCCCTTCCAAACTGCCCGTGCTGCATTGCAGACATACATATGAGAGCCAGCGTACACACACGAGAGCCAGCGTATACACACACACACGTGCACACACACACCTTACATCCCACAATATCTATGGGGGTTGGCCATCATCACATGCTATAGTGACCCAAATCAGCAGGCACTCACATGCCCAAGAAGGAAAGGAGAGAGGAGGGAGGGAGGGAGGGAGGAAAGAAGAGAGAGGAGGAAAAAAGGAAGGAAAGAAGGAAAAGAGGAAAGAAGGAAGGAAGGAGGAAGAAAATAGGGAAGGGGGAAGAAGGGAGGGAGGAAGGAGGGAGGAGGAAGGGAGGAAAGGAGGGAGGAGGGCTGGTCTCTGGCCCTCCTGACTTCGAGGGGAGGAAGGGAGGAAGGAGGGAGAGGAAGGGAGGAAGGAGGGGGAGGAAGGGAGGAAGGAGGGGGGAGGGCTGGTCTCTGGCCCTCCTGACTTCCAGAGTGGCTGTCCATTCCAAACAGAATCCACCCCTGGAAATGAACTCTTGCTATACATTTGGTGCCTGGGGACCTGGGCTGGGTCACACCATGGCTGCAGGGGTCCCCCCCATCCCCTGCATCGGTGCCCCACATTGAAATGAGCTCCACAGCAGCTTACACTAGAATTCAGGGGACTCTCATCCGGCCACCACGCTGAGCTGTGTGCTATGCAGTGCTAGGTACCATATGTGTGTGTATCGTGGTATGTGATGTGTATTATGCTGCCTGTGCTACATTGTGTGTTGTGTTGCGCGCAGGTGGTGGGATGGCGGAGCCCCTCAGGAAGGGACAGGAGGGTGAGTGATGGCCCCAGGGCCGGACATAACCTTCTCAGCTTCTGATTCATGGAGACGTGCGTGTGAGCTACACAGACATACCAGCCGCTGACAATCCCAAGCGCGAGACTGACGTTGGGTTTCCCTGTTGGTTTGCCCAGTCTGGCTGGGACTTCATGGGACAACATGGTCCTGTCATCCCAACACTTGCGAGGCAGAGGCAGGAGGATGAGGAGTTCCCAACTAGCCTGCACTCGAACTTGCGTCTTGAAACTCCAGGAAAGAAGATGGTGGAATGAAATACCTGGGAGCTCTGGGTCTGACGGACTTGGGGTTGCCTGTGGGCTGATGCTTTGTGCCTCCTTTCTCTGGAGGGGACAGGAGTAGGAGCATCCCCCCAGGGAACCTCGTGTATGTCCCATCTAGGCTCCCCCAGCCCCCAGGGGGAAGTGGGTCAGAGTACACTGGGGAGCCAGGACTGGGCCCAGATCCTGTGGACGGTCAGGCAGGGTCTGAGGGGCTCCGGAGGTGACATCCTCTCTGGAGGGAGGAGGGAGGGCCCCAGGTGGAACAACAGGAAAATGGGGAGGGGGACTTCGGGGCGATGGAAAGCTTCCTGTCGCGCCCAGGTGAGCCCACGTCCTGTGCGGGTCATGCTTCCCATTATGTCACACACGAGGAGCCTTCCAGAGCTGCGAGCGGGAATCGCCAGGCAATGGCAGGTTACGGATGAGTAATGATCCCCCTTCTCTTCTTGAGAAGCCAGCAGGCCCTCTACAGGTGTCATCATCTCGGGCTTTTGGGGTGACCTGTTGGCAACCTCTTGTGATTGCAGAGTGGGTGGAAACTTCCCCAGCCGGCCACAGGTGGGACCAAGCGTGGGGCCACAGCGCAAACAGAGGCCGCTCTGGCCCCACCTCCGGGGACACAAGGAGCCAATGAGGAAAGAGCTGCTCTGAGACCAGGAGGCGGGGCTCACCTGAGCGCATGGGGGTGCAGAAGAGCTGGGCTTTAGTCAGAGTTTGCGTCTGATTCTCCTGCCCCAAACAATCTGCAGAGGCATTGTACTCTTGACCCGGGAAGGCGGCCTTCGCTGCCCCTCTCCAGGGACTGCCATGCAAGACTCTGGTCAGGACTGGAGAGAGGGCTCAGGGGTTTAGCCTTTGCCTCACAAGCAAAGGACCTGAGTTCAGATCCCAAGTCCCATGTAAAAATGCCAGATGGATAGAATGGCGGCCTACATTTCTGGCCCTAGAAGGCGGAGTCTTGGAAGCCCCAGAACGAAGCAATAAAGGAGGTAGAAGCAGGATGATTCTTAATGGCACACTTGGGCCTCCATAGGCACACACACTCAGGTGCCCTCTTGTACACACACACACACACACACACACACACACACACACACACACTCTCTACTCTGACCAAAGCAACTTGAGGAAGACAGAGTTTGCTATTTCAGCTCACAGCTCCAGAGAGCACACAGTTTACCATGGGGAAAACATGATGACGGGTGGGAAGGAATGGTAGCCAGGGTCAGAGACTGGCGGATCCCGATGCAGCCTTAACTCGGAAAGCAGAGGAAGTGGAAAACAGAAAATAGGACCTGCCAGTCAAATCTCAAGGCCCAATGATGTACTTCCTCCAGCAAGGCTCTGCCTCTTAAAGGGTCCCTGACCTTCCCAAGTAATAGAATAGCTCGGGACCAAGGGTTCAGATGCTTCATTCTGTGAGGGGAACATTGTAGATTAAATCCACCGCCTACAACTCGAGAGATGGCTCAAGGGTTAAGAATCTGCCTCACAAGCAGAAAGTCCTGAGTTCCGATCCCAGGTCCCACATAAAAATGCCAGGCGGCCTGCACTTCTGGCCCTGGCCTCCCTACCCCAAGTCCCATTTGTCAGGCATTCAATCACCATAACAAGAGAAGCGGTCATTGGTGGACTCGTACCTTTGTTCCCCAACTGACTCCATCCTAAGCAGGCGGCTCTCCTGTGGACTGAGGCCAAGCTGTGAGAGCCATGACCCCACCCCTAGAAGGATGTGGGGCCCCTCTGACCACCAGGGAAGCGTCAAGCAACGTCGTCAGGATATACACCACCTCACACCGGCTGGGGTGGACACTGCTGCACACAGGGGTAAGACAGAGAACGCCACGTGGCGCAACTGAAAAAGCTGCGCGCAGGGCTGTAGGCGGAGGGCTGGCCCAGGATGCCCAGGGTCTCGGCTCCAGCCTAACACTGCTAGAAAAATAAATAAATAAGTAATAACGTACATTAATTGCCAAGCTTAGAATTAACTATGGTCTAGCTAGTCTACTTCTGGATGTATGCTTGTGGAACACAAAAGTGGAGGCTTTTTAAATAGATTTAGTTAGTTATTTAAGATACAGGAGAGAGAAGGGAAGGAGAGCGAGAGAGAGCGAGAGAGAGGGAGGAAAATGATGCCATGGTGCACAGATGGAGGTCAGAGGACAACTCTCAGAAGTCAGTTCTCTCCTTCCATTATGGTTTGCAAGCAGGTGCCTTTACCCACTGAGCTGTCTCACTGGCCCCGAAGCAGATATTTGACGAGTTGTTGGTCTACCTGTGTTCACAACCTGACGGTGGAAAAGACCCAGCTCTCCAGCAGCAATGAGTGAATGAACCACCGTGTACGTTGACAACCCAAACGCTGTATCGGTTCTCCTGCCCTGCCCCCCCATTCTTCTGCAAGAACACTTGGTCTCCAGCAGGTGGCGCTGTTTTGGGAGCTTTGTAGAACCTTTGAGGTCCACACTGACCTGCCCCGGCCACGATGCTTTCTCTGCTAAGATGGACTGCTCTCTTGGAACCAGGAGCCCAGAGAAGTCCTTTCTCCTTGAGACTATCAGGACCTTGGCCACAGTGAGCAGAAAGGGGGCTAACCATCCTGGACCACCACACAGCAGAGATATCCAGGCTTAAAAAGAGAGGACAGTCCGGTTCATACTAACACACAGATAAACTTTCTAGGATATTCCATAAAGAAAACACTGCAGGCTGGGGAGACATGCAGCTACCTAGTGTACAAGCATCAGGACCTGAGTTCTGATCCCCAGAACGTGGGTTAAAAGCCGAGTATAGCAACCATTTTGAACCTCTGCACCTGGGAGAGATGCAAGCAGATCTCACTGGCCGGCCAGCCTAGCCTAGGTGGAGGGCTGGCGAGAGGGCTCAGCAGGTAAAGGAGCTTGCGTGCAAACCCAGAGACCTGGGTTCAATCCCTGGAAGTCCACACCGTAGAAGGAGAGAACTGACTTCTGAAAGTTGTCCTCTGGCCCCCCACATGTGTACCTTGGCGGGCACACATGCATACATTCACACAAATGAGGATGGTAAAATAAAGAATGTTAAACGTCTGTGGTCTGCAGAAGACACTTTCTGGGATCCCAGAAGATGCCAGAAACATCAGAGACAGCCGAATCCTACCTGTATGTATCGACTTAGTGTTGAACATGTGAATTAGACACATTGTCAGGGGCGTGGAGCATTTTGTCTGCCAATCTATTCATAAGAGGGAAACCAGGGGCTCAGTGGCACATTCAGTTGAGTGACACAGGGCATGGGAGGTACCCCATCTTAGAAGCCTGAGGCTCACGTGCCCAGTCACCCTGGCCTGGCTTCTAAGACTCACTTCATTAACTCTGGAGAACTAGTTTTCATTTATCCCTCAGTGGGGACCCCTGTGAGCCCAGGACGCCATGTTTCGTTCCAATACAATCATCCTTGTGCAAGGGGTTTGTCGCCAGGGCCCCTTTGGGGAGACGGGGAGGTGTGTGTGGAGGTACGGGGGCAGGGGGGTGCAGCAAGAAAGCAGGTACACTTTCTCATAGCTGGGCAGAGAAAAGGAGGCAGACAAGGCCCATAGGTACCGCTCACCGTGAGCTTCATTTCCTTTTAGTAATTCTCTCAAGCTGTACAAACTTTCTGCTTGAAAAATAAATGACTCCCCCCCCCCCTCGCAGCCTTAAAATAAACAGTAACGCCATCCGTCGACCTGCGTTCACTGCCCAGGAATGAGCTGACGCACCCCCCTCGACCCCCACCTCCGTTCCTGATGCTCCCAGAAACTTCCAGCACGATCCAGCAACCTGGTGTTTTTCTGCATAACTCTCAACACTGCGGTTCTTCAACCACCATTTTCCAGGTAGCTATTAAAGAAGCAAAGAAAATTCCTCATGCGTGGTACAGTGAATGTGTCCACAGAGCTCCACCCTCGGGAGTTCCGGGCCCATAGTGGTGGGCTTGGAGGAAAACAGCCAAGAGCAGGTGGGGGATTTTTTAAATTACATTTATTTGTCTGGTGTGTGTGTGTGTGTGTGTGTGTGTGTGTGTGTGTGTGTTCACATGTGTGTAGAAGTCAGAGGATGACTTTCTGGAGTCTCTTCTCTCCCATAATGTAGGTTCTGGGGATTGAACTCAGGTCGTTAGGTTGGCAGCAAGCACCTTAACCCACCGAGTCATCTTGCTGGCCTGGGGGTGACATGAAACACTGTCTGTCTGGTGGTTCCTTAAGTTGGGGGTTAACGAGATGTGAATGGATTGAGAATCACCTGTTTGCCACTGTAGATTTCATCCATCCAGGCACATTCTCCTGGACAGAGTCCAGTTGCTAGAATTGTTGTCACTTGACCACATGCCCGTGGTGATAGGCTGTGTCCCGGTGGGCACAAGGACCAGTACACATATGCCCAGAAGTGCTCCTTCCTCTCGCGAGAGCTTCCTTCATCTCTCGTGCTCTGGTGAGGGAGCTGTGGTCGCTCCTGGTGAACATGAACTTGCCCCGTGAGCTCCTATATTGAGGGGTCGGTGGGACTCAGTTAGCACCTCTCCGAGGGGTTGGTGTGAGCGTGTTTGTTTAGACAGGTGGCACACAGCTGTAATTCCAGCCCTGGTCGGGGGGGGCAGGACAGAAGAGGGGGACGGAGGCAGGGGGATTATTAGCTCCAAGCCGACTTGAGAGTTCAGCCTAGAAGCCAAGAACTCAAGAGCTGGCTCTGTACTTTCCAAGGCTTGGATAAAGAGACCGTGAAGGCTCATTTCATTGATTATTTCATTACTTCTCAACATTCATGTCTGGCAAGCTCGTGCCCAGCCAGCAACAGGCCTACTATTCATCTGTCTCGCCCTTTCTTTCTCCTTCTCCTCCCTCCCTCCCTTCTTCTCTCCCTCTTGTCTTCATCCTTCCTTTCTTCTTTCTGCCTCTGTCTTCACTTTTTTTCTTTCCCCAAACTCTTGTGTATGTGTGTGTGTGTGTGTGTGTGTGTGTGTGTGTGTGTGTGTGTGTACAAGAGGGCACTTGAGTGTGTGTGTGCCTATGAAAGCCCAAGGGTGACATTAGGAATCATCTACCTCATCAGGATCACTCTACCTCCTCATTGCTTTGCTCTGAGGCTTCCCAGTCTCTGCCTTCCAGGGCCGGAATTACAGACCCCCTTCATAGCTGCTGGGTATTTTTAGGTGGGATCTGGAGAATCTGAACTCAGATCCTTTTGCTTGTGAGGCAATGACTTTAACACCTGACCTGTGTCCCCAGCGCTTCTCACACTTCCTAACCCCTCCCTGTTGACTTTCAAAATTTCCCACCTGGACCCACCAGGACCCTTTGGAGTGCCATGTGCACCTGCACCTGCAGGGTTGAGAACCACTCTGAACAACTCCAAAGACCAGAACTCCAGTGGACACAGTTCAGCAGGGTGAGGGGAAAGGGGAGGGGGGACACTAGGGAACACCTGCCCACCTGCCCAAGGAACAGTCCCACCCACCATGGGCCAGGTCTTCTCACATCAGATATGCAAGCAAGACACTCTCCTATAGGCCTGCACGAAGCCTGCCTTACCTGGGTAATTCCTTAGAAGTGTGCTCAAAGGCTTACCTCCCAAGAGTCCAGCTGACCTCCTAAGAGTCCAGCTGAGAGTAACTGTCACACTCCATCTACCCTGATCGGAAGATGAGAAAGAGAAGGTCAGTCTGCAGTGTGTAATCCCATCAGTCATCCCCAAAGCAGACTGAGATTAAATATCACTGTGACATATTGGGTGGGAAGAATGTAGCCTTAGAGTTGGGGAGCCTGGGGGAGGGAACGTCACGAAGGGAGGACATTTCTACCCAGTGAGCTCAATAGCACCCACACACTGGGTTTCCCTAACCGCTCACTTCTGGACAGAGGGGGCACACGGGCTTCGCTAGTGAACTCCTGGGGCTGGAGATTTGGCCCTGTCTGTCCTAAAGGCACTTTCAGACAGCAGAAGTGAGTGGTTAGGGGGCTTAGAGGGCCAGCACAGCGTGCCCACTCCCCATGCTCCACAGAGACCCTAGACATTCTAGAAGCTACCAAAGGGTGGGCTGCTGGTCCATTCAATATGAACCCACTCCATTCCCTGATGGGCTCTGAATGTCCAAGAGCAACTTGGGCTCTGAGCGACTGTCCACCCAAGGCCCCTCAGTTCCCTCCTGGTTTCACTGTCTACCAATAAGCCCTGGGCTGTGCTGTCCTCTCTGTGCTGACGACAGGCCAGGAGGATAGGTCACCTCACCCGGGGCTGGTTAAGCATAGCAACCCACTGACAGTGATTGGTCCAAGGAGTGATCACATGACTCAGAGGGACCAATCAGAATGTTTCCTTGGGATTTCACACTGATTCACAGAAGGGGAGATTTCCTTTTAAGTGGTTGAGCTCAGAAGGGGAAGAGGGAGGGATGGGGCCAGAGAGCTCTGCTGCGCATGTCCACGCGGATCCTAATTCCACCACAGGGAAGACACGAATGTGAAGAGGAGGAGGATGTGAAGAAGCCGACCCTCAAGGAGACTCCAAGAGAACGACAGAGATCCTCATTGCAGAACAAGTCTGATAACCTAAGTTCAGATCCAAGGACCCCGCGAGGCGGAGAAAGAGGACTAGCTTGTGAAAGTTGTCCTCTGACTTCTACACGCATGCTGTGGTACACGTTTGTGGCACGTACATCATACACATGATAAATAATAAATCAAATTTAAAAATAATGAAAAGGATGGGCCGGAGAGGTGGCTCAGGGATTAAGCCTCTGCCTTGCAGGCAGAAGGTCCTGAGTTCGGATCCTAGACCCCACGTGTAGACGCCGGGCGGAAGCAGGGGCGGCCTGCATTTCTGGTCCTGGTCAGGCGGAGCCTGTGAATGCCGGGGCAAAGTAAACAAGGAGGAAGTGGAGGCGTCCATGGTGGTTCCCGAATTCGCCCGCGGTTTTACACACACACACACACACACACACACACACACACACACATACATACACACGCACACACACGCACAATTGAATAAATAAAAAAATTTAAAAAAATTAAAAAAATAATGAAAAGGAAAAATGCTCTTAAAAATTCCATTTTATAGATGAAAAAAAATCCATCTTGTAAATGCAGGGAAAAAAGTATCTATAGAGCCATTTTGCAACTTCTGATGGCTTAAAAAGACGCGACCATCCTGAGCAAGGAGAACTTTCCAGCAGAGTTCACAATGGAGTCAGACCACGAAAGAGGTGAAGTCCTCCAAATGGAGGTCAGAGGATGTGAGATGCTCCCAACAGGGCCAGAAACTGTGAGCTGCAAAGTGCCAAGCCATTTTGCCATCTCGGGAATTTTCAAGTCAGGAAATTATTTTTTCTTCATTTACTTTTTAAATCTCTTTTGACAGGAATTCAAAAATCCTCCTGCCTCAGACTCCTGAGAGCTGAAATTACTTGCATGTGTCGCCACATCCACTTCTAATAACTTATTAGGTATCCCAGAACAGCTGGAAGAGACACTCCTGACACCCTTTGTTCCCTGAGCTGATCGCCACACACAGACATGTATTATTACATTGGTACCTGCATCCCATGAATGTACAATTGTATGTCATTAAAATCACTATGTGCCTATGTATATATCATCAGAGCATTGTAACAAATGCACTGAAGGAAGTTTAAAGAAAAACAACAAGAGCTGGAGAGACAGCTCAGGGGTTAAGCCTCTGCCTCACAAACAGAAGGTTCTGAGTTCAGATCCCAGGTCCCATATAAAAATGCCAGGTGGAGGGGCTGGAGAGGTGGCTCAGGGGTTAAGCCTCCGCCTTGCAGGCGGAAGGTCCTGAGTTCGGATCCCAGATCCCACGTATAGACACCAGGTGGAAGCGGGGGCGGCCTGCGCTTCTGGTCCTGGTAGGGCGGAGCCTGTGAATCCCGGGGCAGAAGGAGGTGGAGGCGGTCCATGGTGGTTTCCGAATTCGTCCGTGGTTCTACACATACACATACACAGACACACACACGCACGCACACACACACGCATGCACATACATACGCACATGCGCACAGTTGAATAAATAATAAAAAAAATTTAAATTAAAAAAAATAATAATTTTAACAAAGTCCTGAGATTAGATCCTGGAAATGGTAGCAGCCTGTGCTTCTGGCCTGGGGAAGGCAGAGTCTGGGAAATTCCAGAGCAAAGCAAAAAGGAGGTAGAGTGACCCAGGGTGATACCCGAAGTCACCCTTGGGCTTCCACAAGCACACACAATGCCCTCTGATGCACATATATATCCACAGAGACACACACGCAAAACAAACAAGAAAACAAATGACAAAACAGGACTAGGGAGATAGTTCAGGGGTTAAAGCCTTTGTCTCCTAAGCAAAAGGACTTGAGTTTGGACCCCAAATCCTACATAAAAATGCTGGGCAAATATGTCAGTGGCCTGTAAACCCAGCCATGGAAGGTGGAGCCTAGGAAATCCCTACAGCAAAGCAATAAGGAGGTAATGCAATCTAGGGTGATACCCGATGTCACCTTGGACCTCCACAGGCATACATACTCAAGTGTCCTCTTGTACAAACACACGAACGCACACGCACACAGACAGGCATGCACGCTGAATTGGAAGTGGCAGAATTGTAGCAGCTGAAACTTTCAACCTTGTGGCCAGCGGCTGGGCCTTCTGTCTGCTCACCGAGGGCATCGGCCTCCGAGGGTGCAGGAAGCCCAGAGCAGCCCAATGTCTCTCTGCACAGGCTGAGGTGGGGTGTCTAGCCAGTGGGCAGGAAGGTCAGCAAGCTCTGTCACGGCGTGGGTGGCTCCTGCCCACCTAACGGCTCCTTGTTCCAGGCTTGTAACTCTGCAGGTGGGAAGTGGGGGTCGAGGCCAGAGGGTGCCCCCCTGTGTGTCTCTGCCTGTTTTAGTGCCCCCCTTTAATGACCGCCCTGCCCAGGGTTCACACACTTACATGGGTTGTCACCCCGCAAAGACAGAATGAATAGTTCTGAAAATACACTTTATAAAAACAAAGTAATTAAGACTCACCACGTTCGCTAACAGGCTGGGGGGTCGTTCTTATCTGTCCGTAGAGAGCAGGTGGGTGGCAGGGACCACCAAAAATCCTCCTTCCTAGAACATTCTAGAAGTTTCTTACAGGGCTAAGCAAACATATTAGGGCATGTTTCAGATTTATTTTCATTTAGGTGCTATCTTCTTTTCAGAGAAGTTTTTTTTTTTTTTTTTTTTTTAGTCAATAACTCAAAGTGTTAAAAAAAAGCTGGAATAGTGTGGAGTTTGGTGGCAGAGCACTTACTAGTATTTGTAAAGCTCTGGGATCGATCCCCTACATCACGCAGAGATTAACCAAATAAATTGCAAGTGTTAACAGCTGAACATAAATCTATATTACCATCCATCCACCTGGCAACATGTTTAGGAAAGGAAGAAAGAAATAAAGAGAAAGAGAGAGAAAGAGACAGAGAGAAAGAGAGAAGGAAGAAAGGAAGGAAGGAAGGAAGGAAGGAAGGAAGGAAGGAAGGAAGAAGAAGGAAGGAAAGAAGAAAGGAAAGAAGGAAGGAAGGAAGGAAGGAAAGAAATAGAAAGGGAAAAGAGAAAGAAAAAAGAGGAAGACAAAAAGAAAGAGAGAAAGAAAGAAAAAGAGAGAAAGAAAGAGAAAAGAGAAGTAAGGAAGAAGGAAAGAGATAGAAAGGGAAAAGAGAAAGAAAGAAAGGAAGGAAGGAAGGAAAGGAGGAAGGAAGGAAGAAAAAAAGAAAGAGAAAAAAGAAAAAGAGAGGAAAGAAAGAATGAAGAAAGGGAGGGGGCTGGAGGGCACTTGAAGGAAACTTGCTTTTCAGACCCAATGCCTCTGCCCCCACCTCTCAGCAGCCTTCACAATCACAGGATTTGTGCAGTAATCTCACACACAACTTTCCAGATGATTTTTTTTTTTAACAAGGTGTGGAGTTCACCATGAATTAAACTCCACCATTGGCCAGGGGTTGGTTACGGCCACATAAAACCAAGCTGTGACAGTCTTAAAGCTACTGGCATTTCCTTTCTGGAGATTTCTCCATTAGGTGTGCAGCAGCCGAGGAAAGAGACAGGGTCGTAACCCACCTTTGGGAGGTGGCAGGGGGGATGGACAGCTGGAGCTAACTGGAGGGAACCAGAGCTTACTTGAACCCTGGATGGTCCCAACTCTCAAGAGACTGCTTCACTCTTTACTTGTGTGTGTGTGTGTGTGTGTGTGTGTGTGTGTGTGTGTGTGTGTGTATGAGCGTGTGCGCGTGCAGTGTATGTATATGTATGTGTTACCTGCTGATTCATCTCATGGGCCATGTACAGTTCATTTTGATACATAGATGGTAGGAGTTGGCAGGTAGCTCAGAAGGTAACTTACCTACTTGTAAACCTGGTGAGCTGACTTTGATCCCCAAAGTCCATTTGGTGAAGGGAGAGAAATGACTTCTGAACGTTGTCCTCTGACCTTGGCCAGTGCAAAAGGGCATGCATATATGCACACGCGTGCCGCATTCTCTCTCTGTCTCTGTCTGTTTCTCTCTCCCTTTTGTCTCAAATACATAAAATGAAAAGAAATGGCTTCATGAAATTTAAAATAGATGTGTTGCAGTTAACCTGCATAGCCGCCTCTCAATTCATGACCAAACAGCTTAAGTGAACAAGTGGTTTTATTCTTGGCTTACAATAGTCTTGGTTACAGTTCCTTGTGGAGCTTAGCAGGAGAGCTCACACCAAAACAAAAGGCCGAGTGAATTGGCTACACCATATTTGCAGGATGGCTGAGAAGGACAGTTCTTCTTTGTGAGACCACCACGTTTGGGCAAGTATAGCAAAGGATGCCAACTTTTTCAACCAGTTCCCTCCATCTTATTCATCTACCCAGGGACTAGTCCCACCCACTATAAGCCAGGTCTTATCTATCAATTGGACAATCTTCTGCAGGCTTGGTTGGGTTTAACTTGACTAATTCTCTACTGAGCTATCTCATAGATCATATACAGTTCATTTCAATATGTATCTGTTAGGGGTTTGGGTAACTGAACAACTTGCCTACAAACCTGGTGATCTGAGTTTGATCTCCAGAAGTCCATTTGGTGAAAAAACTTGAACCCTCAACTCTCAAATTGACACCTGAATCTAACTATGACACTTCACCTTTTGTCAGCTTGACACAACAACATTTTTAAACTGTAACCTTCAGTTTAATTTTTTTTAGTCCTAAAAGTCCAGAATTAAAAGTTTCATAATCCAATTTTGAAATGTTAGTTATGGACTGGAGAGAGGCTCAGGGGTTAAGACTCTGTCTCATAAGTGGAAGGTTCTGAGTTTGGAGCAGCCTGCACTTGCAGCCCAGAGTGAAGCAAAAAAGAAGGTAGAAGCAATCCAGGATGGTTCCTAAAGTCACTTTGGTTCTCCACAGAGACACACAGTGGCCTCTGACACACAAATGCACATGCATACACACACACACACACACACACACACACACACACACACACACAAATAAATAAAGTCTAAAAGAAATAAAATGTTAGTCATTAAAAGTTGAATTTTTAAAATGCTAGAACTGAAAGTCTTTTTTTTTAAGTCCAAAATCTCTTAACCTATCAGATTAAATTGAGTTAAATACTTCAGCACAGATAAAACATTACAGTAGAAGTATTATGACACAATAAAAAAATATCAAATTAAGACTAAAGTCCAACAAGTCAAATGTCATATCCTGTAGTTCATTGTCTCTCTTCTGCTGTTCATCATATAGTCACGGTGGCTCAAGGATTCTGGGCAATCCCAGTATCTTTTTATAGCTCAAAGTTGTATAAGTCGCTTTTCTCTGGACCAGGTTGAATCTATACTTGCAACTGTCCTTGTTGCCGTATCTCCCACCAGGCCAGCCGGGGGGAGGAGGGGGAAATGGTGGGGCCTCGGGACTCCAGGTGAGTGGGCGAGCTGGCAACAGGGTCACCACCAGACCCCAGGAATCAGGTGAGAAGCAGCAGTGGATGAGATGCTGCAGATTCAGAATCATTAAGGGCATTTGGGCTTATATAGGGTGAGGGTCCAATCAGGTATTGCCATCCCTCCTGGGGGTGGGGGTCAGGGAGACAACCACCAGTCATTTAACTGTTTGCTAGGTGTCCATTTCAGGTGCAGGTTAGATGGCCACTTCCCATTGGTTGTTCATTCCTCCGCCTGCATGGTCCTTTGTTGGGACATGTCTGGGGCATGTCTGTACGTCCAGGCTTATCCTGAATTCGGGAGCTGGGCTAGGGCCTCCCTGAATCAGTAGTGCCACATTTTACCCTTTTATTTATAATTATTTTAGTGGGGACCATGAAAGCTGCGGTAACCCTGAGCCTCTTCAGCTGCGTGGAATATAGCTGACTGCGCCTGGCTTAGGTTGGTCACCCTCGTGTGGAGCCTTACCCATCATTGACTACCAGTCATGAGACCACTGCAGTGAAGGAATCATGGTCCCAAAGGGGAACTCAAAGTGAAAGAGAAAAACATGTTTTAATCATTTCAGGGGCAGGCAGAGAGGCTGTAGGTGGGGCAGGCAGAGAGGCTGTGGGCGGGGCAGGCGCTGAAATGATCCAGAAGAGCTGGTGAGACACAAATTAAAATCTAACAATTGTAAATTAGTAAGGCATAGCTTCAATGAAGGATAGCCAGGCTTCCAAGGGGACTTTGGTGGCCTTAGCAATGTCTGGAGCCTGAATGGATGCTCTGAGGATGCTCCGAATGGATGCTCTGCTCTGCAAAGCAAGCTTTTGTTGTAAATGCTGAGGAATGCCTGAGGCCTGAATGGATATCCTGAGGACCTGGAAAGCAAGCTTGTATTGTAAATGCTGAGAACTTACCGCTTTCCATTTGCATCTAAATAGAACAATTAGCACTAAAAGGGCAAGTCCAAAAGTTAGCCAAATTACCAAATTTATGGGTGAAAAAAAAGCATGTTTCTGTCCAATAATTGTTTGCCAAAGGACGCAGCAGTAATAATTTGAACTTTAGTCCCATTAATTTTTGATATGTCAAAGGATAGTTTGAAACATTCCAGGTGCCATTAATATTGGCAGGCAGGAGGCATATGGCCATCCTGGACTTCCCTCTTAGGGGCCAGGAAGAGCAGTGCTCAGGATGCATTTAAACCTTTTTTTGCTTTCCCTGCTGGGAAGGGAATTTCAGGTTTTTCAGTTTGGGCATGCCTGCTAGTCCCCTTAGGCAGACGGATCCTCAGAGAAACTCTTTAAGTAACTTAGGCCAAAATCTTGCAAGGAAAAAGGAAATATGAACCTGAGTTGACCCAAATGCTCTTAGACTTTCCTGAAAACAGACTATGCTGGGTCCAGCATTTACCCTTCTTTGTTTTAAAGGAATCAAGTCTGTCTAAGGTGCAGGCTTGAATTCCCATTCTACCTTAGTAGTAGTACACATGAGAGCATGTAATTAGAAAGCAGATTTGTCCCCAAGAAAGGGAGCTCATATATATCAGGAGAAGGAAGAAATTCCAATGAATTTTTTAGAAGACAATTATACTTTTCTGGTTAATAGATTTGATGGGATAAAATTCTATAAAAGAAGTCAGAGGAATGAGCAAGTTTGATCAAGCAATATCATAGTGGCTTTGTTATTTTGGGAACACATGGAAAAACCTTAAGAACACAATGGCATTTTCATTTGTAGCCCCATTAAAGATCAAAACCAAGCAAGAAAATTTTTCATGAAAGAAAACTTACAATCTATCAGAAAAACAATTGTGATTGATATAAAACATAACTAGTTAAGGCCTTAGATGCTATTAAAATTATTCGTTCTCACTTTTAAGTATGCATACATGTATTTAAAAATGGCATGCCAAAATTTTTATATTAGTGCGCAACAGAAATAAAAAATTGAAGTGGCCACACACAACATGTGAAACACAGAACATATAAACATACAAGGACATGAACAACATTTTACCGGCAACTGTACAATTTACCAGCACTGTCTTAAAATTACCCTGGAAAGCTTTATCAAAGGCAGATTAACATTTAGGAAAACCTTATTTAAAACAAGACCTCATATTAGTTAAGTCCAGCAGCTTAGCTTAATTATGAAAAACATCTAGCAAGGAAAAGCATTCTTTTTTTTTTTTTTAATTTCAGCTCATACAAACTTATTAGGTACACCAGTTCCCTCCCTCCCTCCTCCTCCCCCCATACCCCCTGCTCCCCCTCCCCACCCCCCTCCCTCCCCATCCTCCAGTGCCTCCCGCCCCAATTCCCAGAGAGTCCTCTGGGCCCTCCTCTCCGATGACGTACAAGGACCCAGTGGCCTTTCCCTTGAACCCTTTCCCGTGTTATACCCTTAGGTATAGGAACACTGCTGTGGCTGCCAATCCTTTGCCTCCAAGGATCTTGGTGCCTTTAGCAGATGCTAGACTTTGTGAGGTCAACAGTGTGTTAGACAATGCACAGGGCATGCAAAGTCCAATTATGACTGCTTCAGCCAAGGAAAAGCATTCTTATCCTTAGTCCAGTTCCCACATATTCTCTGGGGGGGTCCAAGGTGCTAAAACCGCAGCCTCATTCCAGAATTCTTCTAGGCCAGCAGACTTAACCTCCAGGACTCTAGTCTCTAGGAGAGGTTTTAAGACACGTATCTGGGGCTCCTTACAGTGTGATAGGAGGTTGCCCATTTTTCTAAAGAACAGAGATGAGACCAAAAAGGCCCAGATGAGACAAGGAATGTATCGGACCCAAATGTCTTATGCTTGGTGGGGGTCTTCCAGAGGTTTGCTAATCCCCCGGTCTTATGCACATATGGTGCCTCCAGGTCAGTCCAATTCAATGTAATTGAGCCTGGGCTCCGAGTTCTGAGGGCATCAATCTCTCATGTGAACTCACTGCGGTTTAAGCCCATTCCTAATCTTAAATGGGGCTCACTGAACGAGTGATTGCATTCCTAACCTAAAGTGGGGTTCCTTGATCATCAGCAAATCCAGCAAGCGACTATGTTCCTAAGGACAAACAGGGAAAGGGGAAGAGGAGGGGGCCACCTGCTCACCTTCAGGTGCCGTAAGCATAGGAACACAAAACCAAAAGGGCTGCTCACCCTTTACCAGAATGGGTGTTTCATCTACATTGAAGGCAGCACTGTCCCACATTGGGTGCCAATTGTTGCTGTATCCCCCGCCAGGCCAGCTTCAGCTTGGATTTTTACAACACCAAATCTCCATATGGTGGTGGTATTTATTTTGTCTACATCCCAGTGTGAAGCACTAGGCTTTCCTTTGCTGATGTTCATTTTTCCGACAGCTACAGCCACTCTGCTGTCTGCCCTTCCTCATCCAAAATCTCATGGCTGCCAACATAGCTCTCCTTTGTCAAGTAAACCAGCCCATCATTTTTAACTTCAGCTTTGTCAAAGTCCTTGTTCCCTTCATCACTATCTGGGAGCATACACAATTCTCTCAGCATTTATATCTTCTAAATGATTCACTACATTCTGCTTAATGGGTTTTGTGTTCACAAAAGTTCTCCAGCATTTCCAAATGTCTCCAATAAAACCATTTCAGAATCCATAGAAGTCATGTTGCCAGATTTACCAGCAATACCCCACTTCCCTGGTACCAAATTCTGTCACAGCTAATCTGCTGATAAATTCATGACCAAATGGTTTATGGGAACAAGGATTTAATTTGAGTTTATGATAGCCTGGTTACAGTTCCTTGTCCAGCTTGACAGAAGAGCTCACACCAGCACTAGGGGCCAAGGGAACTGGCTACACCATATCTACAGGACGACTGAGAGAGGGACAATCCTTACCTGACAGACCAGCATGTCTGGCCAAGTATACAGAAGGATGTCAACTTCCTTAATAAGTTCCCTCCATCACATTCATTTCCCCAGAGACTACTAGTCCCACCCACCATGGGCCGGGTCTTCCCTATCAATTAGACAATGTCTTGCAGTTGCAGACTTATTCAGAGCTTAACTCAACTACTAATTCCCTACATATGTGCCCAAAGCTCAAACCCTCAACCATCAGGTTGACACCTGTATCTAACTATGACAACCTGCATATACTTGGTTTTCTGGAGAATTAAAAATAGGACTCCCTCCCAATTCCTTCCAGTAATAGTTCCAGGTATTGGGAGCTGAGGTCAGCTGTTCTTTGTATCTCTGAGATTCTCACGTTGCCCAGGTTTGTCTCAAATTCCAGAGGTAGACAAAGCTGACCTTGGATTTCTAATCCTCCTGCCTCTACCTCCTGAGTGCACACATACACCATCACATCCAGTTTAAGTGGTGTTGGGAATTGAACCCAGAGTTACACGCATGTGCTATCCTCTACCCACCTTTCAACTTCTTGTAATCACTTTTTTAAAAAATTTATTTGCAAGAGGACATGTCATGGTTCTCTCCTTCCACCATGTGATCTTCTGGGGATGGAACAAAGGTCACCAAATTTGTGGGGGCAGACACCTTAAAGTACTGAGCCGCCTCACCAAATCCTCATGATCATTTTTGATCATGTACAAAATCCTGTTATATATGTATGGATATGTGTGTGTGTGTGTGTGTGTGTGTGTGTATGATCTGTATCTCAAGGGTTCATAGGTGTCTGTGATTATAGCTGTCACTGTGTGGAACAGAAGCTGTGGTAGAGAACTAGAAGTTTGAAGAATAACAAGGAAAAATCTCTCCTGGAAACAAAAGAGCTCTAGGTCCTGCATTAACCATTGGTGGTGGCGTTGTGCTGAGCCCTGAGGAATAGGACTCATCCAGCTCTGTGCGGTGGAGATCCCAGGATGCCAAAATAAAACGGTGCCTTAAAACTTCAGATTTGGGGCTGGAAAGATGGATCACTGGTTAAGATTCTGTCTCGAAAACATCAGGGCCTGAGTTCGGATCCCAGGTCCTACATACACACCCAGGCAGAAAGGGTGGCAGCCTGCACTTCCCGCTCTGGTGGGTGGAGCCTGGGAAATCCCAGAGGGAAGTAAGAAGAAGGTAGAAGCAATCTAGGATGGACACAAAATACTCTCTGAGACACACACATACACACACAATGAATGAATGAATAATTCATGAATAAAATAGTTTTAAAAATAAACTTCAGAATTGGACTGTGGAGGTGGCTCAGGGGTTAAAGCTTTTGCTTCACAAGCAAAAGGACCTAAGCTCAGATCCCCAGACACTACCCTAGAGTGCTGGCAAAAAAAGGGAGTGGCCTGCCACTTCCAGCCCTGGAAAGCAGAGCTTGGGCAACCCCAGAGTAAAGCATTACGTAGGTAGAGCAATCCAGGATGATGCCCAAAAATCACTCTTAGGCCTTTGCAAACACACATACACTCTATTGTATGTACATACATACACACACACACATGCAAAAAATAAAAAGAGAGAGAGAGAAAGTTACTTACTTCCAACACACAATGGCATAGAGTGAACACCCTGATCCCAAAAGGGAGAGTGGAGGCTGGCAGGGGAAGAGCAGGGTGAAACGCCCAGTCCTGTAGTCTGGTGCCTGGCTTCCAGGCTTGCAAGGATCCCGTCTGAGGTCCGGGCCTCAGTAGCTTCACTCTGCAGGCTCTCTGCTCTGTGGTAAAAGAGCCCCTCTCCTGGGCCAGGTTCACTCGATCCTGCAACTGTCCTGGGCGAGCATCCCATAGTTCTCAGATCCTGCTTTCCTTTTATCTATAACATCTTGGGGTTCCACTGAAGCTTGGGATTCACCTCCACAGCTTTGTGGAGTGTCTGCTGGGTCACTCCAGGCTACCCACCCATCAGTTGATTTCTGGAACCTTAGTGCAAACCTCCATGACTCTCTTGCTCCTGTATCCCACACACCTACAAGGCCAGCAGCAGCTCAAGATATAGCCCCCCCCCCACCCAGCTGCCCTGTGGCCTCTGAGCATCTGCCTGGCTGAATCAGGGCAGCTGATTCCTCTAGGTAGCCCTGTTCGGGTAAGCTGTCAGGGGTGAGGTGTGGGTTCTCTGTGTTCAACCACTCTCATCACATAAAAGTTTTTCAGATGAGCTTCTAATGTTATACTCTGGAGACCTCAATAGGTGTGGGTCTACTGCAATTATACCTTTTGCTATTTTTTTCCAGCACAAAGCATAAGGATTTTCTTTAGCAACATTAATTTCTTTAACGAGTACAGCTGCTTTCTTGGCACCTACCCTGTTGAATGTTTTCCTCTCCCTGCTCGGTCTTTCACACTGCGTATCTGACTAAGAGCTAGGACAACCAACCATGCCACAGCTACAGTGACTTGGAGTTTACTCTGCCAGACAACGTCATTGATTACATCCAAATTCTGTATCACTCAGATTTCCAGGACACGGGCAGAATGCAGTGAACAACGTAACCAGAAAGCAATGGGAATGTAGCTGGGTTCCCAGTACCTCCTTGTTCCCTTCTGAAACTTCCACTTACTGTCCATGTTTCTCTTAGTACTCTGCACCTGCAAGATGCTTGCCTCCCCATCGCCCCACCAGATGATCTTACAGCATTCTGGGATTTTCTCTGAATGCTTCCCAGTCCCTTCTACAAATCAGCCCCAGAGGCCTACAAACCATACAGTCAAGTTGACCAAGAAGGGGCCGAGGCACCCAATGGACACTCCAATAAACCTACCTTCCTCTCGGTGGGGCCCCACTCTTTGAAGGGGCCACCCTTCTCTGCAGAGCCTGGGCCATGGTGGGGACCATTCTGTATCAGAGTAACAAAGATGCCTTTCATCTTTCCCCTTCCCAGAGAGGCAAGACCTGCTGTTAATTCAGATGAAGGATGATAAAGACATTTTCTCTTCCTAGACAAATGCCAGAGCTTCTCATTCATCTACAGAGAGAGCTGCCGGGCAGAGAATGGATAACAAAAGGAAAACCCATTAAGCCTTTACCAGCCTTGGGGATTTCTAAGCTCCTCCCACAGGCATGTGCTGATGGTCTCATGATTGACAGTTCAGCATTCCTGCAAAGGCTAGAGTTTTTCAGACCGAGCAAAGGGGATGGTTCCCAAGGTTGAGGTGGTGAGTGTGCCCTCGAGACACCCCACCAAGGACTAGGGATGTCACTCAGGTAGCACACGCTTGCTCAGCACATGCAGACCTGGGGTTTGTTGATCGCCAGCATCTCGCAGAGCAGGTGTGTTGGGCATGCCTGGGATCCTAGCACTCAGGAGGCAGAGGCAGGAGAATCAGGAGTCCAAAGTCATTCTTGGTAATGTAGGGAGCTAAAGGCTAGCAGGAGCTACATGAGACCCTGTCTGGAAAGAAGGGAAGAGAAGGAGAGAGGGAGGGAGGGAGGATGGAAGAAGGGAGGAAAATGAGAGTGAAGGAAGGGGTTTTAGTCTTGCTTATGATTCTTGGTTACGGTTCCTTGTCAGGAGAGCCCATACCAGCACCAGGAACCTGAGGGAAACATCCTATACACAGGACTGCTGAGAGAGGGACAGTCCTCACTTTCCAGACTTCTTCAACCAGCCCCCCCAATCTTATTCACTTGCCCAGGGACTAGCCCCGCTCACCATGAGACGGGCTTCCCCATCAATCAGACCATCTCCTGCAGGTGTGCTCAGGGGCGCAACTCAATTACTGATTCTACGCAAATGTGCCCAGAGAGTTGACTTGTTCACTGTGAAGTTGACACCTGTATCTAACTATGACACGAGGTCTCTAATCAAATCTAGAGCTCGCCGGTAAAGCTGACCTGACCTGCCAGCTTGCTCTGGGGATTCCCAGTCTCTGCCTTCAAAGGCTGGAATTACAAGGAGGTAGGTCTCCATGCCCACTTGGCATTTTACATGGGATGTGGGCATAATAGCTACTCTTAACTGTTGCTGTGAGAGAGCATTCAAAGCCAAGCAACTTAAGGGGAAAAGGGAGATTTATTCAGCTTATGATTCCAGAGGGGAGAAACAGTCTTTCACGGTGGAGGCGACATGGCTGGTGGCTGAAGCTGGAGGCAGGCTAAATCCCTGCAAACATCCCAGAGAATGCAAGAAGCAGAGAGTCTCTCTTCAAAGTCTTCTGTTGTATGGCTCCTTTATCTGGTCCACTACTGGGAGGTTCCAATCAGATCTAGGGCCGGTCTTTGTATTGTAAATGAATTGATCCAGATAATCTCTCCAGGTGGACTCACAGCTGATCTTAGTTAATGCCAGGTGTGGTCAAGTTGACACCCAGGATTAACTGTCACAGTGGGGATCTGAGCCCCAGTCCTTCCTGTCCTACTAAGTGCATTAATCACTGGGTCATGTCTCTAGCCCTCCCCTTGCTTTGGAGACAGGGTCTGTCTTGGGGGTTCTGCTTTGCTGAGCTGCACAC
The DNA here is from genome assembly GCA_023101885.1 of Typhlomys cinereus. Lineage (NCBI taxonomy): Eukaryota > Metazoa > Chordata > Mammalia > Rodentia > Platacanthomyidae > Typhlomys > Typhlomys cinereus. Next base: position 760,944 of record JALPQD010000673.1, read on the forward strand.
ACACTTCTGGTTGATTCTTCTGCTTCGCTGTAGATGTGCTGGGATTACAGATGTGAGCCACTCTCCTGACTTAAGAATGATTTAAACTCAAGTCACTGGGGAAGTGCTTCAATAGACTGAGCTATCTCTGGCCCAAACGTGGAGACATGGAGATCTGCCAAATGATGTAGCTGAGACATCTCACAAGAGGATTTGTTTTTCTCTAAGCTTCCTGTGGTCCTTCAAATAACAGCAAAAATACGGTGCACAACTTTAATCCCATTACCTGGGAGATGGGGGGCAAAAAGAACAGAAATTCAAGGTCATCCCTGACTAATAGTAACTTTTAGATGAGCCTAGATTAGCTGAGACCCTGTCACTCACAAACTAAAGAAACAAGAAATCAGATATTCTAACTGTTGCAGCTTCCACATGTTGCCGATAATTCACAATCAGTGAAATTCACTGATAATCTCTGATCTCTAGGGAGCTGGGAAGCTTTCCCTGCTAAATCCTCTGAGCCTCCAGTTCACCAATGAGAAAGCCATTCACCCAGAAATCTGGCTTTATCCGTGCTTAATAGCATAAGTGCAATTGTTTGTTTGGTGGTGAGACAGAGTTTTGCTATGTAGCCGGCTTGAACTCAAAGTTCTCCACCCTCAGCTTCCAGAGTGATGGGATGACAAGTGTGAATTTCCTACTTTCTTGAAATCTTGGAAACTAGTTACCAGAAACCCAATTCCAGCTTCTCTCTCTCTCTCTCTCACTCTCTCTCTCTCTCTCTCTCTCTCTCTCTCTCTCTCTCATGCACTTTCCTTTCTTTCTAGCAGCAGTAGAATAGTCTGGAAAGGGCTACTGCATTATGGGTTAGTATGATAGATATATGCATGTCAATTTGATGATTGCAGACAGCTTTGAGCGCATCTGTAAAGAATTAGTAGTCAAGGTAAGCCTAAGCGAGCCTGCAAGAGATGGTCTGATTGATGTAGGAAGACCCAGCCATGGGGGTAGGACAGTTTCCAGGCAGGTGGATAAGGAGGAGGGGGGGCTGGTTCCAGGAGTGGACATTCTTCAGGGTATCCTTTGCAAGTCTTTCTGTCTGTTGGGTGAGGTTCGTCCCTCTCTCAGCAATCCATGTGGATGTGGTGTGGTCAGTTTCTTTGGACCCTGGTATTGGTATGAGCTCTCTCTCAAGCTGTATTTAGAACTGTGACCAGACGGTTAAGCTATTTGGTTGTGAATTATCAGCAGCCCGCAGGCAAGCTGCAACAGTTAGAATATCTGATTTCTTGTTTCTGTCTTTGTTTTTGTGAGTGACAGGGTCTTAATTAATCTAAGCTCATCTAGAAGTCAAAATGTAGTCAAGGATGACCTTGAATTTCTGTTCTTTTTGCCTGCATCTCCAAGGTACTGGGATTGAAGGTATGCATCGATCACAAAAGTCTTTTGAAGTTCTGGACAGGCGCATTTATACTCTAGAGCTCAACTGCTCGCTGTGAAGGAATAGCCCCTAGCTGCAGCATAGGCGTTGCATGGGATTCTGGGAAAGGCATGCTCTCTTTCACTTTGGTGTTCCCCTCTTCCAGGGACAGAAGTTGTAAATAGCACCTCTACTCCCACCTCCAACTCCACCACAAGCACATGGCTGCGTTCCCCAGTGATTTGTTGCTTTATTTCTCTACCAGTGTGAAGGATCCTCCAAGAAATCCATCATCACTCAGACCTGCTCAAATCTAAGGTCATGTCTCAGGGGAAACTTCTAGAAGGACAATTCTCAGAGCCAAGAGAATGCTTGGAATTAGAGCCTTCCCAAGGCGCACAACCAGCACGAAGACAAGAGGGTTGCTCCCACAGGAGACTGAAAGTAGGAAATATCTGTGAATGCATCATGGGGTCGGGACACACTGGCATAAGGCTGAGGCAGAAGGATCTGAGTTCAAGGCTAGCCTGGGCTACACATGGAGACCTTCCTAAAACGCAAACAAAACAAAATAATTCACCACACCCTATGAACACACAATATAGGAGTACATACATCACATGAATATATATCATGTGTGCATACATACAAACACCAAGCACACACCATATACACATACCACGCATATGCACACACATATACACATACACCAAGCACATACCACATACACATTATGCATATATGAACATCACATATACATACCACATACATACTTACACACACACACACACACACACACACACACACACACACACACACTACTTCTCTGTCAAGAAAATGTAATCAGGACACAGTCACGGGCTGGCGAGACGGCCCAGTGGGTAAAGTTGCCTGCTGGCAAACCTGATGACCCGAGTTTATTCCCCAGAAGCACACGTGGTGGAAGGAGAGAACTGACTTTGGAAGGTTGTCTCTCTCACAAACAAATAAAAGTCAATGCAATCACAAAAGAGGTGGTGGATTACAGAGGGCAAAACCCTTTTGTCAGAAAAGGGACAAGCTGTGCTCAAAAACCGCTATTGAGTTTGAAGCTTACCTGTCGCCAAGAGAGGATGGGAAACAGTTTACAAAGAAAAGCTCCAACTGATGACATTATCATCCATCTAATCTGGAATCCCCCATCTGCAGGCAGGGAGACCCAGGCTTCTTTCGCCATGATGAAAAACTCTAGCGACTTCGAACCACTAGAGGGCAATAGCAACACACATTCCCAGCAACCAGCAGGAGGCGGGGTCTCCCTGCCCCTCCACCCCATCCGGGTGAGAATCTGCCTCTCTCAAGCCAGAATCTGGAGAACTTCAATATTGTGTGGAGGAAAAAGAAAGCCGAGTGTAACATCAGACCATGACAGAAAATGCACAGACGTTAAGACTTGGTTCAAGGTATCCTATGAAACCTTTTATGAGGCTGTAGACAGCTTTTCCAGTTTTAAAAGTCTTGATAGCATACATGTCCACATTGTGTGTTGTTTGGATGGACTCGATTGCTTGATGTGCTGTTCGTGGCTCTAACTCTGCTGCACAGCTCCCAGTCGGGGTCCCCCTGCTCCTCCCTTCCCAGCCCAGTGCGGTGGAGCCAGAACCCTGAGCTTCCACACAAAGTGAAACTGACAGTTGCTCTAGGCAGGATGTGGCAGGGTGCTGGAGTCCTGATCGTGAATTCGAGTCCAGCCAGAGCTATATCTGGAAACCGTGTCCCAAACCAAAATTCAATAAACAAACTAAAGAGCAACTTCAAGTCCCAAGGGAAATAAAAGCCAAAAGGGGGAAGGGTAATGAATTAGAAAAATCCAGTGTTTTCTAGATCCCAAAACATGGGGCTTGGGAAACTACCATTCGTGAATCCCCAGGGAGGGGCCTGTGCCCATCTAGTTTCTTCTCCTAGTGGACAGAATTCTCCCTGGACATTCATCCTGCATCTCAAGCCCCCAGCTCTGTCTGAGCTGGGTGGGTTTTCTCATGGAGCAGGCCAAAGCGTCTGACTCTGGCTTCAAAGAGAATCCGTCCCCGAGAAGAAGAGAGGAAGAAATCCTTCACAGACGCTCAGCGGTTATTCTTAATTGAAAAGGTGCTTGGAATGTGGGCGTCAGCCCCCACAGTTCCACCTCCCCAGGAGCCTCCAGGACTCCAAAAGGAGTTGAATGAAGCCACGCTCTGGAGACCCCCCCAACTTTCCTTGCAGAGCCCCAAGTCTGATTTTTAGCCCTCTCCTCATTTGTCCTCTGCAAGTCTCAGCACCTCCCAGGTTGGGGCTCTGGTTATCAGCATCCGTCCCCCCCACTCCATCTTGGGAGCCTGATAACTTTGGAAGGGACCGGTCTCCCATGGGAAGTCGTCTAATCTGACTAAACACCCCGCCCCCTCTCGGAGAAGACGAAAACCATTGTGGCATAGATAAATGACCCGGGGTTCTCTCTCACACCCGACATCCATCTTGGCAAAAACTAAAACCAGTTTCCAGGGGTTCAAAGCGCAAAGTAGAGGTTAGGCAAGCCGTGCGGGCTGAGGGGGGGTATGTCGGTGGGGAGATAAGCCCAGTTCTCTGGAGATGTATGGATGGCTGAGGCTTTGATCCTGCCCTCCTTCTCTGTCTTAGTGAAATTTCTGTCCTATGCTTGTCATTTCTTGCTTGAATGTTTATCCACTACGATGCTTAGTTATGCAAACCAATAAGGAGTCTCTCCTATGGCTCTTGGCTAGAAAGTTCTAGACGGGCTTTGTTGAGAAAAGCGAGCATGAGAATTTGTCACCAGGAGGCGCCTCGGTCCCTGTTAGAACACAAAGAGAAAGGAACACTTTTAATCCAGGATCTTCAGTCCTCCCTTCTTCCCCCTGCCCAGTGTTTCAAACAGCTCCCTCCAACACTCCCCCGGCATTAGGGTAACGATGATCCTGTACTGTCGTGTTTTATTGGAGTGGGTTCAAAGCCAGCCTCTGATATTTGGAGGTAGTGTGTATCTGAGGAATGGCTTCATGGCGTGTCTCAGACATATGCTCCTCTGGGAAGCAACAGGTCTAGGATGGAGGACAGAGACATAGCTATGTCTGTCCAGACTCCTTGAGGGAACTTTAATCCCACACCAGCCTCAGGAGCCCTGGGGTTTTCAAAGTCACTTGTGTGGCCGGCTGCTCTCTGGCATTATCTTGGGCGCATTTTCCTGATTAAGTCTCCCAAGATAACTGGTCTGAGCAAGCTAGTTGGAAGATCTGACTGGGTAGACAGATGCTAAAGATGTGGGGGTTCTGTTCTTCCCAGAGGATGGTAATATACATTTTAAACTCGGTGATTCTCTGCCTGGATAGATGCTTAGCACTGGACACTGGGAAGCCCACCAGGACCCCAGAGAGAGAGACGGGGAAAGGGCTGCTGATATGCAAATAAAGGTCTTGAATGTCTGCATGGAATCTAGAGAGATTGGGTAGCTTGCCTGGGGACAGAGACTGGATAATGGGTGGTGGCTGTCATGGTAGAGGGATGATGGTGATGATGGTGATGATGATGGTGGTAATGGTGGTGGTGATAATGGTGAAGGTGAAACTGGTGATAGTGAAGATGGTATGATGTGGTGATGGTGATGGTGATGATGATAGTGATGATGATGATGGTGGTGGTAGTGATGATGATGATGATGGTGGTGATGATGGCAATGATGAAGATGGTGGTAATGGTGATGACTATGGTGGTAGTGGGTGATGGTGATGGTGATGATGGTGGTAATGGTGATGACTATGGTGGTGGTGGGTGATGATGGTGGTGGTGGTGGTGATGATGATGGTGATAGTGAAGATGGTATGATGTGGTGATGGTAATGATGGTGATGATGATGATGGTGATGGTGGTGGTGATGGTAATGATGGCGGTGGGGTTGGTGATGATTATGGTGGTGGTGATGATGGTGATGATGATGGTGGATGATGATGATGATGGTGATGCATGGTGGTGGTGATCATGGTGGTGATGGTGATGATGGTGGTGGTGGTGATGATGATGGTGATCATGGTGGTGGTGATGATGGTGGTGGTGGTGATGATGATGGTGGTAGTGATGGTGGTGGTGGTGATGATGATGGTGGTAGTGATGGTGGTGGTGGTGATGATGATGGGGAGGGTTGGTGGTGGTGATGGGTCAGTATCGATGGCTGGGATGGTGGCAGTGGAGGTGAGATCTACTCTGTGTTAAAGGTTGTCATTGGTAGATGGCGACTGGGTGCTGGTGGTACTGATGCTGGAGACAGAGATGATGGAGACCAGATCCAAAGTTTGGGGTGTTACATCTAACAGGCCACCCCCTGCTCCGTTTTAGCAAATGATGTTGGAAGTCAGAGCCAGCTTGCAGGAGCGCTCAGTTCACTGGAGGCATGGCATCATGTTTTAACGCTGAATGTGTCAAGTTTATGGCACTTTTTTCCTGGGGAAAAAAATAAACACTCATTGAAGCAAATATGGAAAATATACAAGTATGAGGGGAAGTGGCCGGATGCCAAGGAGGTAAGACTTCACGACATGTGTGCGGCTGGCTTTTAATATGTGTGTTTTGTATGGAGGTTTTAACCACATCGTTTTATTCTACAAACAGGAAAAAAAAAGGAATTTAAGGTGTCAGTAAAAAGCCCTCATTTTCATGCTTTAACAACCATGTCACATGCATATAATTATTCCAATACGTGTATGAGAAAACAGAGATTCTAGTGACTTGTTCTAACTTCCTTCCCCTGACCGCTCGGCGGCAGAACCAGAATTTGAACCTATGTCTCTCTGACTCCAGAGCTACATTCATATGTAAAACATAACAAGATTTGCCAAAGGCCGAGTCACAGGTCAATGTTGAAATACTATCTCCAGGGACCGAGCTTCCGGTGGCTTTGTTGCATCCAGAGCAGAATGGGCTTCTATGTTCATCCTGGTGATAATGGTGGATCCAGTCTCCTGGGAGTCTGGCTTTAGGAAGGGTTCCTACAGGCAAAGGAGGTGTGGAGCAGAAGCCCACCCAAAGAGGGTTCAGCCCCTTGAGGCTTCTGCTCCACACCTCCTTTGCCTGTAGGAACCCTTCCTAAAGCAAGACTGTGCTTCGACCCTCGACACCATCCACGCCGAGAGCTCTGGTTTCCACACGTAGCAACACACACAGTCCAGCTTTCGACATGTGCTACATGTTGAGCCCAAATCCACTTTCCATGTTCTACAATTTGAATCTTAAGTGCCTCCAGAGAAGGCTTGGTCCCCAGCTCGGGGCTAGTGGGAGGTGACAGAGGGGTGTGTATGTGTGTGTGTGTGTGTGTGTGTGTGTGTGTGTGTGTGTGTGTACAAGACTGTGCCTGAGTGTGTGAACCTACAGAAGCCCAAAGTGACATCAGGAATCATTCTAGATTGATACCCCTTATGGCTTTGCTCTGGCCTTTCCCAGGCTCTGCCTTCCAGGCCAGAATTACACATCACCCCCCCCCCCATATCTGCCTCTCATTTTTACATGGGACTTGGGGATCTGAACTCAGGTCCCTTTGCAAAGGCTTTAACCCCTGAGCTGTCTCCCCAGCCTAGTCATACAATTTTTAAGAGACAGGCCTGCTCAGTGGTCTCTGCTCACTGGACCTGTGCTCACAGCAAGACAGCCTTTTTTTCCTTTTCGTCTTTTTTTTTTTTTAATCTGCAATGTGAAGTAAGAATCTGCACCGGACCATGTGCTCCTGGATGGTCAATCTGGCCACAGATCCAAAAAATAATTGGACAAGACAGTTATGGACTGAGAACCCCCCTCAAAAAAAAAAAAAAAAAAAAAACCCTGTGAGCCAGATACCCTTTTTTCTTTTTAGAGGCTGATTGTATCTGGTAATTGTCAGTGTAATGGAAAGCTAGCCAACACCCATGCAAATGTCATCAGTGACTTAAACTTGGGCTCTGCTTTCTTCAACAGGCAGTTCTCTAAATACACCGGGACAGTGATCAGGTTGTCAGTCCCTGGCCACAAGCTGGTTCTCTGACTGGATTGACTCTTGGGATCTGTTCTCCTGACTTCTTGCACTACACAGGCATTGGGAGAAGATAGCCTCCATTCACTCAGGAACCTCAAGGCTGGTCCTTCAAACAGAAACTCAGTTCTTTAAAAGATAAATATTTATTTATTTATTTATTTATTTATTTATTTATTTATTTATTTAAGAGAGAGAGAGAGAATGAATTCAGGTGCACACGTGCATGCCATGACACACAGGTGAAGGTCACAGAATCCTTCCAACCATGCAGGAGTTGAATTCAGGGCACCAGGTGTGCAAGCAGATGCCCCTTGCCCATTGAGCTAAGGGCATGTGCACACTGCCTCACACTTTGGTTTTTTCAAACAGCTTTGTGAAGGGAGAAACCACACATTATACAGTTGACTGAAATCAAGGATATCATTCAGCGATAATCACTGAAGCACAGCCCTCCGCTCTCCACAATCGACTTTGGACATTTTCCTCATTCAAAAAGAAACTCCAGGGGCTGGAGAGAGATGTCTCAGTCGACAGTGTTTGCCCACTGGGCTCTGAGACACAAGTTCGATCCCCAGCGCTACATATACCAAGTGTGGTGGTACACACCTGTTGTTCCAACCCTTGGGAGATGGAGGCTGGGGGATCAGGAGGTGGAGACTGTGCTCAGCTACATAGCAAGTTCCAGGCCAGTCAAGTCTGTTCACAAGCTTGGAGACATGAGTTCAATCCCCAGAAGCCTATATGGTACATGTATTCTCTCTCTCTCTCTCTCTCAAACGAATAAAATGAAATGAATAGTAACACAAGCAAATAAGCAATAAAAAGCTATCAGCCCTCTTTTCTTCCCAGATCACTATGGTTTAAACACACAAGCTGGTGCGTTTGAATAATTTGGCGCCCAGCAGATGGCGCTGCCTTGGGAAGTTTGTGGAATCTTTAGGAGGTGGAGCCTTGCTGGCGGAAGTAGGTCATGGGGGCGGGGTTGAGATTGGGTAACCCGGTCCTACTTCCTCTCCCGCTTTCCCTCTCTCCTTCCCTAGATGTGGATGCAGGGTGAGCCCCCTCCCCCCAGGCCTCCCCACCAGGCCTTCTCCATCATAATGGTCTCTATCCCCTCTGGAACTGTGAGCTGAAATAAATCAAACTTTTCAGCCTTTAGCCGATTTCCGCCTATGTTGATTTGCCTGTTCTAGACTTTTCTACGCAAAACAATCAAATAATACGGAGCCTTTTGCGGTTCACTAAGGAAGCAGGACTCATTGGTGCTGAGTTCCTTTTTTGTGACTGAATAATATTCCATTTAAAAAAAATCGTTCATACGCTAGGCTAGCCGGGCTGAGATTCCGGGAATTATCTGGTCTTCTTCACCCTTACATTGCTGGAGTTACCAGTGGGCCCCTCCCAGTCGGGCTTCACGTGAATTCTAGAAATCTGAACCAGGCAACAAGTGCCTTTTATCCACTGAGCCCCCCCTCATCTCCCCCTTTCTGGAAAGAGGCTGCTTCTTACTTCCTTCTGCATTGTGATAGCAGCGGGGAGAAGCTACCGCCAGAGCCAAGCAGTGAGAAACTGCGGTTGTTCTCCCCCCGCCTCCCAGTCCCCCCAGTCACACATCGTAAGAATCCTTGGCTCCCCCCGAAGAATGGGCAAGCACACGCGGTAAGTCTGGAATCTTCTTCAGGCCAACACATTCCCCCTCCCCATCCCACTTTTCAACAAAACTTACCCAAACTTCAGGAAAACCCCCTCGTTGATGACCTGTTCTAGGAGGTCTTCGTTTTATTTAAGGTTTTACGTCAAAAGAGATCCACAGACCGGGAAACCTCCTGGCTGTCTTCTGAAAAGGAATTTTTTTTTTTTTTTAAGGGAAAGATCAAAAAGATTCAAAACCTCAGGGGAAAGAGGTTGGGGGAAAGACCAAGTTCTATCACCGAGAGAAATGTGGGCTGTGCTGAGAAGGTTTAAGGCCTTCTTTTATCCTCTGGTGCAGCCCTCTCGGTGGTCTCTACAGTTACCTAATAATCGCACCATTTGGAAAGAACTTTGCTACAAAGTCTAAACTCCTAGCTCAGAGATCCACCTCCGCAGTGAGCCTACCCTTCTCTCCCCCTTTGCTTGTTTCTCCCTTTTTCTAGAGTCCTCATCTTTCTTTCTGCTCTACTCTTCAAAGGTACCCAACCCCCCAAGCAAAGTAAGCATACAGAAAGACCATCCTGACAGGCAAGAGAAGAGCTGGGGGGACTTTTGGTTCTCTCTCTGCACCAACCCTGGGCAGAGGGTCACGGAGGATAGAGACACAGACCCCTGCACTTGCTGACTGCACGTTTATATTTATTCATTCATTTAATCCCTTTATTAGTTTAAACCTTGACAGTGCAAGGATTAGAACTCAGGACCTTAATTGTGCCAGGTAGACACTCTTTCCCCCAGCGGAGGCCCCCGACTGCCTAGGAATTCTAGCTCCAGATCCTTAGCACCCCCACCAATTCCCCACCACACACCCCCACATTGCACCCTCCCCGCATCCCAAACTAGCTACCTAACCCAACATGGTGATTTTATTTGGCTTTCTTGGTCTGTTTGTCTGACCTCGCTTATCTGGCCTGCTTTAAATTAGCTTTTCCATGTGCACATTAAAGGTGATTAGAAGACTTGGGGACGTCCCCTGTCATTAGTTAATACCTCAGAGAGCATGTCGCCCGCAGCTCTCGGGGGCACAGGGCGGGGTGGGGGGCTTTCTGATATATATCACTGTCCGCCAGCAGGCCTGTCCCAGCTTCCCTGGCTCAGGGTCTTCTGCACCTCCTGATCGGGCTGCAGATCCGAGGGGCCAGAGACCACTTTAATTTAAAGAGAGTGCCCCCCCTTTCCCCCCTCTTGCACTGCCAAAGGAAATGGAGTGTCAGTTACGTCAAAAATAGATACTGTTGCCCAGATCTATGGACCGGGAGGTGGATGCCGCTTTGGCCATCCGTTATCCACATTGCCTTTAAATGTCAAGACAAATCCTTCCCGGGTCCGGCTCCAAAACTTAAATCATCCAGAAAGACAGGATGGGTCTCTGGGGCTCGGGATGCTGCCGGGAGGGGGAGGGGAGCTGCCTGAGGGGGGGTTGCTCACTCTCTGCTCCCTCTTTTCTGAAAGGGAGAGAAGAAAGAGGAAGGAAGGAAAGAGGGAGGGAGAGAAGGAAGTCAGGTAGGGAAGGTGGAGGGAGGGAGGAAGAAGGGAAGATTGTATCCTGCCACCTTCGATAACCGATTTCTTTGCTAGCTTTAGGCAAGCTCATCCGAGGGTATATATATAGAGGTGTGTGTTTGTACTGGAGAACCCCCCACGTTCACCTGGAATCCTAGTAGTGATCTGTGTGTGTGTGTGTGTGTGTGTGTGTGTGTGTGTGTGTGTGTTGAGTCAGTGTGACACAGCAAAGCTGCTTTAGACTCAGACAATATGGGTACGTGTGGACTCTGACTTGCATCTTACTTATGTCAGGGTGGTTCTGGGTTGCATAGTACTCCATTGGACCCACACGCAACAGGGGCTGAGAGCCTGAGACAACTGTTTACCAAGCAGCAGGAAGACTCAAACATCTCTCTCCCTCCCTCCCTCCCTCCCTTCCTCTCTCCCTCTTTCCCTCTTTCCCTCCCTTCATGCCTCCCTCCCTCTCAACCCTCCCTCTCTTCCTTCCTTTCTCCCCTCCCTCATTCCTTTCTCCCTTCCTTCATTCCTTCTTGCTTCCCTTTTCTTCCCTTTCCTTTCCCTCCCTTTCCTTCCTTCCTCTTCCTCCCTCCTTTCCTTTTCCCTCCTTCCTTTTTTCCCTCCTTTTCTTCTCTCTCATCCCCCCCTCTGTCTCATGTAGCTCAGGCTAGCCTCCAAGTTGATACGTGGCCAAGGCTGGTCTGGAATGTCTTCTCCTCCTGCCTTCACCTCTCCCCCCCCCGTGCCAGGATGATTGGTGCCACTCCAAGCGTAGCTGGAGCCAAGCTGGGGATGAAGCCAGGGCGAAGCCCCCAGGCAACTCCTCTTTCCACAGAGGCAAGCCCACATTCTTTCAGTGACCAGAACATGGTACATTTTACAAAGAAAACCAACATTGCTTCTGCAGACGTATTCCGTGGCCAAAGTTGCCTGGCACGCGCGTCCCACCTGCAGACAACAATGAAAAAAGCAAAACAAAAAAAGAAAAGAAGAAAAAGAAAATCAGTGTATATTTTGTCATCACAAAAGCAGTGTATATACACTTATATTCTGAATTATTGATTGATTGTGTGTGTGTGTGTGTGTGGTGTGTGTGTGTGTGTGTGTAACAGAGGGCACTATGTGTGTCCCTCTGGAGGACCAAGGTTGACTTTGGGAATCATCCTGGATTGGTTCTACCGTCTTCTTGCTTCCTCCTGGGACTTCCCAGACTCTGCCCACCTGGGCTGGAAGTGCAGGCTGCCTCCATTTCCACCTGGTGTTTTTACGTGGGACCTGGGACCTGAACTCAGGACTGTCTGCTTGTGAGGCAGAGTCTTAACCCCTGAGCCATCTCTCCGGATCTACACTTACTTATACTTTAAAAATAAAATATAACTTTGTGTGATTTATTAGAATGATGTAGAAAACCAACATCGACTCTTAAGTGCATATATTATTTATTTTTTCACAAGCAGGAGAGAGAATGCATGGCATGATGTGAGGGCCAGAGGACAACTTTCAGAAATCAGTTCTCTCCTTTTAGTGTGTATGTATGTGTGATATATGTGATGTGTGTGTGTGGTGTGTGTGTGGCATATGTGTATATATGTGTGTGGTATGTATCTCTTTGTGTGATGTGTATGTGTGTGTGTGTGTTTGCATATTGTGGTACATATGTGTGTTTGGTGTATATGTATGGTTTGAATGGCATGTGTGTGTATGGTATATGTGTATGCATGGTCTGTATATGTGGTGTGTATTTGTGTGTGTGCACATGGGGGTATGCATGCATATGTATGGATGTATGTGTAGCACGTGGTGGTGTGTGTATGTGTATGTGTGGAGTGGGTTCATGTTTGTGTGTGTGTGTGCATAGGGATATGCATATACATGTCTGAACATGTGTATGTTTGGCATGTGTTTGTGAATGCACATGGAGGTATACATACATGTAGAGGTATTGATGTGCATGTGCAGACCCGAGGGTGATGCTTGCTACCAAGCCGGGTGATCTGAGTTCAAGCCCCAGAGCCCACATAGTAGCAGGAGAGAACTGACCCCTACAAGTTGTCCTGTAGCTTCTGCATACACCCAAGGGCATTACGCATGCTCTCTCCCCACACCCCCCAAGACAAACCAATAAATGAAAGAAATAGCCAGGCTTTGAGCTCCACCTGTGCCAGGAAGCCGTTCCTCCCAGACAAGGAAGCAGCCGCTATCTTCCTGGAAGAAGGGACTTTGCCTTTGGGTTCCGTCCTCTCATTCCACACACCCTGCCAGCTGGTGAGGGATGGAGGGAAGGAAAGTCTCTTCAAGAAGAAAGAAGTTTCTACACCTTGAAAGAAAATAAAGGAGGAAAAAAAATTAAAAAATAAAAGAAAATAAAAGAGGGAAAACCCTGAGTTGAATGGGGAGCTGCCTGGCCGGAGTGTGGGGAGGCGTGTGCTGGTGTGGTGTGGTGTGTGGTGTGGTGTGGTGTGCTGTGCTGTGCTGTGCTGTGCTGTGTGGCATTGTGTGATACTTGGATGGTGTCACCTGCTCACCTGGATGTATTTATGGCCTCCATGCGTCTCCCCCTTCTCCGCAGGAGATGGTGTCAGGGCTCAGCAGGTAACACCAGCCAGTGCTAGCTGACTGGTTTATGGCCCCGTCTGACCTGCCAGGCGTGTGCATGGATGTGCCCTGGCAGGTCCCCAGGTGCGGGGCTCCTTGGATCCACAACCCAGGACGCCTCAGAGTGAAGCTCTGCATCCTTCCAGGGCATTCGACATCCCTCCCCCCAGCCCTCCACTCTCTCTTGTCCCATGTCTTTACTGTCTTGAGTCATGGCTGGAGAGAGAAGCGCATCTCCTGGTCCACCTCCCTGGAGAACTCCATGAAACTGCTCTCCGGCCTCAGGTTTGGGACAAGCACTGCAGGGAAGAAAGGCTTGTGTCCTCCAACCATTGAATCCTACCTCTTAGGGAGCTTCACGATGGGGCCATGGTCTCACTAAAGAAGACCCCCCAAAGGGGAAGATCTAGGGTACCACCAGCTCTCCAGGGAAAATCCACAGCTCTCTGTGGCCACGTGGGTCACGCTCCCCTTTCAGAATTGGTCCCTGCCGTAGAACTGATCGGGTCACAAGTCAACCCGTCACACACGGGTGAGAGGTGGCAACTGTGGATGTAGCTCCTGGCAGCTCCAATGCAGTTGTTCACTTGAAATGAGTGAAGAGGGGGCGGTTCTTTACAAAAATCTTATTTGGGCTGGAGAGATGGCTCAGAAGTTAAGCCTCTGCCTTGCAAGCAAAAGGACCTGAGTTCAGATCCCAGAGCCCATCTCAAAATGCAAGGTGGGAAAGGTGGCGGCTTACACTTCTGGTCCTAGAGGGCGGAGCCTGGGAAACCCCAGAGCAAAGCAATAAGGAGGTAGAACAATCCAGGATGATTCCCAGTGTCACCCTTGAGCCTCTATGGGAACACACTGCCATCATCTACGTGCACGTGCGTGCGCACACACACACACACACACACATACACACACACCCCTAAGTACACAGAAATTATTTATTTATTTATTTATTATTTATTTAGAGATAGGTTCTCACTTTGTATCTAGACTGGCCTGCAACATGTGATCCTCCTGCCTCCGGCTTAAATTCTAGGATCACAGATTAAAATCTCATCTGGACAGAATCTAGACACACCGAGGACAGAGCCCTGTGGGCGTGCCTGTAGGGACTAGCTACATTACGTTCCCCGAGGTGAGGGGGAGGTCCCACCTGTGACCGCGGAGGTCCTCAGTGAGATAAACAAGAGACACTGAGCTGAGCACCAGCCTTCATCACGCTCTGCTTCCTGACTGTGGGTGCCATAGATTGGGGGGAACCTCGCACCACTTCCAGAGATGGGTTTTCAGCGTCCATGACTTGTGGCCACCAAGCGATAGGCTGGGCGCCTACTCAGAAGGCGGCCCGGCTCTAGGACCCATCTGATCCGTTGCTGGGTGATGGGGATGACCTCTTATTCTTTTCCTGCCACTGAGATGAAATACTGGGACCTGGCAACTTAAGGAATAAAGGACTCATGATTTGGGGAGGAGGAGGAGGAGAGGAAGAGCAGGAGGAGGAGAGGCTGGGCATGGTGGTGCCCTGGGAAGGCAGAGGAAGGTGGATCCCTGTCGCTTGCTGGCCAGCTGAACTCACTGAGCTCCAGGCCAGTGAAAGATTCTGTCCAATCAATACATTTATTAACTGAAGGTGTGGAGCTTGAGGGACAGCTCCCGGGGCTGACCTTTGACCTCTGAATGCATCTGCAAGCATGTGTGCACACACAGATGCACGTACACATGCACACACAGTCACACAGATACACATACACACAGATACACATACAGACATACAGATACACACACAGACATTCACGTACACACACAAAGACATACATATACACAGATAACACATACAAAGAAAGACACAGATACGGGCACGCACACACAGAGGCACACATATACACAGATACACACACAAAGACACACACACACACACACACACACACACACACACACAACACGTGTCTGACAGACACCTGGCTCTGTGAGGCTCCTGTGTGGTTCTGAACTCTGTGCTCTTTGGCCCCAGGTGACCTTCCCTCTACCTACCTCATGCGCCATGAGATGCTGGGGGGGGCAAATGTCAGCTGTCAGCCTAGGGACCCTGGGGATGGTGGGAGTGCTAGAGGGAGGAGGGGGCCTGACAGAGATCCGAGACGTCAGGTTATTGCCGGTGCTATAAACACACTTCCTAGAAACCCTCTTTCTTCTCTTTGAGGGTCTCCCCATCCTTTCTCCATCCTCAGCTCTCTGTCTTTCCTGTTCAAGAAGGTTCTCCTGCAAGCCAGTCTCCTCCTAGCCAGGTGGCGACACAGTTTAGGGAGCTGTCATATTAGATACTGGCATCAACTTGGCAATTGACGGTTCAAGCTCTCAGCACGTTTGTAAAGAATTCGTAGTTGAGTTGTGCTGTGAGCAAATCTGCAGGAGGTCCAGCCCATGGTGAGTGGAGCTAGTCCCTGGACAGGTGAATAAGATGGAGGGAGCTGGTTGAGGAAGGTGGCATCCTTGGCCAGACATGCTGATCTGCAAGGGAGGATCGTCCCTCTCTCAGCCCTCCAGTGGATTTGGTGTGGCCAGTTCCCTCCACGCCTGGGGTGGATGTGGGTGTGGGCGTTGTCAGGTCTAAAGCCTGCTCTGTGGAGAATGACACCTTAGCATCTAAAATGGGCAGTTGTTAAGTGAATTCCTCCCTTTGGAAGTCGAGTTTTGCCTCTCGTCTGCATAGACAATGGCAGGCGACTTCTTCCCTCTGGGAGTTGAGTTTACCTCCTGTCTGTTCTTGGATCACTTTTGTTCTTTTCAGGACTGGCTGGATTATAACCTCCCCCTACAGTTCCTTCCTTATACATTTGACATATGTTAATGCACGGACCAGGGAACTCTGCTTTGAGACATTCATTGTACATTCCCTTTTAGAAACCAAGTGTCATGCCTGCTTTTAACTCTACCTGGAAACATCATGTCTGGTCCCATATAGCAAGTAGATGTCATTCTGCCTTTTCTTTGTTAACTGGAATGTGTACTTTTTACATAATCCTATAAAGAATTTGGCCCTACCCCTTGATTGTTTTCCTATAAATACTCATGTATGCTACAATAAAGTTGGCTTAGATGATAGAGGATATCCTAGGCTCCCTCTGACCCGATGCCTAATCAATTTCTACCACTCCCACTTCTGTTTCCTGCATGTAAGTCTGGGTTTATGCTGGTTCATGGGCCTGGACATTTGGGATCTCCTGCGAGCTGGAGGAGTAGTTCTCACCAAGAATCACAAGCCAAAATAAACCCCCGTGTTCCCTGAAGGGGTTTGGTCAGTTTGGTCGTGAACTTATCGCCATACAGAGTAGATGCTGCCATCTAGAAGGGAAGTGGACACATGGTGGCATTCGGACACTTGGAAATACAGGGCTGACATTATGACTCTGGGGGGACGACTTAACTCTCCCCACTCAGGTGACCATGCCAATCTATTCTGAGGAGTCTGCATATACCCCTTTAACTCCGTATGAACAGAGGAAAGAACCTGGCCCCACCTGCGAGCAGTAGGAACATCGTCTCCATGTGGGAAAGGGGGCCCAGGAACAAGGGGGGATCCTTTTTGTTTGTCTGTGTAATGTTATTTGTTGAAACAAGTCTTGCTTTGGCAGCTGTAGCTAGCCTAGAGCTCCTGATCCTCCTGTCTCTTTCTCCCCCGGGCTGCGATTATTGGTGTGCACTCTTGGGCACTCTTGAGATATCTGCTCCGCACAAGTTGGCAACACATCGTGTGTCCTCATGTAGCATTCAGCAGGGGCTGATGATGTGCTCATGGTATACAGCAGGGGCTGACAATGTGCTCATAGTATACAGCAGGGGCTGACAATGTGCTCATGGTATACAGCAGGGGCTGACGGTGTGCTCATGTATTCAGCAGGAGCTGACAGTGTGCTCATAGTATACAGCAGGGGCTGACAGTGTGCTCATAGTATACAGCAGGGGCTGACAGTGTGTTCATAGTATACAGCAGGGGCTGACAGTGTGCTCATAGTACACAGCAGAGGCTGACGATGGGCTCATAGTATACAGCAGGGGCTGACAGTGTACTCATGTATTCAGCAGGGGCTGACAATATGCTCATAGTATACAGCAGGGGCTGACAATGTGCTCATGGTATACAGCAGGGGCTGACGGTGTGCTCATGTATTCAGCAGGAGCTGACGGTGTGCTCATAGTATACAGCAGGGGCTGACAGTGTGCTCATAGTATACAGCAGGAGCTGACAGTGTGCTCATAGTATACAGCAGGGGCTGACAGTGTGCTCATGTAGTATACAGCAGGAGCTGACAGTGTGCTCATAGTATACAGCAGGGGCTGACAGTGTGCTCATAGTATACAGCAGGGGCTGACAGTGTGCTCATAGTACACAGCAGAGGCTGACGATGGGCTCATAGTATACAGCAGGGGCTGACAGTGTACTCATGTATTCAGCAGGGGCTGACAATATGCTCATAGTATACAGCAGGGGCTGACAGTGTGCTCATGGTATTCAGCAGGAGCTGACAGTGTGCTCACATATAGACCAGGGGCTGACAGTGTGCTCATAGTATACGGCAGGGGCTGACGGTGTGCTCATATGGTATTCAAACAAAACTAGGAAGCACAAAGCTCTAGTATTAGTCTTTAATCTAAAAAGTGGTTGTGGAGCCTGGAGAGATGGTAAGTTGCTGCTGGGCATGTGTGAGGACCTGAATCCAGAGCTCCAGCACCCTGCGGAAGCCGGTCTCCATTTGAAAGTATGTCATTTGAAGTATTTTACTTATGTATTTATTTATTTTGCACACATGCACGTATGCGAATGTGTGTAGGCATGCGTATTAGAGGGCACCGTGTGTCCATGTGGAGGACCAAGGGTGACTTTGGGAATCATCCTGGATTGCTTCTATCTCCTTTTCGCTTCGCTCTGAGATTTCCCAGGCTCCGTCCATCAGGGTCAGAAGTTCAGGCTGCTACCATTTCTGCCTGGCGTTTTTTGGTGGGACCTGGGATTCAAACTTGGCTCCTTCTGCTTGCGAGGCAGACTTTTAAGCCCTAAGCCATCTCTCCATCCCATTTACAGTATTTTAAACATGATAAAAGAATCAGTAATTTTTATTTAGAAGAATAAATGATCTTGGGGAAATGAGCCGAGTTCTTAAAGAACATGTGTTGAAAATAAATTTAATGTAGATAGCATTGTAAGATTTCCCTAGTCAGAGCCTTTTACTTTTGCTCTGGTTACCAGCAAGACATTAGGTGGCGCTGTGTCACTGTTCTGAGGATCCTCATGTCCCAGGGGCACCTTGGCAGGGCTGTGGCCCTCAGTAGGACTTGGTGCAGTCACTCTTACTTGGGCTTCAGTTTGAAGCTGACTTGAGAAATACATGTTTTAAATTAAGCTTTTACTTTTAACTCTGTATTTTATGTGACAGAACACTCTTCTCATTGTGTTCCTTGTGGCCCTCCCTCCTTCCCTGGGGACAGAGAGGACCGCACATTCATCATCCAGATCCTGGATCCCAGTGCAGCTCAGCGCTGCCGCGGGGCTGGCCAGTGTGCTGGTGTGTGCTGGTGCGTGCTGGTGCGTGCTGGTGCGTGCTGGTGCGTGCTGGTGTGTGTGCTGGTGTGTGTGCTGGTGTGTGCTGGTGTGTGCTGGTGTGTGCTGGTGTGTGTGCTGGTGCGTGCTGGTGCGTGCTGGTGCGTGCTGGTGTGTGTGCTGGTGTGTGTGCTGGTGTGTGCTGGGTGTGCTGGTGCGTGTGTGGTGTGTGCTGGTGGTGTGCTGGTGTGTGTGCTGGTGTGTGTGCTGGTGTGTGGCTGGGTGTGTGTGTGTGTGCTGGGTGTGTGCTGGTGTGTGCTGGTGTGTGCTGGTGTGTGTGCTGGTGTGTGCTGGTGTGTGTGCTGGTGTGTGCTGGTGTGTGCTGGTGTGTGTGCTGGTGTGTGCTGGTGTGTGTGCTGGTGTGTGCTGGTGTGTGCTGGTGTGTGCTGGTGTGTGTGCTGGTGTGCTGGTGTGTGCTGATGTGTGTGCTGTGTGTGCTGGTTGTGTGCTGGTGTGTGCTGGTGTGTGTGCTGGTGTGTGTGCTGGTGTGTGCTGTGTGCTGGTGTGTGCTGTGTGTGCTGGTGTGCGTGCTGGTGTTGCTGGTGTGTGTGCTGGTGTGTGCTGGGTGTGCTGTGTGTGTGCTGGTGTGCGTGCTGGTGTGCTGTGTGTGCTGGTGTGTGCTGGTGTGCGTGCTGGTGTGTGCTGGAGTGTGCTGGTGTGCTGGGTGTGTGCTGGTGTGGCTGGTGGTGTGCTGGTGTGTGTGCTGGTGTGTGCTGGGTGCTGGTGTGTGGCTGGTGTGTGCTGGTGTGTGCTGGTGTGTGTGCTGGTGTGCTGTGTGTGTGCTGGTGTGTGCTGGTGTGTGTGCTGGAGTGTGCTGGTGTGTGCTGGTGTGTGTGCTGGTGTGTGCTGGTGTGTGCTGGTGTGCGTGCTGGTGTGTGCTGGTGTGTGTGCTGGTGTGTGCTGGTGTGTGTGCTGGTGTGTGCTGGTGTGTGCTGGTGTGTGCTGGTGTGCGTGCTGGTGTGTGCTGGTGTGTGTGCTGGTGTGTGCTGGTGTGCGTGCTGGTGTGTGCTGGAGTGTGCTGGTGTGTGCTGGTGTGCGTGCTGGTGTGTGCTGGTGCGTGCTGGTGTGTGCTGGTGTGTGCTGGTGTGCTGGTGTGTGCGCTGGTGTGTGTGCTGTGTGTGTGCTGGTGTGTGCTGGTGTGCGTGCTGGTGTGCGTGCTGGTGTGTGCTGGTGTGTGCTGGTGTGCGTGCTGGTGTGCGTGCTGGTGTGTGTGCTGGTGTGTGCTGGTGTGTGCTGGTGTGTGCTGGTGTGTGTGCTGGTGTGTGCTGGTGTGTGCTGGTGTGTGTGCTGGTGTGTGCTGGTGTGTGTGCTGGTGTGTGCTGGTGTGCGTGCTGCTGTGCGTGCTGGTGTGTGCTGGTGTGTGTGCTGGTGTGTGCTGGTGTGCGTGCTGGTGTGCGTGCTGGTGTGTGCTGGTGTGTGTGCTGGTGCGTGTGCTGGTGTGTGCTAGTGTGTGTGCTGGTGCGTGTGCTGGTGTGTGCTGGTGTGTGTGCTGGTGCGTGTGCTGGTGTGTGCTGGTGTGTGCTGGTGCGTGCTGGTGTGTGTGCTGGTGTGTGCTGGTGTGTGTGCTGGTGTGTGCTGGTGTGTGCTGGTGTGTGCTGGTGTGTGCTGGTGTGTGCTGGTGCGTGCTGGTGTGCTGGTGTGTGTGCTGGTGTGTGCTGGTGTGCTGGTGCGTGCTGGTGTGTGTGCTGGTGTGTGCTGGTGTGCGTGCTGGTGTGCGTGCTGGTGTGTGCTGGTGTGTGTGCTGGTGTGTGCTGGTGTGCGTGCTGGTGTGTGTGCTGGTGTGTGCTGGTGTGCGTGCTGGTGCGTGCTGGTGTGTGTGCTGGTGCGTGTGCTGGTGTGTGCTGGTGTGTGTGCTGGTGCGTGTGCTGGTGCGTGTGCTGGTGCGTGCTGGTGCGTGCTGGTGTGTGTGCTGGTGTGTGCTGGTGTGTGTGCTGGTGTGTGCTGGTGTGTGCTGGTGTGTGCTGGTGCGTGCTGGTGTGCTGGCGTGCGTGCTGGCGTGTGTGCTGGTGTGTGCTGGCGTGCGTGCTGGTGTGTGTGCTGGTGTGTGCTGGTGCGTGTGTTGGTGTGTGCTGGTGTGTGCTGGCGTGCGTGCTGGTGTGTGTTGGTGTGTGTGCTGGTGTGTGTGCTGGTGTGTGCTGGTGTGTGTGCTGGTGTGTGTGCTGGTGTGTGCTGGTGCGTGCTGGTGTGTGCTGGAGTGTGCTGGTGTGTGCTGGTGTGTGTGCTGGTGTGTGTGCTGGTGCGTGCTGGTGCGTGCTGGTGCGTGCTGGTGCGTGCTGGTGTGTGTGGTGGTCTGCGTGCTGGTGTGTGCTGGTGCGCGTGCTGGTGTGTGCTGGTGCGTGTGCTGGTATGTGCTGGTGTGCGTGCTGGTGTGTGCTGGTGCGTGTGCTGGTGTGTGCTGGTGTGCGTGCTGGTGTGTGCTGGCGTGCGTGCTGGTGTGTGCTGGTGCGTGTGCTGGTGTGTGTGCTGGTGTGTGCTGGCGTGCGTGCTGGTGTGTGCTGGAGTGTGCTGGTATGCGTGCTGGTGTAGCCACAGCAGGGCCAGTGTTTTTGTTGAGCATTTGCCGACCTGTAGATTTGCTGCTTTTCTCTTCAGAACAAAGGCTATCAAGGGACGTGCGCAGCTGGTCTGTTGTGCGGGGCCTGTGGTCTGCAGCCTGGGCTTTGAGCTCTCTGCAGACTTGCTTCCTGGGCTCCTAGCTGCTCTAGCCTAGGGGTGGGGACGGCATGCTGCTCCTGGGTGCAGCACCTCCCCAGCAGTCACGGCTCAGGCCCCCCCCTTCTAGCCAGTTCTGGGTCTGCGGGATAAGCTTCATGAAGGCACACCTAGCGGCGGCTGCTCTTCCTCACCTGGGCTGCGGCGGAGCTGGGCTGCCGTAGGCATTTGCTGATCCAAGTTAGCGAATGCGGAACATTTCTGCTCCGCAGATGAAGAAGGGCTCCTGGAGTGCTAGGTACTGGGTGGCTTGACGTGTTGTGTGTCAGGGACTGTTGTCTGGTGCTGGGCTGAGGCCCATGTGTGGGCGTAGGGTAGGTGCTGCCGTGGGCAGGTGGCAGGGTGCAGTGCCTCTGCCTGGTGGGTCAGCGTGCACACAGTAGTGAGCTTCAGGCATGTGCGAGGACGCTGTTGTCTCTGCCCAGCCCTGGACCAGCCCTGATCAGCACCTCGGGAATGGGCGCTTCCTGCTTGGAACACAGCCGTCAGTACCCGCAGAGCTGGGTGCTGGCATGGCGGTGGGTGCCCTGTCCAGTTGTGCTGATTAATAGAAGACCCAGGAAGTGGCGATAGTCTGCGCTGCTTACAGGCCTGGCTCAAGAACGAGAACGTCTCGAGCTCGGTAGCATATCCACTCTTCCCCAGACAGAATGAAAACGAGTCTTTTCGAGATGGCAGAGCAGTGGGCTTTCTACAGTCCGTTTGCAGTGAGTGCCGTGAAGCTGAGGCAAGGGCTGAGCGCAGGAGAGGCGCGTGAACGAGGCAGCGAGCGCTCCATCCAGCTCGGGCTTCTCCAAGAGCAGCCGCGGCTGTCTTCAGAGCGGCTCGCGCGCCTCTAGGTGTGGGAGCTGTGACTTTCAGCGGTCAAGTGGTCACATGAAGCTTCTATGTTTTATGCATCCATTTGTTTTCAGCTGTTTTTTGTTTGTACTTGTTTTTCTAAAGCTCACTAAAAGTTCATGTAACTTTAATCTTTCAAATTTCTCAAGACCAGAACTTGTTCGTCCAGCAACAACTCTGTACCAGCACAACCTGACCGGGATTCTTGAGACGGCCGTGAGGGCCACGAATGCCCAGTTCGACAGCCCCGAGATCCTGCGAAGGCTGGACGTGCGGCTGCTGGAGGTGCGGGGTGCGGGGGGGCTGGACCGTGCGGCTGCTGGAGGTGCGGGGGGCTGGACGTGCGGCTGCTGGAGGTGGGGTGCGGGGGGAGCTGAACGTGAGGCTGCTGGAGATGTGGGGGTGCGGGGGGCTGGACGTGCGGCTGCTGGAGGTGCGGGGGGGCTGGACGTGCGGCTGCTTGGAGATGCGGGGGAGGGGGGCTGGGGGTGCTCTCAGTGTATCTCAGCTTCTTTTCTGTTGCTGAGACACAGTGAACGTGGCGGTCCTTGCAGCAACGGCCTGGCTGCCCGCATCTGCACCGTTCGCATGTGGGCACATCCCCTCCCTCCAGGCCTCGGCCCTACCAAGGGCATCGTACAGGCAGATGGGCTCGGGGCTGGGTGCTGGGCACAAGACAGGGTGCCAGGCTGGATTTTTGTTTCCACAAAGCGGCGAGGAGTTCGAGCACGCCGTTGCAACAGCAGAACAGGGATGTGGCTGCGGCTTTCCTGCGGACGTGGTGCTGGGGGTGCAAGCGGAGCGTGGGCCTTGCTGTGGTGCCTTTTCCTAAGAGCAGTTGACAAGGTCCTACTCAGTGTCCCACAGCCTCTCCGTTTTTCCTCTTTTTGTTGCTGGTAGGTCTCCCAGGTGACACACCGGTTGGGACGTCTTCAGCCTGGACTATCATGTCGATTGGACCGATTGGCCACCGTAAGATCATTCTGTGGGATTGCTGATGTTCGTAGCTACTTGGATTGCTAAACATTTTGTTGACACCTAGCTTTCTTCTCTAAGAACTTCAGATTAAAGTGATTATGATGTCTAGGAAATACCCATTGAATGAACACTTAAGGCCAGGATTGTGTGTTTCAAATAATTATTAATGAGACTGAAATGTTCTATTATTTTAAGAATTCTTAAAACTATCATTTGTTCTGCTAGAGGTTTTAGCACTTAGTAGATGGATTGTTCATTTTGCCCCATTATTCGTAGACTGTAGGAACTAATTTAGGATAATTTGAAAGGAGCCATAACGTGCATCGGAGGGAGTCGTGTTTCTGCTGCTCCGACGGCATTCAGTATTCAGCAGGCATTGAGTCTGATGAGACGGTCGCCGCCATTGTATGTCTGCTTGACTTGCGTGTCCCTGGCGCACAGAAAGGTTGGCCGGGGGAGTCGTCTTACGTGTCTGCAATTAAAATGCCTCTTTCTAGCTCGTTCCTCTATTCAGCCTGACCACAGTATTTCTTGGAATGTCGTTCAAAATCGTTTTTCTCTCTGAAAAGCTAGGAAGGAAATAGCGTTGGCTTTGATTATTGGGGCTCTGTTTTTTTTTTTTATTAATACATTTTTATTATTATTTCAGCTCATACAAACTTTTAGGTACACCAGTTCCCTCTCTCCCTCCTCCTCCCCCCGGGGCTCTGTTTTTGTAAGCATCATTTAGGTTGGTCCTTAGAATCTGTCCTCAGCGGTCCTTTCAGAGTGGCTTTGTAGCTGTCTTTACCACATAAATTACACCCCTTGCTCAGGTAATCTCACAGAAGCTGTGCTCATTGAAAAACTGCCTCGACTTATTTCTTGTCCAGTATGATTAGGAGCTGCTGGCAATTTATTTTACGCGTAAATCCCTGTATTTGGACTTCATTGCACCACACAAAGGCTTTCTGTTTAATCTTCCATCATATTTTCATTGGCCTCTTCTTCAAGTTTCTGCCCAAGCATTTGTATAGAGTTGTTACCAACTGTGGCAGTTGAAAGATTGTTCTGAGACTTCGTATTGCCTGCTTTTGTGGTCTATATACCTGACATACATTTTCATGCATAAAAGATGGGGTTTGGCTCAGGGCAAAGCTGTCCTCGCATGTGTGAGCAAGGCCCTGGGTTCTATCCTCAGCTTCCCAAGGAAGCTGTCATCAAGAGAATTTTATCAATTATTCAGAAGTCTAAGTGTTGTGAGATAGCCTGAGCCTGGCCTATTTACTCCATTGTTTATCTCATGGTAGCGCGCGTCTCTCGGGCCCGGGCTGTGTGCTACCTTCTGTGCCGGGAGCGTGAGCACGCTGCGGGCGCACTGAGGGGAGCACTTCACACGCGTTCATTTCTAAACGACATGTTTGGGACCGTGGTTTGCGGCGTCAGCTGGAGAAGAGAACGCAGGGCTCAGAGTCAGTCAGCAGCTCTTATGGGGGCCATCTGCAGTTAACACAGCTTTCAATTAATTGGCATAACTCCAGGCATATTATTGCACATTTAGTATTAAGACCAGTATTAGAAATTCGAGATAATTTTCATCACCTTAAATGTCTACAGCTATGTTTAGAAGGCAACGACAAAGGTAAGAGAGGGCCTGTTTTGTGATATATTTGGTAAAATTTGGAAAAAGATGGTGTTCTGCATTTCCTTTGGTTGATTTTTTGTATTACCTATTTTCCGCCTATTCCCATTTAGTGAAGCTGTCATTTTTAGGGCAGAATTTAATTATAATAGATCTGTCACTTAACAGCGCACTGTCGTATCTTGTGTAGCAGTGTTAGATTTCCACTATTCTTACACTATAAAATGTAAAGGATGTTGGATGTGTGAAGCTCACAGTTTGGGTTTGAAGGCAGCACTTGTGAAGTCATTGTGCACTTAACATCTCTGCTTTGCCTCATTTTCCACGACTGTTAAGGTATTTGGGTAAAATCCTCCAGATTTCAGGGTGAGATAAAGGAGGGTTTGATCTTAGCTGCAGGTAATTGGAGAACCCAGGTTGTGTGAGTTCTTTTCCTGGGGAGAGGCCCCCAGCCCTCTATGCACCACAGGTAGGAGTCTTATGACAGACAAGTGCGGTGACCAGAGGTACTACAGGATTGGGACAATTCAAGGTAGCCTCACCCTACTAGCTGGCGGGAAACTGCCACATGTACAGTCCCCCCCCCCCGTGTCTGCAGCAGCACGTGATGCCTTCCATGCACTGTGTCCCCCCTGTACCTGCAGCAGCACGCGATGCCTTCCATGCACTGTTGTCCCCTGTACAGCACGCGATGCCTTCCATGCACTGTGTCCCTGTACCTGCAGCAGCACGCGATGCCTTCCATGCACTGTGTCCTCCCCGTGCCTGCAGCAGCACGCGATGCCTTCCATGCACTGTCCCCTGTACAGCACACGATGCCTTCCATGCACTGTGTCCCCTGTACAGCACGCGATGCCTTCCATGCACTGTCCCCTGTACCTGCAGCAGCACACGATGCCTTCCATGCACTGTGTCCCCTGTACCTGCAGCAGCACACGATGCCTTCCCCGGTGCAGCTGATACCAGAAGAGCCTGGGCAGACTGAATTTTAGGAAACAAGTTGTTTTAAATGTGCTTTGGGAACACAGATCGATCTGTGGGACCTCTGTGCTGTCACTTGTGTGCACAGAGGAATCCTGTAGTCTAACTGGTCAAGCCTGATTTTATCTTTGCAACGCCACCATAGCATGGGCTGCAAGTAATACAGAAATACAGATAATCCTGGATTTGTTTTTGGAGTTCTTTGGAGAAGTTTCTAGTCACTCTTCTATAGACGTGTGCTCCTCCATCTTTGTTGAGTGCCTTCCTGAACCCGGCACCAGGTGGCTCTTTAGAATAGTGAGACAGACACGAAGGTACACGGAGAAGAAACACAGGCGGAGGCCGATGTGCCACCATGTGCTAGGTCAAGGTTAGCGTAAAGGTTGAGGTGTGAGGAGATTGGCATGGGGCGTGCCCTTGTCTTGGACGGTGGGCCGCATGGAGAGGCCAGAGGACACGTTCCTAGGATGGAGCCTCTCACTACAGAGTACAACGGCCTGCTCAGGCCGCTGTGGCACAGGGGTGGACATGGTGACAGAAGGGCCTCCTTCGTTGTTGTTGGAGGTGAAGGCGTGGCTCACTGCTTGCATCATGTCTGTGGTTTTGTCATGGCTTGCAGAAAACTGCCTTCACTAAAAAAGTTTACTTACACTTTATGTTATTTTCGAGTTAAGCTGGGCAGCCAGTGTGGGCGGGATGACAGGGAGGGAAGCACTGCTTTTCTCTTCCCAGGCCTGTCTGTCTTGTGCCCCTGTGGCCGTTTCCTCTAAGCTGGTGGCTTCACCCTCGGCAGGGATTCCGTGAGGAGTCCACCCTGGAGGTCACTGGTGCTGTGTTAAAGGTCGGAGCCTCAGCTAGTCACCACCGCCCGGGCCACCCTCAGCAATCACGGCCTGTCTTGTCCTCAAGGTGTTCACGCGGGAGTGCATGAGCCCTACCTTGCTGGTTTCAAACTTCCTGTTGAGGGCCAGCGCATGGAGTACATCCTCACGGACATACGGAAGGGGCACATGTGCAACGCCAAGCTGCTGAGGGGCATGCCAGGTAACGCTGGGGGCATCTCTGCTCCGGGTCGCTAAGGTGAAAGGAACTTACTGTTTGGCTTTGAGCGGTTTTTGTTGTTTGTTTGTTTTTGCTTTTGTTTTTGTTTTTGTGAAAAGGCTTACCTGTAACATTGTTTTGATCTCGATGGAAACGTGAAATTGAATTACACTCAATTTGGTTTAGACCATGATATTTTTAAAATTCTAATTTTTTTACTAGCAATGATAGATGTGATTTAATTTTTAAACACCAGTTTTTAAAGAAGAAAGTCATTTAATAAGTTGTTGAGTCATGTAAAATTCACTTAGTGACTTAATTATGTTCTCTTTGAGAATGTGTTTTAACTTTTCCCATGATTATAAGCCAGGATGTGGAAACGCTTCATATTTTCTAATTTAGAACTATAGTAAAGGGCATGGTCAAAATTATGCTAGTGTTACAGTAGATTGAGAGATTTCAGTTACAAATGCTTTTTAATTGTCTGTATTGAAACTTAGTGGCTCAGTGGAAACTTTTATGAACACATTTTAGTAAACCCCTTAGTGAGCAAGTCGAGTGAGCATGCCCCTTTCTTACGGTGGGATGATGATATAAATAAAAGGAGCAGTTTGTTTGACGCTGCGCTGCCAGGTTTAGTTTGTGCTTGAGCCGGAGTCCACTTGTGTTGCTCACAGACACTGCTGCCGCCCAAAGGATACGTGAGTTGGCTTAAACACGGCTATTTTTTTTTTAATAGTTATTCATGTTATTTATTTTTATTAAATTGTGTGTGTGTGTGTATGTATGTATGTGTATGTGTAGAACCAAGGGTGAATTCAGGAATCATCGTGGACTGCTTCTACCCATCCTCTTTTTGTTCTGCCCCTGGACTCACAGGCTCTGCCCACCAGGGACCAGAAACGCAGCCCCCCCCACCCCCCCCCCCCCCCCGTTCCTCTGCCCCGCGTTTGTACGCGGGATCTGGGATCCAAACTCAGGACTCTCTGCCTGCAAGGCAGAGTCCTAACCCCTGAGCCACCTCTCCAGCCCTAAACACTGTTGTTTGTACACAGATTCCTGTTTTTCAAGGAAGTGATGGGTGTGGGGAGTGGTTTCTGTGTGTGGTAGGAAGGGACCAACTAAGGCTTCTCCCCATCACGTGCATGTCCTCAGCCTGTTGTTGTTCGTGTTGTCCACCTGATAGATCTACAGTCACCAAGAGACCAGCCCCGAGCATCCTCCTGTGAGGGTTATCTGTCAGGGTGATGGGTGGGAAAACACAGATTCTGTCTCTAAGCACGTATGGTGGGAGGCAAGAACTGACTCCTGAAAACTGTCCTGTGACGTCTGCTGTGTGTGGAGCGTGCATGTGCCCACCCCCGACATTAAAGGACGTAAGTGAGCCCAGCGTCCCTCACTCTTGGCTTCCTGACGGCCAGCATCTCATGTTCCTGTAGCCACGCTTTCTCTCTGCCCTGATAGACTCTGTCCCCTCGAGCGGGCTAACCCTCGGCTCGTAAACGGCTTCTTGCTGCTGGGGACATGGTCGATAATTAAAATCTTTGCCTCACAAGCAAAAGGACCTGAGTTCAGATCCCCAGGTCCTGCATTAATCAGTGCCTGCCAGATACTGCGGCGATCTGTAATGTCAGCCCTGGGAGGCGGAGCCTGTGAAACCCCAGAGCAAATGTAAGACGATAAGGATGTAGAGTAACCCAGGCTGATTCCTGATGTCACCCTTGGGTCCCCACTATCAATGCACTTTGGCGCACATGTGCGCACGCACACACGCACTCACATGTGTGCATTTATACCACCCACCTACTTACATGTGCACACACACGTGTACACACTCATACACATGTGTGCTCACACATACACACATACACATACATGTGCACACGCAGATACACCGTGCATAATATGCATGCACACACGCACATGCACACATACACTCACACGTGTACACACACTTACACATACTTACACATGCACACACATTCACACATAGACACTCGTACACATGCATACTCATGCGCACATGTACGCATAGACACACTCATACACACGTGCACATGTACACACATACACACACATACTCATACATGTGCGCATGCACACATACACTCACACGTGTACACACACTTACACATACTTAAACATGCACACATATTCACACATAGACACTCGTTACACATGCATACTCATACATGTGCACATGCACACATACATCACACGTGTACACACTTACACATACTTACACATGCACATATTCACACATAGACACTCACACACATGCATACTCATGCGCACATGTACACCTAGACACACTCATACACACGTGCACATGTACACACATACACACGCATACTCATACATGTGCACATGCACACATACATACATATGTACATGTTGCTTCTTGTCAATCCTTTTGGTGCTGTAGTGAGACAGGAAACTAAGCGTCTGTATCGAAGGTAAAATTGGGCTTCTCAGGTTTCTCCCAGGGAAAGAAAAAAGTTGCTCTACGAGGAGCTGGATGGGACTTGCCAGTAGCTTCTCTGAGCTACTTGTTCATTGAGGTCAAAAAATGACGCTTAGATACCAGCTTCATAGAGAAACATCAAGACGTGAATTCTCTGATTCATTCATTTTGTGATGGAACGCTTGTGGTGATTTAGATTTTGCTATTTAGATAACAAACTGCAGTCGCTTAAAAAATGTTAAATAGGACTGGGCAGATTGCTCGGCGTTTGAAGTGCTTGTGGTATAAGCAGATCCCTAGATCTCAGGTAAAATGCCTGGAGGTGATGGCGGCCTTCCCGTAGTTCTAACTTCAGAAGGCATATCCAGGGAGCGCAGAGCGACCCGCCTAGCCAGACTGGGCCGGCCAAGTGATCTCTGCGCTAGCTGGAGGCTGTCCTCGAGATAAGGTGAAGATGACCGAGAATGATCCTGCTCCAGCCCTTCACCCGCACATGCCTGTGTGCTCGCACGTGTGACATGCATGCATCCTTACGAGCAGCCTCCACACATGCCTGTGTGCTCGCACGTGTGAGCATGCGTGCATCCTTACGAGCAGCCTCCGCACATGCCTGTGTGCTCGCACGTGTGAGCATGCGTGCATCCTTACGAGCAGCCTCCGTACATGCACATGAGGAAAGAATGGAAAAAGAGAAGCAAAAATCAAGTGAACCTACATGGCAGTCGCTTGAGCGGGGTGTGCACTGAGCACCAGATTAGCTCTCAGCTGAGAGCCAGCGGCTGCCGTGCTCTCGGGAGCTGTGCCGAGTGAATCGTTGGGCACGCTGCAGGTGGCTTTGCAGAACGGCGCAGAAACAGGAGTGTGCATCAGAGAAGTGGGCGTGGGGAGAATGGCGGGCGTTCCGAGGTCACGCGCACAGTGGCGAATGCCTGGCTTCTCTGTGGCGACCCTGTGATGGCAGTCACACAAAGACAGGTCTTAGATGCTTTCCTCTGCGTGTGACTTGGTGTGAGTGGCCGGGTCCTAGCGAGGCCTGTCTGGGCCTGACTTGGGCTGGTGTTGGTGCTGGCCTGGACTCTCCCCCCTGCACCCCATGTCTCCGGAGGATAGGGTGACATTGGCGCTGCTTAAGGTGCTGGGATTCTCAGGCCCTACGCGCTGTGCCCCGCTTGGAGAAAGGCTTGCCTGCGATGCAGGGCTCAGGTGCTGAGGGGTGTTAGGAGGAGACCCCCAACATGTGAACATCTGGTTCTTGGAGTGTCTTTTAGAGCAGTCTTGAGAGAGCATGAGGACAGCTGTAGGTGAGAGCTGACGACCCGGGACGTTTGAGGCCATGACGAACCTCTGGTCGTTCTGTAGGGAAACCTGGACTTGCAGGTGCTGCAGGGCCCTGCTCAGCTGCGGGCTGCACCACCAAGGTCTCCCGCAGCCTCCAGGGGCAGTAAGCAGCAGTGTCTGCAGCAGCGTCCAGGTAGGCTGCTGGGAACGGTGCACGTTCTGACTTGCGTGTAAAATTGCGGGTGATGGCCCGAGTGTCACTCCACCTGGGGCCTGTCGCCCTGAGGACGGGCGTACAGGGGTGGCGTTGCCCAGCACCAGCCCGACTGTGCTGGAAGTGCGTGCGTCCCAGGTCCTGGGTGAGGTGCCAAGGAGCGTCGGGCACGCTGCGTTTCAGGAAAAGGGCTGTGGGGTGTGTGAGCTGTGCCCCTACCTCGGCTCACCGCAGCACGCAGCACAGCCGGGAGGGGCAGCCACGTGGGCTGGCAGGTGTGCCTGATGGGACCACCCGTGGCTGCCGGCAGCTGGCACCGCGGTCAGGGCCTGCCGATGAGTAGCCTGCGTTGCCTAATGGAAACGAAGGCCCTGGCCGCGGTAGTGCGGACCGTGAAGGGGACGGTGGGTAGCGTTGTTCCTGGGGGCCTGGCACAGAGCCCTTGTGGGCTGGCTGGGAATTTGTGCTGTTCTGACGTGGAGCCTAGGTCCTCCTGCCCTCAGGAAGCTCTGCGAGTTGCTGCGCCTGGGGCTGCAGGGTCCACAAGCAGCAAGTATATCCCTGTTGAGACATTGAGCTGCGTCACCAGGCAGACGCCTACAGGAGACCGGTTGCCATGGAGATGTGCAGGTACTGTAGGTAGGAAGGAGGGGCTCTGTAGACGAGGTAGAGAACTCCACCGCACCTGCCTGCGCAGGGCTAGGTCAGAAGCGCTCCAGGAGCCATGGGCGCAGACAGGAAGCAAGAGGAGTCCGTGGGTCATGCGAAGGGCTAAACTGACTAGGAGCAGAGACCAAGAGTGCATGCGTGGGCTGAGTGGAGAGGGAGGAGGACTGAGAGCTACATGTGGGGGGTCAGCCTGAGGAGGAGGCTGTGGGCTGAGAGGCAGGTGTGGATTTAACCATGGAGCACCTGCTTGCCTTGTGACGAGCCGTGGGAGAAAGTGGCACATCTTGTACTTCATGGCTGCTTTGCCTCACAAGGCTGCAAAGAACACGACCCGAGGCCACGGGATTGCGTAGACTGGAGGCCAGTCATTTTCAGAGGATGCTTCTGTGCCCAAGAACCACAGGGCATCCGGCCGCTCAGAGAGCCAGAGAGGAGTGTAGGGTGCCTTCAGCATTCTACAAGGCAGGTCCTCCCCCTCCTCCCCCTCCCCCCTCTTCCTCCTCCTCTTCCGCCTTCTCCTCCTCCCTCCCCTTCCTCCCCCCCTCCTCTTCCTCCTTCTCCTCCCCCTCCTCCTCCTCCTCCTCCTCCTCTCTCCCCTTCTCCCTCCCTCCCCTTCCTCCTCCCCCCCTCCTCCTCTTCCTCCGCCTCTTCCTCTCCTCCTCCCCTCCTCCTCCTGCCTCCTCCTCGCCTCCTCCTTCCTCCTCCTCCTCCCCCCTTTTCTCCCCCTCCTCCTCCTCCCCTTTTATCCCCCTCTTCCTCCTCCTCCTCCCCCTTTTCCTCCCTCTCCTCTTCCTCCTCCTCCTTCCCCTTTTCCTCCCCCTCCTCTTCCTCCTCCTCCTCCCCCTCTCCTCTCTCCCTCCCCCTCCTCTTCCTCCTCATCCCCCTTTTCCTCCCCCTCCTTCCCCTTCCTCCTCCCCTTCCTCCTCCCCTTTTCCTCCCCCTCCCTTCCTCCTCCTCCTCCCCCTTCTCCTCCCCTCCTTCCTCCTCATCCCCCTTTCCTCCCCTTCCTCCTCCCCTTCTCCTACCCTCTCCCCTCCTACCTCTCCCTCCTCCTCCCCCTTCTCCCCTTCCTCTTCCCTTCTCCGCCCTCCCTTCTCCTCCTCCCCCCTCCCTCCTCCCCTCTCCCTCCTCCCCTCTCCCTCCTCCTCCCCCTTCTCCTTCTCCCCCCTCCCTCCTCCTCCCCCTTCTCCTCCTCCTCCCCCTCCTCCTCCTCCTCCCCCTCCTCCTCCTACTCTTCCTCCTTTTCCCCTTCTCCTTCCTCCTCCCTTTCTCCTCCCCCTCCCCTCCTCCTCCCCCCGTTTCCTGCCCCCCTCTCCTCCCTTCCTCCTCCTCCCTCTCTTCCTTCCCCTCCCCTCTCCCTCCCCTCCTCTTCCCCTTCTCTTCCTCCTTTCCTCCCCCCTCCTCCTCCTCTCTTTCGCCCTTCTTCCCTCTCTCATCTCTTCTCCTCTTTTCTTTCCTCTTTCTCCTCCCCTTTTCCTCCTCTTCCTCCTCCTCCTCTTCCTTCTCCTTCTCTTCTTCCTCTTTCCTTCTCCTCTTCTTCCTCCTCTTCCTCCTCTCCTCTTCCTTCTCCTTCTCTTCTTCCTCTTTCCTTCTCCTCCTCTTCCGCCTCTTCCTCTTCTCTCCTCCTCCTCCCCTCTTTTTACAGGTTTGTGTGGTGTGTGCAGGTAACAATCAGTTGCTTGTTTTTATTTTAATTAGACCAGACTGACTTGGAGCCTGAAGTAATCCTGCCCCCGGAACATAATAACCACATGACAAGCTCACTTGTCTTTTTGCTTCCAAAGTAGTGTCATTAAGAGGTCTGGAACACCCAGTAGTAGGAATCGTGCTCTCAAGAAATTCAGGGCTGAGAGAGGTTAAGCCTCTGCCTTGCAGGCAGCAGGTCCTGAGTTTGGATCTCTGATTCCACCTAAAAACACCAGGTGGAAATGGTTGCAGCCTACACTTCCGGGCCTTGAAGGCAAATCCAGGGTGATTCCCAAAGTCTCCCTTGGGTCTCCACAGGGACACGCAGTGCCTCTGAAACACACACACAACACACACACACACAGAGACAACACACCAAAAGAATTCAGAGATTTTTAACACGTCAGCGAGGGTTTACTCAAGCCTTTGTCACATTTGCTCAGTGTTTCTGAAGGCAGAGAACATGCCTGGCTCAAAATGAGCATGACACACAGGCGGCCATGTGTAATTACGGGACCCGTAGTGAGTGGACCGTTGGGGCGCTGTGGAGTGCGTGGGGGGGGGCAGGAAGCCGGGCTGCGATGGGTCGACTGGTGTGCTGTGACCGTGCCCATCCACGGTGCGTGTAGCATTGACGTGGATGGAGCGTGGGGAGCCGTGGGCCGCTCATGCGGTCAGGTGAACATGCTCGCAGACCGCTTGGGCCTCTGCTGGCCACAGGAGGGCCGGTGGCTCTGGGCGGATGTCTGGCTCTCTGCTCGTCTGTCCCAGGGGCCGATGGGCGCTGAGGCATCGTAGCCTTGAGCTTTGTGAGAAGCGTGGACGCGTTTCAGCAGGCTGTGACTGCTGGCGAGCGGTGTGCACAGCCGTGTACCCACGCTGGGCGCTTGTGCTGTGGGACGCTTCTGGGGGCTGCTCTGTCACCCAGATGTGGGGTCAGCCATAGGCCCAAGGATCAGCTCCCCCAGGTCCATCTCAGTGGGCCGGAACTTTAATGTGGCTACTCACAGGAGCTGCGCAACTTAGAGCTAGCCTCTCCTCCTGCAGGCGCTCACGGGTCCTGTGTGCCTTGTGGACCCGCCCTCTCCATGGTGAGGTTAGTGGGCTGGGGTGAGAGGGTCTCGTGCAGGTAGCCACAGCCGCTCAATTACAAGATGGAAGCAACCGTGTCCTCCTGGGATTGTCTCTTCCCTCCAAAACCTTGCCCAAGGGACTGTATCATCCCCCCAAGATTATTATTCTGGGCTACCTGAAATGTGCGGTATCTGAGTCCTAGCCACTTAGCTCTAGATGGAAAGCTTATGTTTCTTGAAACTACTTTTCTGCATTTAAACTTATTTATCCTTCCATGTACGTATGCATAGTGTGTGTGTGTGTGTGTGGCTGTGTGCACAAATACCTTGAGTGTGTATGCCGATGGAGGTCCAAGGGTGATATCGAAGTCATCCTTCATTACTCTTCCCCTTATAGTCGTACCTGGTGTCTAATTAAATCCAGAGCACACGTGAGGGCTGACGTAGCTACCTAACTGGCTCTGGGGTTCCCAGGCTCCGCTTCTATAGCTAGAATTCCAGGTGGGCACCACACCTGCCCAGCATTTTTATGTGGGATTTTATCTGGGGACCGTAACTCATGTCCTTTTGCTCGTGAGACAGGAGCTTTAATCATTGAGCCAGTTCCTCAGCCCACTGAAATTTATTTCTTAAAACCGCTTTTGTTNCCTGACATGTGATGAAAGATGTGAATCTTGTCCAGCTGAACCAGAGCTCCTGGGGAGAGGTCTGTAGGATCCCATGTGGACAGAACCAAAGCATCACATGCAGTTAGAAACAGTAAGCTAGAAGTAGGGAGCGCAAGTCCTGGAAGTGTGGAGCCAGGTGGACCCTCACATAATTTCTAAAGGGTTTGCGGTGTGTAAATAGCTCGTGTTTGTGTTACACCACTGTCTGGAGGCTTCACTGGAATCCGCACAATTCAGTTTTAGCTCTGGATTACCTCAGTGACCTTTGTGGAGGTTTTATCTGTAGAGTAGCTATTTGACATGTTAGAACCTATTTGGGTTTGGGCTTAAAAATTTTTTTTTTTTTACTATTTAAAGTTGACACATTGACAAGAGGTATGCGATAAGCTAAGTCTATCGGTTCAGGTTTGACTTCTTTGGGTTGGGTTTCTGAGCGTGGAGATTGGCCAAGTCCTCACTATACCCTCCCTGAGTTGAACCCAGACCAAAGTTCCTTGGTCACCTCCTCTTTAAAGTTCAGGAAAAATAGAAGTGCCACTTGTACTTCCTTCCGATCAAGGGATAGCATGAGCTGCCTTAGAATCCCAGGACCTGTGCTTCTTTAAAAACTGGATTTTTAATTTGCATAGTATATCACAATAAGGAGTGAGCCACTTTTTACGGCACCCTATAGTTTTATATTCTTAGTCTATAAACATTTTGTATCTCTTCCTTTTAGGGAAAAAACCTACCTAGTACAAACCACCACCTGCACACTAACCAGTAGCCGACTGGCTCACCACAGCCCTTGAGGTTAGTACAAGAGTCCAGCCGGCATCCCAAGTTGTTTAACATGGGAGTTTTCTGTGCGATTTGGCTGCAGTGGGTGGTAGCATAGATGGATCATCTCTACTTCTGTATTTATTTATTTATTACTAGACCTCAACCAGGCTTCTTCCCCTTCCACTCTCTGCCTGTAGGAAGTACTGTATGTAGTCATGCACTTTGTATTAATATATTAGAAATCTACAGATCTGTTTTGTACTTTTTATGCTGTTGGATACTTATAATCAAAACTTTTACTAGGCTATTGAATAAATTTAGTCTTACTAGAAAAAAAAACAAAAACAAAAAAAAAAAAAAAAAAAAAAAAAAACCATAGTTGAAAGGACAGGGAACTCCCTCGAGCTGATTGGGCTAGGCCAACACTTCCTAAACAGACATCCAATGGCACAGTCACTGCTACCAACTCTCAACAGTTGGGATCTTGTGAAATTAAAGAGCTTCTGTTCAGATAAAGAGATTGTCACACGAGCTCAAAGGCAACCCACAGAATGGGAGAAAATCTTCACTAACCACATATCTGACAGAGCTCTACTGTCCAGAGTGCACAAAGAACTTAGAAACTAAACTCCAAGGAAAACACTGGCCCAATTAAAAAATGGGCCCTGGAACTTCAAAGAAACTTTACCAGGGATTAAAATTAAAAAATGCTCCACTTCCTTAGCCATCAGGGAAATGCAAATCAAAACTTCCCTGAGATATCATCTCACCCCGGTCAGGATGGCAAAAATCCACAATACAAACAACAGCAAATGCTGGAGAGGATGTGGAGAGAGGGGAACTCTCCTACATTGTTGGTGGGAATGCAGGCTCATACAGCCACTCTGGCGAGCCGTCTGGAGATTCTTAAAGAAATTAAAGATTGAAATGCCATATGACCCTGCTATTCCACTTTTGGGAATAACCCCCCATACAGCAGAGGTTCACCTCGATAGCACAAGCACGACCATGTTCATAGCAGCACTGTTTACAATAGCAAAGTCATGGAATCAACCCAAATGTCCAACAGTTGACGAGCGGATAAGGAAATTGTGGTACATCTATACAATGGAGTACTACTCAGCCATCAAAAATGATGAATTACTGGAATTTGCTGGGAAATGGATGTCATTAGAAACAATTATATTAAGTGAAGTATCCCACACCCAGGAAATTAAGCGCTGTATGTACTCCCTAATAGGTGGCTCCTAGTACCAAACTCACCCAGCCCACATTGAGATACTCAAAGGTAAACCTATTTAATACAGTAATTGCAAGGATTATGAACAGGAGGGATGGGGTTGGAGGGCCACACCAGACACAAGGAGAGAGAGGACCATGCTACAGCAGAGAAAATAGGCCTCCATCAAGGAATGCAAGTAAATAATATGACACCTGGTTAAGTTCACAGACGTTCGTTCCTGATCATGTACAACTGAGGGGGTATGATCTCACCAGAAGGGAGGGCATATAGTCTGGCAGATAAAAAGTAACCATTTTGCAAATGGGTGATTGACCCCTCCCTCACTGAGGTTTCCTACTTTTATTACATCTACCCTTGAATGTGCTATTATAATAAGACTCCAGTTTAACAGCTTTTTGTCTCTGGCCAGGGGGTGACATACAGTGCCCATCAGGATGGAGTGAAGGGCATTGCAGGAGCAGCAAAACTGCAAAAGAAAATCAATAAACCACAATCCAGAACTTCAGAGACTCTATATCAACCACATAGAACTAGGCCAGCCTAATCTCTCCCCATCCTGAAGCTCAGGGACATTTGCGGAAGAGGGGGAGGTAAGATTGTAAGAGCAAAAGGATGGGAGGAGCAATGATTTGCAAGATTCTCCACACTGGTTAGGGTCGAAGCAATCATAATGGGACTTTGCATGCCCTGCGCAATGTCCAACACACTATTGACCTCACAAAGTCTAGCATCTGCTAAAGGCACCAAAATCCTTGGAGGCAAGGGATTGACAGCCACAGTAGTGTTCCTATGCTTAAGGGGAACACGAGAAAGGGTTCAGGGAAATGCCACTGGGTCCTTGTACGTCATCGGAGAGAGGACCCAAAGAAGAGTTAGGCATACACAATAAAGGACTCTCTGAGAATTGGGGGGGAGGCACTGGGGGATGGGGAGGGAGGGGAAGGGGAGTAGGGGGTTCAGGGGGAGGAGGAGGGAGGGAGGGAACTGGTCTACCTATTAAGTTTGTATGAGCAGAAATAATAAAAAATGTATTAAAAAAAAGAAAAGAAAAACAAAAATAAAAATGAAGTTTTGGGTCTGAAAAAAAAATAAGAATGACTTCAGGAATCCTGGATTGCTCCAACTTCTTCCTGTTTTGTTTGGGGGTTTCCCATGCTCTGCCCTCCAGTACTGGAAGTGCAGGCCTCCATTTCCACCAGGCACTTCTACTTGTGAGGCAAGTCATCTCTCCAGGCCATCTGTGGCATCTTCCATCTTTGAAATAGCTCATGTTAGGGGATCATGCTACAGCAGAGAAAATAGGTCACCATCAAGTATTGCAAGTAAGTAATGAGACATCTGGTTAAGCTCACTCACTTTCCTTCCTGGTCACTTGCAACTGAGGGGGTTTGATCTCACCAGTCAGGGAGGGTATACAGTCTGGTAGGTAGATGGTAACCATCCTGCAAATGGGAGACTGACACCTCCCCCCCCACTGTGGTCTCCTCCGCCTATTCCATTTACCTTTGAATCTACTCTTATAGTAAGACTCCATTTAAACAGCCTTTTATCTCTGGTTAGGAGGTAACCTCCAATACCAATCAGGATGGAGCCAAGGGTGGTGCGGGAACAGCAAAACTGAAAACAACCACCAACCATAGTTCAGAACATCAGAGACCCTACATTAATCACCTGGAATCAGACCACCCAAATCTCTCCCCATCCTAAAGCTCAGGGAAATTTGCGGAAGAAGGGGTGGTAAGATTGTAAAAGCCTAAAGATGAGGAGGAGCAACAATACGCAAGATACTCCATACAAGTTAGGGCCACAATAACCATAATCAGACTTTGCATGACCTGCACAATGACTGACATCTCAGTGACCCCCCCCTCAAAAGTCTATCATGGATCAGAGGCACTAGGATCCTTAGAGGCAAGGGATTAACAGTCACAATAGTCTTTCCATACTAAAGGGGAGCCTAAGAAAGGGCTCTGAGCAATGCCATTGAGTCCTTACACCTCACTAGAGTGGAGAACGCAAAGGGAAGTTTGACATTCACACTAAAGGATGCTCCAGGGAATGGGAGGGGGGAAGAGGGAGGCACTGGGAGAAAGGGAGGGGAGGAGGGGTGAAAGGAAGGGGAAAAGGGGAGGGGTGGAGAGAGGCAGGGGACAGGGTACCTATTAAGCTTGTATGATTGGGAAAAAAATAAATATAATAAAAATAAATAAATAAATAAAAACCTATTTCTTTTTTTTTAATTTTTTTTATTCATTTGTGTGTGTGTGTGCATGTGTGTGTGTGTGTGTGTGTGTATGTGTGTGTGTGTAGAACCACGGGCAAATTAGGGAACCACCTCCACCTCTTGTTTACTCTGCCCCAGGATTCACAGGCTCCGCCCTACCAGGACCAGAAACACAGGCTGCCCCCACTTCCGCCCGGCGTCTATACGTGGGGTCTAGGATCCGAACTCAGGACCTTCGGCCTGCAAGGCAGAGGCTTAACTCCTGAGCCACCTCTCCAGCCCCATAAAAACCTATTTCTTATTAAAAAAAAAAAAAAAAGAAATAATAGGCATGGAGCCTCTCTCTCTCTCTCTCTCTCTCTCTCTCTCTCTCTCTCTCTCTCTCTCTCAGACACACACACCAGGCCATTCTTTCATTCTTCTCATAATACCTCTTGGTTCTGTGTTCTGATGTCGACACTCACATTCTCCACCCACACAAAAACACTGCCCCTTCCTGCTAGGCCAGATGTCCCACTTGCAGCCAGGAAATCCAGTGCCTCCTCAGCTTGCCAAAGCACCTCCGGAGCAGCGTTAGTTACACAACAGATCTGTTGGTAGGGTCAACATCCCTGTCTTAAGTCGCAGATTTATAATGGAAAGATTTTTCTGCATCCCAGGAGATTGTTAAATTTAAATATTTTTAATGCTAAACTGTAGCCATTTGCATCAATGTTTTATTTACCACAGAAGACAACATAGGAGAAAAAAAAGTTTTAAAATGGTTCTGGAAGATTGAAAGGGGAAAAATGGGTGGTGGGAAATGTTTAAAGGAAGGCATGAGGAGACAGGGTATAGGAAAGGCTGAGAGAGTAACAAAAAGTACTAGGATTTTAAGATATAACCAGATAAAAACCTCATATATATATATATATATATATATATATATATATATATATATATATATAAATTTGAAGAACAAGAATAGACATTCCTTATCCATATACAGGGGAACAGAGAGAGAGAGGGGGAGAGAGAGAGAAAGGAAGGGCAAAACAACAAAAATAATATCCTATGATACTCCAAGTAGAACTCAGAGGCAATTAAAAAATGATAGAAATAACAAGCATGTGATACTTCCCAATAATGTTACTCAGAGAGGCCTCAAAGGCCCCTAAAACAATATAGGGTTTTGCTATTGCTCTCGGTTGCTCTCTAGAAACTGACAGCAAGGCCCTATTACTGAACATGCAACATGTGGATCATAGGACACGAAAAAAAAAAACATCAACTGGGACTAGTCTGGAAGCTTCCTCATTGTTGGACAGCTTTCACAGTACCACAAAGTACTGGGGAAGAAAAGCAATCGAAGGTCTCATCAAACTTTAAAAGCTGCGAATTGCAATAGCAATCACCCTGGCAAGAGACCATCAGTGCAATAGTGACATGAATGCCAAGAGTCAACCATCAGCCTTCCAATCAGATTTAAGACCCACTTTTCAACAGGGAACACATTCCTGTCCTGTAAACTAAAAGAAGAACCTATAAAGGGGAGGACAGAGGCTCTAGGGAGAGGGTGCAAACTATTAAGGTTTAGTTATATCAAGCTGCTTTTTAAATATTTGTCATTATATCCATAGATCGGCAGAGCACTCGGCACTCATCCTAGAAACTTCCTTTGGCAATGGATGGTGTTTATTAACAGAAAATTGCCAACTGGTCCAAGTGAATAAAATAAGTGACTGTGGACTGCTCAGCCCTAAACAGAACATCTAAACCACCTCCTGCCCCAAAGCTTAGGGAACATTTCAGAAAAGGGGGCAGTAAGATTGCAAGCATCTGAAGGGGGCAGAGGTGTGGCCAGACATGACCTTCTGGAAATGACAGGGCTGTTGCATCCATGAATTCACTGCAGCTATGTATATTTCCATAAGACTTGCAGGAGAATCACCCTATCAACATTTCACCAGGAAAAGGGGAAGATCTCGAGAGGCTCCACACCTTCCTGAGAGACTGATGACTGGGAGGAAATGGAAGATGCTTTCCTCAGAGCTTTATCCACTGATATATGATTCGTGCTCCAGCAAGTGCTAAGGCACATGTCATCAAAGGCAAACCCAGTGGCCACACATGCAAAAGGACTTGAAAATTGGAGCGAGTTTAGTAATGGAAAGAAGAGGGGATGAGATTGGGGATTAAGGCATGAAAACATCATAAATTCACTGTATTCATATATGAAACACTAAAAGAACAAAATAGTTTAAGGAAAAAAGCAAACTTAGAAATGTTTTCATCTAAGAAAAAAAAAGATGGTGCTGGTTGTACTAGGGACATGGCTCAGTGGTTAAAGCCTTTACCTCCCAGGCTGAAGGATCTGAGTCTGGATACCCAGATCCCATGTAAAAATGCCTGGTAGATATAGTGGCAACCTGCACTTCTGACCCTGGAAGACAGAGTCTGGGAAACCCCAGAGCAAAGAAGGTCAAGCAATCCAGGATGATTC
Source organism: Typhlomys cinereus (assembly GCA_023101885.1). Lineage (NCBI taxonomy): Eukaryota > Metazoa > Chordata > Mammalia > Rodentia > Platacanthomyidae > Typhlomys > Typhlomys cinereus. Next base: position 802,690 of record JALPQD010000673.1, read on the forward strand.
CTGGAGTCACCCTTGGGTCTTCACAGGAACACATAATGCCCTGTTCTACATACATACATCTATACATGTTCACACCCACACACCCGCACACACAAAATGCCAGGTGTACATGACAGCGGATTGTAATTCTGGCCCTGGAAGATGGAACCTGGGAACCCCCAGAGCAAGCTGGCTGGCCAGATTAGCCCTAATTGTGTGCTTTGGGTCTTATTAGAGACCCAGGCTCAAGACAATAAGGTGGAAGAGCAATCAAGGATAATTCCCAGTATCACACTTGGACCTCCACAGGCACATTCAAGTGTACGTATACCCATACATTCATGTATGCCCACCTGCATGCAAACACACACACACACACACACACACACACACACACACACACACACACACACACACATATATATATAGAGAGAGAGAGAAACAACCACACACATGTATATACTCCAAATACACATATGTAAAGAATAAAAATAGTACTGGCTTTTATTTGAGGTTTTTTTAACAATAATAAGGCACTATCCATTTATTACTTTTTTAATAATATGAGATGGGCATAGAGGTACTGTAATCCTAGTACTTGAGAGGCAGGGGCAGGATGACTGGCTCAAAATTGAGGCTAAAGTGTTCTACAGAGTGAGTTTCAGGCAAGCCAAGAGTACATATAAAAATACCATAAAGAATCATGAAATTATTTCAGATGTCTTTCCAGGCATATATTAAGAAGATCATATGGTATTCAACCTTTCATTCATTAATTCAACACATATAAATAGCTGGGTCATTACTCACTAGTATACCATGTGCTTAGTAAGCACAGGTCCTGGGTTGGAATGTCAACCCCCTAAATAAATAAATAGCATCCCGCATCCTCCAGCCTCTGTCTCCCAACTACCAGGATTATAGGTGTATGCTTCCACCCCCAGCTTTCAAAACTTCCCTTTTAGTGTGTGTGCCTGTATGGAGGTCAAAGGAAACTTTTGGAAGTTGTTTCTCTCCTCCCATCTTGTGGACTCGAGGGATGGAATTCAGATCACTAGGTTGGCATGCAAATACCAACCCCTGATTTTTGTTCTGTCAAATTATCTGTATCAAGAACTGAACTCTAATCAGATGTGTGGATGCACACCTATAAATCTATCACTTGGAAGGCAGTGATGAAGACCATCGGAAGTAGGACACCAGGGCAGGAAAGAGTTTGGGGATTAAGACTCTGACCCGAGGGCTGGAGAGATGGCTCAGGGGTTAAGCCTCTGCCTTGCAGGCAGAAGGTCCTGAGTTCAGATCCCAGATCCCACATATAGACGCCAGGTGGACTGGGGGCGGCCTGCGTTTCTGGTCCTGGTAGGGCGGAGCCTGTGAATCCCGGGGCAATATAACAAGGAGGAGGTGGAGGTGGTCCATGATGGTTCCCGAATTCGTCCGTGGTTCTACACACACACACACACATAATTGGATAAATAATAAAAACATTTTTAAAAAAGACTCTGACCCGAAAGCAGAAGGACCCGAGTTTGGATCCAGGATCCCATGTAGAAATGTCAGGCAGAAGTGGCAGCAGCCTATGTTTCTGGCTCTGGAAGGTAGAGTCTGAGAAATCCAGAGCAAAGAAAAAAGAAGGTAGAAGCAATCCAGAATTGCTCCAAAGGTCACCCTTGGGCCTCCACAGACACACATGGTGCACACACACACATACAAAATAAATAATTTTAAAAGCTGGGCTGAGGGGATGACTCAGCAGGTTAAACACTTGCTATGTAAGTGTGAAGACCAGATTTCCAATCTCCATATCCCACATAAATGCTGGATGCAGTGGTGTAAGCATCTATGATCCCAGCATGCCCATAGAGAATAGAAGGCAGACGCTTGAGAATCTCCAGTAGTTCGAGGTCCTGTTAGCTTGAGCTATATAGAGGAAGTAAAGAGACTTAGTCTCAAAAAGGTGGTAAGCTCCCAACGGTTGAGCTCTATTTCCACATGTGCACTGAAGTATGTGTTTGCACACACATGAACAAAGCTCATGTAAACACTATAGCATAGCACACAGCATGTGTCCTGTCCAGTTCAGGAATCTTGCATATATCACGTCCTAGCACAACATATGGAGTCTACATGACTGACCATCTTTAACCACGATAGTTGCCGAGCTGGCAGAGGCCTCCTTCCCAGTTTGAGAACCTTAACCTGATCCAGGCAACTTCAGCCCACTAGGTAGCCAATTCCTCCAAGAGACAAATCAGTCAAGAGCCAGAGCCTAAACACAGTTCAGGACACAGGGAAGGAAATGTCTCTTGCTGAGTCTACATGAAAAATTGAAAAATAGGCTGGACATGGGGTTCATGCTTGAATTCCCACCATTTGGGAGATGGAGGCAGGAGGATCAGGAGTTCAAAGTCAGCCTCAGAGACATAGCAAGTTTCAGGGCAACCTGCACTTCATGAGACCAAAAGAAAACAAAGAAGAAAGAAAGACCAAAAGAAATAAAGAAAAAAAAAAAAAAAGCTGCTAACGGTAGCCTTTAGGTCAGATCTGCTTTGCACACTTCGCCCACACACAAGGCTTTCTTTCTGCTTCATTTATTTTCTTTCCCTTCTTCTCTTCTTTCCTCCTTCCTCTTCCCTTCCTTTCTTCCTTCCTTATCTCCCTTTTCCATTCTTTTTAAATTAAGTCAAGACTTAAACATTAGAATGGTTCATTGTTACAAACACAATCTGGGCTTTCTAAGTGCTTCTTTGCTTTTTTGTTTTATTCATTTTTGGGAGAGAGAGAGAAAGTGAAGGTGCACACATACATTCCACGATGCACACAAGTCCTGTGGGCTTCTGGGAGTTATACTCAGGTCACGAGGTTTGTAAGGAGTTACCTTACTTGCCAGCCCCCTGAGTGTTGCTTAAAAGCTGGAAAACATGGCAGTTTCAATCACAGGAACAGCTGCCTTTACTTCCTTCCATTTATAAATCAGCCCCAAGTGTTGCCTACCATCAATCACTTTCATATTCCATCATTTTCTGTACTCATGCTTCCATAAGGAGTGTTTTAGGAACAATGGCAGAGAGCTGATTTTCTTCCTATTTGTTTTGAGACAGTGTCTCAAGTATCCCAGGCTGGCCTCAAACTCACTGTGCAGCCAAGGGGAACCTTGAATTTCTGACTCTCCTATCTTCACCTCCCAAGAGTGTGCCACCATGCTAGTACCTAGGACTTTGTGCATGCTAGGCAAGCACTCTGTCAATAAGTTGATTTGCATTCCCCGGCTCAACTCAATTTCTTTATACAAATAAGTGCTACTCGCCAGAGTTCTATGTGTAAATACCTTGACCATTCATTCATTTACCTACAGGCATCTGAATTAATTATCTCCACTACTTAGAAAATATGAGACAAATCAGTCCAGCCTGGATAGCAGAGGGACACTCTCTCAAAATACAGAGCAAACAAAAACTAGGTGGGGCTTAGAAGAAAATAACTGAACTGTAGTGGTGGCACTCTCAGAAGACACTGATGCCAGACTAATGTAGATATAGATATAGTCATCTATACCTAGACAGGTGTATAGGCTTCTATAGCTAGACAGATGTGGGCCTAATCCTATATTTATATAGGAAAGAATCCACCAAGTGATGATCATGTGTGTGGGTGGGTGGGTGTGTGTACACACACATATCCTTAACCTACTATTCCATAGGCACTGAAACAGTATTGTCATAGACCATATGCTATTCTTTGGATGAAGTTTGAGTAAGTCTCCTCAAGGTTCATGTGCTGGAATTTTGGTCTACAGTGTAGCCATATCACCACCAGAAATCTCTCTCTGAATTGGCTGTTTCATTCAAAGAACTGAAGCACACCCAAATAACAAAACAGCAAAGAAATTTATGAAGAAGCAAATGAAAGTACAGAGCAGTTACATAATAAGAGAGCAGTGAATGAAATGTACTCAAGAGACCCTACTTACTGCCTGCGTCTTCCCTTCTTCAGTTCAGGAGGAAGAAGAAGAGGAGGAGGAGTTGGTTACTAATCAGGGTTGCTAGTGATGGTCTTCTTTTTTGATTGACAGCCTTGGATTATGTAAGCCTCTTACTGGGCCTGTCCTTTATCATGGATTTTTTCATGAGATTTTCATCATATGTCTGACCATCACGTCTTTGATAAATATGCCAAATAAGATTTTTCCTAAAAGGCCACTCAGAGGACACAATTTGTCTTTCTGTGCATGCATCCAAAACTAGTCCAATCCAGATAGGCCTACTGCCTTTGAGTCTAGGCTAGGTTCCAGGATGTGTTTGGGCACAAAAAGAGAGTTGCTAAGGGGTTGCTAATGAGTTATTGGGGCAGAAGAACAGTTGCTTTGTTTAGAGAGGAGTGTATGTTCAGTCTGATGCAAATGGGGGTCTTGGGCTGCTAAGTATTTAGTGGTGGTCATAGTTAGGCACAGGTGTCAACTTGATAGTTGAGGGTTTTGAGCTCTGAGCACACTTGTGCAGAATCAGTGGTTGGGTTAAGCCCAGAGCAAACCTGCAGGTGATTGTCCAGCTGATAGGGAAGGCCCAGCCCATGGTGGGTGGGATTAGGCCCTGGAATAAAATACAGAGAGCTGGTTGAGAGAGTTGGCATCCTTGTGTACATCTTTGGCCAGACATGCAGCTCTGGCAAGTAAGGATTGTCCCTCTCTCAGCCATTACGTAGAGATGGTGTGGCCAGTTCCCTCAGTCCTGGTGTTGGTACATGCTCTCCTGTCAAGCTGGACAAACTGTAATCGGACTATCAGTAAGAAAATAAACTTCTTATTCCCTTAAGCCGTTTGATAGTCATTTATCAACAACCATGCTAGCTGACTGCAACAGTGGCAAATGTGTATATGTGTAGTTCAAGCCAAATGGGGGTCTTAGTTGCTAAGCTATAACTATGCTTGGCTGTTTTCTGTATCAGGAGGTAGTAGAATACTATAGTTTAAGAATAGTATTCTGCCAAGTGGGGTGGCACATGCCTATAATCCTAGAGGCAGGATGACTGCAACACGTTCGAAGCAGGACAGCCTGGATAGCAGAGGGACACTCTATCAAAATACAGAGCAAACAAAAACTAGGTGGGGCTTAGAAGAAAATAACTGAACTGTAGTGGTGGCACTCTCAGAAGACACTGATGCCGGACTAATGTAATACATTGGCTCTTTGTTTTTTTATATTTTTTTTGCATGTGTATAGGTACATGTGGGTGTGGAATAGGGCACTGTCTGTGCCGGTGAAGACCCAAGGGTGATTTCAGGAAACATCCTAGATTGCTCTATCTGCTTATTGTTTTGCTCTGTGGTTTCCCAGGTTCTGCCTTCCAGAGCTGGAAGTGCAGGCTGCTGCCATTTCTACCTAGCAATTTTATACAAGATCTGGGGATCCAGACACAGTCCTTTGTTTGGAAGGCAAGGACTTAGACCCTGAACTATCTCTGCAGTTCACACATTACCTCTTGTGAGAATGGACTGTTTATAAGCTGGGTTTGGTTTCTCTTGTTACCTGTTCACCATCTTGAATACTCACACCATGATGTTATCTGTCATGTTGTGGTTCACCATAAGGTCTTCACAAGAGCTGAGCAGAGATCCACAACTTAGAGTTAGATCAACCTCTTCATTGTTGCCAGCTTTGGATATTTTATTATTACATATTTATTATGGCAATGTAAAAAGATCAAAGACACTATGACACACAAACGGCATTGTTTGAAAATCAGAAGACAGTTTTGTAGTGGTTAATCTTGGTTGTCAATCTGATGGGATTTAGAATCACCAGCTAGGCACACCTGTGAGGGATTATCTAGATTATGTTAATTAGGGCAGAAAGACCCACCCACAATGTGGGTGGTACTATTCCATATGATGGGGAACTGGGCTGAATAATAAAGAGCAAGCAAACTGAGCCCCAGCATTTACCGCTCTCTGCTTCTCCACTGTGGATACAATGTAACCAGTCTCCTTCTCCTCCTGCTACTATGTCTTCCTTGCCATGAAGGAATATATGCCCTACAACTATAAGTTCCACCCCTCAAAAAACTCTTCCTCCCTCCCTTCCTCCTTTATTCCTTTCCTCCCTCCCTCCCTCTCTTCCTTCCTTCTTTCCTTCCTTCCTTCCTTAAGTTGCCTATGTCAGTTATTTTGTTGTACCAATGAGACAGGTAGTTAATACAAGTATCTACGAATACAATTTTGTTTTGTAGCTTGTATTGTATCCATCCTGCCATTCATAGCACATTCTGATCTGTAGTAGACAGCTTATTTCAGTCCATGAAGTCAGATTCTTCATGGTAAAATAGGCAAATTGAAAACCATATCTTTCCAAGGCTTACTCAGCTATAGTATGGCTGCAGATACTGGTTTTGTTGGTGATGAAGTGACAACATAAGAATGGGCTTAGCCCCTTGGGTGGGCTAAGTGATTATAATCCTGTTCTGGACATTTGCTCTGCCAGGTGCAACATGCAAGCAAATGACAACAGTCCAAAAGCTAGAGTGGGGGATTTAACTAACTTGGTAGAGTGTTTTCCTAAAATGAATGAAGCCCAAGGTTCAATCCTCAATATCACACAAAATCAGGCATGATAGTATACGATGATAACCCCAGCACTTGGTAGCAGGAGGCAGAAGGAGTTCAGGGAGGAATTATTAGCTACAAATTGAGTTCGAGGCCAGACTAGAAAACACGAGACCAGGTCTTAAACACAAACAACTGTAATGTCATAAGGCTCACTTTTCACTTGTATATCCAATGTAATACAGCAAAGTCACTCTGTCCATCACATCCCATATATCACAACTAGAAAAATACCAGTATCGTATGAAATAGCTCCTCCCAGACTAGGACCACAGGTAAGCTCAAACCTTAAGGGACATTTCTCCTGTCAAAATTAAGATGTGGGTCCCTGTCACTCTTTCTCAAAGGACAGAACTTACAACAGGGTTCAAACCACACAAGCCTTACTCATGATCCCACACTGGATGAGGAACTTGAAACTCATATGATTCTTAGTGGTCCATGGCCATTCAGAGACTCCAGTTCTACGTGCTAAAACTGAAGTCTAAACTAAGCAGTGACCTGTATTATGACCATACCATTTGTCAAGTCAGAATTTGCTATGTATCCCAGGGTGACCTCAAGCTCATGATCCTGCTCCCACCTCTGGAAGTGCTGGGATTGCAGGTGTGTACCACCACATCCACTTTAAACAGGTCTTACTTTTAAGAGAAAGCTTCTGTATATCAATTTACACAATGTATCAAACCAAAAGATAGCATGGACTAAGAACAAGGCTTCTAAAAATACATTCCACTTGACTCAGCCTTTCCTCATTAAATAAATTTACTGAACATTGCCCATAGAGCAGACACTGCGGCAGAGTAACATTTTCATCATTATGAGAGATGGCTCATGAATCACGCTGGCAAGAGCACCAAACTAACCAAAAATCAGTCTCAGATCTGTAGGCAAGACTATTTAATTTATATTATAAGGACCTAAACAAGAACCAATGGCTGCTCAGCTCTCCACAAAAGTTTTCACATATATATCATTTATTGGTATTCAATATTCCATGGGATAAATGTGGCAAGATCTATTTAACTACTCTTGTTTTTATTTTTTGTCCTGTGTGTGTGCATGTGTGTGTGTGTGCGTGTGTGTGTATGCACACACACGCACACACGCACACACCTGTAGAAGAAGGCCTATGTGTGTGCCTATGGAAGTTCAAGGGTGGCTTGGGGAATCATCCTATATTGCTCTGAGATTTCCCAAACTTTGCCTTCCAGTGCCAGAAATCCAGGCTGTGGCCATTTCTGCCCAGCATTTTTAGGTAGGATCCTGGATCCCAACTCAGGTCCTTCTGCTTACGGGGTAAAGATTTAACACATGAGCCATCCCTCCAATCCCTACTTTTGTTTTAAAATAGGGCCTCCCTATGTCTTCCAAGCTGGCCTGGAATTTGCTATGTATCCCAGGGTGACCTCAAGCTCATGATCCTGCTCCCACCTCTGGAAGTGCTAGGATTGCAGGTGTGTACCACCACATCCACTTTAAACAGGTCTTACTTTTAAGAGAAAGCTTCTGTATATCAATTTACATGCGTGTTCTGGTGTACATAAAAAAGCACATATGGGACTGGGAAGAAGACTCAATCGATAAGGCATCTGCCACAAAAGCAAGAAGCTTAGAGTTTAAATCACCAAAATCCAGGTGTGAAATGGCTCAGTGGGCAAGGCACTTGCTTACAACTCAGGCAACCCAAGTTCAATCCCCAGAAGCCTACATGGTGGAAGGAAAGAACTGACTTCCAAAAGTTGTCCTCTGACCTCTATCTGTGTGCCATGTCAGGCACATTCTCTCTCTCTCTCTCTCTCTCTCTCTCTCTCTCTCTCTCTCTCTCTCTCTCTCTATCTATCTATCTATCTGTCTGTCTATCTATCTATCTCTCTCTCTCTCTCTAATTTTTTAAAAATTTTTGTGTGTATCAGAGGGCACTGGTATGCAAGCAGAAGCCCAAGGATAACCTTGAGAATCATCCTGGATTGCTCTACCTCCTTTTTGCTTTGCTCTGGGATTTCCCAGTCTCCACCTCCCAGGGCCAGAAGTGCAGGCTGCCACCATTTCCACTTGGTATTTTTAAGTGGGATCTGGGATCTTAACTCAGGACCTTTTGCTTGCAAGGCAGAGGCTTAACCTCTGAGCCATCTCTTCAGCACCAAAATTATTTTTTAGAATATTTTTATTTATTTTGTGCCTGAGGGGGGGCACTGTGTGTCTCTGTGGAGGACAAGGGTGACTTCAAGAATCATCCTGGATTGCTTTTACCTTCTTTTTGCTTCACTCTGGGATTTGCCAGATTCTGCTCACCAGAACCAGAAGTGCAGGCTTCCACCGTTTCCACTTGCTGTTTTTACATGGGACCTGGGATCCAAACTCAGGACCTTCTGCTTGTGAGGTAGAGTCTTAACCCCTGAGCCAAATATTCAGCCCCCAAATTATTTTTTAAAAAGAACTACAAAAACTAAATCCCCAGAATTCACAAAAATAGAGGACAGGTATGGCATTTCATCTGTAATACCAGCCACAGAAGACAAAGACTGGGAATTCCCAACATACTGACTAGCAAGACTAGCCCTTTCTATCAAACTCTGGGTTTAATAGAACTCTGGGTTTGGTTGAGAGGCCCTACCTCAAAAAAAAAAAAAGAATAAAATAGAAGAGTGATCCAGGAAGATTCCAACATGAATCTTAGGTCTCCACACACATGTACACATACGCACAAACATCCATGCACACATGTATGCTCACACTCATGCAAATATGCTCATACACCACATTTACACACATACACTAGAAAAGAAGAGCCAGCAAGATAGTTCAGTGAGTATTGTGGTTTCTTACAAATATGGGAACCTGAATTCAATCCCCCCAAAACCCACATGGTTTGAAGGAGAGAACTGACTTCTGAAAGTTGTCCTCAGACTTCCACAAATGCACCATGGCATGCATTCTCTCTCTCTCTCTCTCTCTCTCTCTCTCTCTCTCTCCCTCTCTCCCCTCCACTCCTCTCTTTTTTCCTGCTCTCAAATAAATAAATAAAAATAAAAAAAGATGGTGGATATGCACCTAGGTATAGAATCGCACAATTATGAAAATATGTATACCATCAAGTTTAGCACATAATACCAAACAATTTCCTAAAATGGGGATGTTAATTTTATGTATGGTATGAGAAGGATCCAGTTTGTTGTCTTTTTTTTCTAGATATAGTAGAGGATCTACTAAAAGGATTACCCTTTCTCTGCTGTTCTATGGTGCCATGCTTGTTATATATATATGTCTATGTACAGGTGTCTACATATTTAACACTTTCCTGACTTTCTACTCTGCTCCACTGACTTACCTTTTCTGACACTGACATGGCACTGAATAAATGAATCGCTTTACAATATGTCTTGATATCTAATAGAGCAATTCCTCTCACCTTTTCTTTCAGCCGTGTCTTGACCAATTTTGACCCTATAGGGGAAGCATGTGTATATCAATAGGGAAAGTTTCTGTATATCAATTTACATGCGTAAATTGTCACAGCTTGTCACATTCTACAAAGATGGAGCTGCCTGAGCAGAACCTGAGTTCAGATCCTAGAGCCCATGTGAAAAATGCTAGACGGAAATGGCGGCAGCCTACACTTTCAGCCATGGAAAGGTGGAGCCTGGGAAACCGCAGAGCAAAGCAAAAAGGAGGTAGAACAATCCAGGATGATTCCTGACGTCACCCTTGGTCCTCCCCAGAGGAACACACAGTGCCCTCAGATACACACACACACACACGCACGCACACACACACAATCAATCAATCAATCAATGCATCATTGCATTCCTTGAAGAAACCCAATTTCCACATGATATATTATCATTTCTGTATATCACTGGACTTGTTTTGCTAAAATTGGGCAGACAAATTTTGCATCTATGTGACTGGGATAAAATACACCATTTTCAAGCTATTTTTTCTGACTTGTGATATCAAAATTATAGACGCTTTACAAGGTGCATTAGTCTACCTATTTTAGTCTCTGGAAGAGTCCAGATCTACTTTTTTTTCAAGTGTTAGCAAGACAACTATAAAGAAATCTATCCCCAAGTCTCTGGGAAATGAGAGGCAGAACTCTGAGGATATCCTGAAGCGTGTAGGCCAACCAGTTTGGCTTAAGAAGGAAGTAGTGGAAAGAGATCCCATCTCAAATAAGGGGAAAAGGACAGGAATGATATCCAGAGGTTATCTATCCTCTGACTACCACATGTGCATACCACCCACCCCTAGACACACATACACCTACACACATATACATACACACAAAGAAACCTAGAGGGCAACTTTGATTTTGAGGGTTTTTTATTTTTAGACATCAATTTTCCTAAGTTGTGCTTCCAAGGAATTTATTCATATTACAAACTCTCCTGAAAGCTAAGCAAAAAAGATGCCTAAAGCATATGAAAAGATAAGTTTAAAGCCATCAAAATGAACAATATATTGGTTTAGGATTTAGGAGATCATTTATCAAATAAGAAATTTATTGGTTTAAGATCTAGGAGATAAATAGAAAGAGGATATTATGCCTACCTGCATTATCTTCTGAATTTTGAATCATAAGTTGCTCCTTTGATGGGTTTAAATGTATCTATGTGTGTGCTCTGCCCTTCTTTTTAATCATGCTTTTCCAAACAGGGTCGGTGTGAAATACCTGGTCTTCCTTATGTCATTCAGAAGATCTTAAGCAGCTATAGAATTAAGGAAGATTGTTCCCGAGGTACAGAAAGTCAGGCTGCCAGAAAGATCAGGAGCGGCACCTTGAGCACTGCATACACTCTTATTCGGGGATTCTTAGCCTTTGTTATCTAAATGTCTTTACAGAAATGGAGCAGTAGGCTCTGCTGTGGCACATGAACAGGCAGCTCATGGCCGCTGGCTTGAGGTAATCAGTCTGACAGCCCTGACATATCTGGCTCTCCAGGCAGGCCTGAATCTTGGGAAGGTCAGAACCCCAGCCCTCTCCAAAGTGGGAGGGGTCCAGTTGTATGCAAAAACCCATCACTGGTGAAAATCCTTCTTAAACCTTGCTTTCCCCATCATGTAGATGCTTGTCATTCAGGGGTCATGCACCTGAACCCATCCTCCATACTCTGTGCTGAGGATCGGTGCCCCAACACCCAGGACAATGACAGCCTTGCTCCCCAGTGTTTTCTGTGCACTACAACATCAGCCACTCTGCCTTCTGCTGCTCTAAGTGGAGAGAATGATGTTTCTTTCCAGGATTCTTTTGGCCATGTGGGGTAAGAGAGGTGTTTTGTCCTGTTGCTGAGAATAGAAACACTCTGTGAGATCTACCCTGTGTTGAATTGTCTTTTCTCTTAAAACAACAAATAAACAAACAAGCAAAACTAACATATCTTCCCTAAAACCAAAGACATTTCTTCAGGCCCACACAGAGAGAGCCTTGCACACCCAGCATGGTAAGGAGAGGGCTGAGAAGGACTGACCAGCAGCATCTAGGCCAGAAGCTTCTCTGTCATGCCTTTCTACTACAAACACATCATCTCAACAGCAGGAAGGCAGGTCTCACTCAGAGATTCGCCCCTGCCCCAGGAGGGCCCAGGACACAAAGAGACAGATGCCAGTGCCAGAAGGATCCTGGTATCCAGGACTCTACTTACAGCTAAGCAGACCAGACAAGAGTCAGCCGCATTCCACATGGATGCTGTTCTCTGGCCTTGCCATGACATTCCCCGAAGCCCCCTAGTTCATGGAGCTTCTCAGAGTCTGTCCCTCTGCCCCAAGGAACCCCCGACTGACCTCTTCTTGCTTCTCTGCCACCATGTAGCTCGGTGCTCCTGGGCACCCATCTCTCCCCCTCCTGATCTCAGGTCCTCGTGGACAAGGACTCCTCCTGCTCCCACCCATCCTCCGATCCCCCAAGACAGGGCTGCACAAAACTGAGTGCCTCTCCAGCCAGAGGCGCATGTGTCTGGAAGAGTCAAGGGGGAGCTGCCGAGAGCTGCACCCCGGGGAGGGATCAGAGGGGCAGCGCATCCACGACTGCTCCCAGCAAATGGCTGCTAGGGTCTCCTCTGCTGACATCGGAAGAGCCACGTCAGTGCAGAAGTGTGGGTGTGGACTTGGCCGTCATGAAAGGCCTAGAGGGCCCTGGAAGTCTGCTGTTACCGAGGGTAATTTGGCAAGCAGAAAAGAGTCGGCCTCTGGAGTGTGGCTCCGGCAGCGCCGGATGACCAGTTCCAGGTCATGTGACGGCTTCTGGATGCCCACGGCAGCCAGGCAGCCTCTGTCCGCAGAGGCTGAGCACACCACCTGACGGCTCTGGGGCCGGGATCCACCACGGGGCCCACCCGCCAGCTCTCCTGAGCCTGGAGAATTGCCCCGGAAATGGGAGCCAGACTTCCCAGTGGACGCGGCAGGAGAAGCTGGTAAGCCATGGGCACCTGAGGTCCCAGCACTGGGACGGCCCCAGGACCAGGATCACCAGTTCAAGGCCAGCCTGAGCTACAGAGCCACACCTTGTCAGAAACCAGAGGCCAGCAGCAAATCAGTAGCTCAGGGTACCATGGGACAGTTGGTCCCTGTGGGTGGAACCAGAAGGCCTGGTGGTCTCAGGGTAGAGGACATTCAGGAGGCCTTATTCTACGTCAGAGACCATGGTGTGGCTCCAGACAATGGGCCTGGCAGCATCTTGTGGGAGGGTCATAGGCGGGAGGCACAGCACCCCGCTGTCACCCTCAGTTGTCTCTGAGAAGCTCCCTAGAATTTTGGGTCCCTGACTCTGGACAAACCATGATTCGTGGCAGAAAAGAATTCCCAGGCTAGCCAGTGTATGGAAGCAGAGTTGAGGGTTTTTTGGTTTTGGGGAGCTTTGGGGGGGATTAAGGTAGAGCATATCAGAGGAGAGAAAGAATGGAACTCATGGACTCCTGATGTGGAGTGCCATGAGGAGCGAGGGCACCCTAGAGAACTCATGGACTCCAGGCATGGAATTCAGGAGAGGCAGAGAGCTAGAAATGAACTCACAGACTCCACTAGTGGAGCACTGTGAGGGGCAGGCACCCAGAGTTGAAGTTTAATAAAGATATTTTAGGGTCACAAACACTAGCTAGTGAAGGCATCCTAAAGATAAGCAGAAGCTCACACATGTAGGGGGACCTTGGAAAGGGAGGATGATAGGTGGGGGAAGGAACATGGAAGGAGTGGGAAAGAATGCAGTAGGAGTAGGTAATGAATGATGAAAACACAGAAATTCATTGCTAATATAATTTAAAAATAATGAAGAAAAAAGATATTTTGGGGCCTGCAAGATGGCTCAGCAGGGAAAGGCACCTGTTCATAGACCTGGTGACCTGAGTTCTGTTCCTGGAGCCCACATGGTAGGAGGAGAGAACAGACTTCTCTAAGATGTCCTCTGACCTACACACACATGGAATGGCGTGTGTGCACCTGCGCTCGCTCCTTCTCGCTCTCTCTCCCCCCTTTCTCTAATTCTCTCTCATATAAATACATAAAATAATTTTCTGAAAGGAAAACTTTGAATTAAAAACAAGACATTTCAATATAAGCATGAGGGTGAAGAGAAAGGTGCTCAGAAGAAATTAAGGCAAGACACAGCAGAGAGTGTGTGTGTGCAGGCATGGTCTCTCTTCCCATCATCTAGTATACATAATCCATTTGAGATATATATGAGCTCTATAATGTATATATATGAAATACATATGTGAGATATGTATCTATAATACATGATGGAGTATCATTTTTAGTGGATTAATATCTTGAACCTGGTTTTGTTGCCCTTCCTTCCACAGGGCTCTGGAGTTGAAGTTCTGAGTTCCATCATGACAGAAAGTGAATGGCCCTGTGGCTTTGACGGGGGAGGACAATGGAAGCTTGCCCCTGCTTTCTCCAGACTCTTGCTGTGTGAATGCCTTTGCTTGTACCCCAGGTCCTGCTATAGTATACTTTGCTCCTGCCTGACTGTAGTAACTTTCCCATTTAGAAGCAGTGTCCTGTTGAAGCTTTTGGGTCTACTTTAGTGATCCAACCCTGTTTCACAGACACCTTAAAGTAAGGAATTGAGCTTGCTTGCTATCTGTCAATTTTTGGAAGGAGAAGCATTGCAGAACTACATCACACAAGCATGGTATGGAAAAGTTGTAATGTGACATCTAGACACAAGGAAGACCCATGGTCGGTCTGATTCCTGAGCCAGTAGTTTTGATCCTTTCTCTTCTGTCTATTTCAAATTTCTGTCACAAAAGAAGCCTTCCCATTTAGCAGCCTCCTTTCTTTGCTCCAAACTGATGCCTGTGGTGTTTTTCTTCCCTTTCTCTCCACTTCCTTCTTTTATTTTGGTGGTGGTGGTGTGTGTATGTGTGTGTCTGTGTGTCTGTGTGTGTGTGTTAAGTGCATGCTGTGTACCAGAGGGCACTTGAGTGTGTGTGCCTATGGAGGCCCAAGGCTGACATCGGGAATCATCCTGGATTACTCCACTTCCTTATTGCTTTGCTCCAGGGTTTTCCAGGCTTCACCTCCCAGGGCCAGAGTTACAGACTGCTGCCATATGTGCCTGGCATTTTTATGTGAGATCTGGGAATCTGAACTCAGGTCCTTTGGTTTGTGAGGCAAACGTTTTAACCCCAGAGCCACCTCCCCAGCCCCACTCTTTACTTCCTTTCTTTTCCTTCTGTCCTTCCTGTTCCTTTCTTTCTCTTCCATCCTTTTCCTTTTCTTCTCCATTTATCCCCCATTTCTCTCTCTCTCTCTCTCTCTCTCTCTCTCTCTCTCTCTCTCTCTCTCACACACACACACACACACACACACACACACACCAGATCATACAATATAGCCCAGGCTACCCTCAAACTTGGAGCACTCCTTGCCTTATCCTCCTGAGCATTGAGATACAGGCCTGTACCACCACACGGGGGAGGGGGGGAGTTCTTTCTCCCATTCCTTCTCTATATTGTCATCTTGCCACCTTAAGGACTGGCATTTTTTAACCCGCTATTTGACAATATCTGAGATTAAAAACCTGATCTTAAGATTCATCTTTGTCTCCTGCCAGAAGCATTGAAAAACAGTCTGGTACAGGAAATCAAGGGTTCCACTCATGAGTGCAAAGAGTTTTTCCCAATTCCCTTACCTCCACAGTCCATTTTTCCCTTGCCTTTCCTTGCCCTGGGCCTCAGAAGCTTACTTGCTATGGTGCATCCATGACCTCCCTTGACTTCCGCTTGGCTTTGAGCCTGTGGTAGGCAACGTGCATGGATGTCCAACTGGAGTGCAGGAAGGTACTTAATGTTTCTGTTCCTTTCCTGACCAGTTCATAGATCATGGTATCTTTTTTCAGAGAGATGCGAACAAACATCTACTCACCTCAGACAGGGCACCATGACAGACCAAAGAAATGATTCTGCCCAAGTCTAACATGGCAAATCAATGAATTTACTTTAATTGGAGTGTCTTACAGAAGGGCAGATTTTGGGATTGCCTACAGAAGTATGGACAACTTACGAGGCAGCTATACTCCCCAAAAGAAATGTCTCCCGTCCCCCAACAGTCTTTAGCTGTCTACATGTCCTTGGCAATGGGTTAGGCCTGAGCTGTCCTTCTCTAGAAGAAACTGTTAGTGGGCCCAATCTTGTGAGGCTCTGTGTGGGTAATCACAGCTAGTCTGATTTCAAAACAATGGCCTTGTCATGAAAAAAGGAGAGTTCCATAGCACCATGGCTGGGCAGAGGCATGATCCTTAGCTGCTAAAATGCTATTGGACTTCCTGTCTTGCCAAGTTTTAGTAATACTTTCTTCTCCTTTTGGGGGGGTGAGGACTGGGACCGACTTCCTTCTATTACTGGTCCCCAAAGATGGTACCATCCTGTAGCACTTCCCTTCTTCCTGAGTAAATCTTCCTTCTGTTCATCTCAGAGAAATCCTTTGAGTGAGCTGTTTCCTGTCAGGACCCTGTCTCATTCAAGCAAGGCAAGGAGGGGCCAACTATACAGCTAAGGCTGGTCAATACCATTTCCACTGAACCCAGCATTCTCTGACTCCTCAAGTAAGCCGTGGAGCTGGGTCAAAAAAAAAAAAAAACAGGTGAACACAAACCTGCAGTGAAGATGCCACAGATGGGGTTGGAGAGATGGCTCAAGGGTTAAAACTCTGCCTCATAAAACAGAAGGTCCTGAGTTCAAATCCCAGGTCCCATGTAAAAAAACACCAGGCAGCCTGCACTTAGGGCCTTGGTGGGTGGAACCTGTGAAATCCCAGAGTGAAGCAAAAAGGAGGTAGAATCAATCCAATATGATTTCTGAAGTCACCCTTGGTCCTCCACAGGGACACACAATGCCCTCTGTTACACCTAAAATAAATATTTTTTAAAAGATGCCAGAGACACTGATACTCTTTTACAAGTTTGCAGACTTATTTTTTTGGAAAGTGGGGTAAGGCAGCCAAGCTTTAATAAGACTGCTAGATCCTGAACAAGAGGATGGTCCAGAATCCCTCTCTACCCCTGCTTTGTTGGAAGAAGGGAAGTGCTACAGGATGGTACCATCTTTGGGGACCAGTAATAGAAGGAAGTCTGTCCCAGTCCTCACCCCCCAAAAGGAGAAGAAAGTATTACTAAAACTTGGCAAGAAAGGAAGTCCAATAGCATTTCAGCAGCTAAGAATCATGCCTCTGCCCAGCCATGGTGCTATGTAACTCTCCTTTTTCCATGACAAGGCCATTGTTTTGAAATCAGACTAGCTGGGTTTTCTCAAGGGTTCTCAGGCACTTTTGCTTCTAGATATCATGGGAATGAACAATTTTATCAGAGAAAGGAGAGAGAGAGAGAGACAGAGAGAGAGAGAGAGAGACAGACAGAGAGAGAGAGAGAGAGAGAGACCAAGATGTCATGGCAGTGTGAATACTGAGTGCTGCCTTTGGAACTGGCAATGGCTCTGTATCACTGCCTGTATGATATCCTCCATATCTCTTAAAAAGAAAATTGCAGGGCCACAGAGATGGCTCAGGGGTTAAGACTCTGCCTCACAAACAGGTCTTAAGTTCCGATCCCAGGTCCCAAGTAAAAAAATTGCCAAGTGGACATGGAGGCCTCCACATCTGGCCCTGGTGGGCAGAGCCTGGAAAATCCCAGAGTGAAGCAAAAAGGAGGTAGAAGCAATTCAGGATGATTCCCAAAGTCACCCTTGGTCCTCCATAGGGACACATGTGCCTTCTGATACACACACACACACACACACACACACACACACACACACACAAGTAAAAAATAAATAAATAAGTAAATATTAAATAAAAAGAAAGTTGCAATCCTATTATTCTCTTCATAAACAAAAGAACCTCAAGAGGGAAGATTGTGGAAGCAAACTGTGAGAACTTGATGACTAAGGTGAATAATGCAATCAAGGGCATGAAAAATATCTGAAGGGCTTCCTAGTGCCTCGGGGATAAAGTCCAGCTCTTACAACCCATGGCAGTTTATAAACTGGCCTCCATCTACTTTATGAGCCTTAATTTCAGGCCCTCCCTAGCCAACGCCCTCTCCTTTAGCTGCATGCAATTCCCCTCCCTTGCTCTGTGCATATCATTCCCTTTGTTCCTGATAACCCTTTCTCTCATCTCTGCTGGGTGCAATAGTATTCTCTGAGCAAACTCCTCCAAGCAGGACTGTTCCTTCCCTGAGGAAAGGTAAACACCTAACCCCTCCTCCTGAGGCCTCAGTGGCAAACCAAAGTCCATCCTGGGGAACCAAGAAGTTTATTGGGCTTCCTGTCAGAGCAGGGGTGATCCCAGAGCAATCTGGAAAGTCTCACCCTAATCTGGATGGCGACTTCCCAATAGTTACTTATTCAAGGCCTCTGGGGCACATGAAAATTAGGGAATGACTGGGTGTATGTGTATAAAGGGGCAGCTGGAATTCCAGATCCAATGGCCTGATCTTGATAGTCTCTTGCAAGTAATCACAGGATGGCAACTGTTTTGCCTGGAGGACCACGTCCTACAACAAGGACTCAGGGTTTCTTTAAAGTTACTGCCTAAGGTGCCTTATTAATCATAGTCTAGTCTGAGTTTGGTGGACCTTGAAATTCCCCTCAAAGATGGTGTTAAGTCAAAGAAGTCAGGTGAAAAAGAGTTTATGACATAGGCTTACATCTGTTCAAGAGAAAAACATTACAGTCATATATCTGCTTAGCTTTCAAAAAGAAATGTAGGCAAGTAAATCAGAAAACAATTGGATTGATCGCTACAGGGGTGTGAACAAAGGAGGAGGCACACTTCTTAGTAGGCATTATTTTATAATTTTGACTCTTTTTTTCAGGATCTGGTGCATGTTAGGCAAAAGTACTACTACTGAGCTACACCCCCTGCCCCTGTTTTGAATTCTTCTGTATAAACATGTTAGTGTACGGCACGCGGCGACTTGGGGCGGGTGGGCGCACGGGCGCTCGGCCATGGCCTCCCTGCTGGCCAAGGACGCCTACCTGCGGGCCCTGGCCAGGAGGATCTGTGGGCCCTGGCCAGGAGGATCTGCGCGCAGCCCGGCCCCGAGCGGCCGAGGCGCGAGCGGGTTGGTACAACACAAGGCTCAGAAGCTTCAGGGCCCCCAAAGAAGAAAAGGAAGAAAACACAAAAGAAATCCCAAGAACAGGAACAGAAGGTTGCGGAACACAAGACTAAACCTCTGGAGAAAAAGTCTCCAACTGCTTCTGGGACCAAGACGTCAGCCCCAGGCAGACAGGAGAGTCCCGGCTCAGCCAAGGGCCCTGCTGAAGGCCAGGACGCAGGGCCCGACTCTGTCTTTGCTCTGGATTTCCTGCGACAACGGCTACATGAGAAGATTCAGCAAGCCTGGGGCCAGGGCAGCACCAAGGAGCTCTCTGCGGCCACGCTGGAGAGACGGCAGCGGAGAAAGCAGGAGCGGGACCGGAAGAAGAGGAAGCGGAAGGAGTTGCGAGCAAAGGAGAGAGCGGAGAAGGCTGAGAAGAAGGAAGAGGTGGCTGCAGCCACCCTAGAAGTGGCCTGCGTGGAGCCACAGCAGCCGGGGCTGATCTTCAACAAGGTGGAGGTGACTGACGACCAGCCAGCCAGTCGGGCGCAGAGGAAGAAGGAGAAGCGGCAGCAGGTGAAGGGGAACCTCACGCCGCTGACGGGCAGAAACTACAGGCAGCTGCTGGAGCGCCTGCAGGCGCGGCAGGGCCGGCTGGAGGAGTTGCGGGAGCAGGACGCGGGCGAGGCCCGGGAGCTGGAGACCAAGATGAAGTGGACCAACCTGCTGTACAGGGCGGAGGGCGTGCGGATCCGCGACGACCCCCGCCTGCTGCAGGACGCCCTGAAGCGCAAGGAGAAGCGCCGGGCGCAGCGGCAGCGGCAGTGGGAGAAGCGCTCGGCGCACGTGGTGGAGAAGATGCAGCAGCGGCAGGACAAGCGGCGCCAGAACCTGCGCAGGAAGAAGGCAGCCCGCGCCGAGCGCCGCCTGCAGAAGGCCCGCAAGAAGGGCCGCGTGCTACCCAGTGACCTGGAGCGGGCCGGCCTCTCCTGAGCGCTGCCCAGGCCTCGCTGGCCTCGGTCCCCACCCGCTGCCCTCTCCTTCCTGGAGGCTGAGGGCGCCGTCCAGGTGGTCTGCACACTGTGTACCCAGGAGAGACACAGGTCTCGAGCGCCACAGCTGGTTGGGGGGCTGAGATCACGTGCCAGGGGAGCGTTGAACAGGCAGGTGCGGGGCAGATTGCTGGGGCTCTTGAGTCAGCCAGTCTGACCACAGAGTTGAGTTCTGGATTCAGTAAGAGCCCGTCTTAGACCCTAAGGGGGAGACAGCCAGTGTGACACACCTTCCACGTGCAGTTTGTGGGTGTATGTAGACACAGACACCGCATGTGCACACACCATGTCCTGGGAGGCGGGGATAAAGCTGGTGCTTACTAAAGGTTAAAAAAAAAAAAATGTTAGTGTTTCATGTAATTTAAAAAAAAAAAAAAAGTGTAAGGATCAGAATAGGAAAATCAAACTGAAACAAAAGAACCCCATTGTGTTTCTTTTTAAAAAAAATAGTGTGTGTTGTTGGACCCTGAGACCCTCGCCCTAAAATTCACAGAACGGGCCAGTCCAGGCCCACAGTGTAGATATTTGCTCATAGCTGATCAGGTATAGCTATAGTTAGCTATTGCTCATAGCTATTCAAGCATAGCTACTGCTAGCCATTGTCTAAAACTATGCACCTTGCTACTTCCCTCCCTGCCCTGAAACCCTTGGTGATGGGAAAAGGAGCTGTAACCCTTAGTGATGGGAAAACAGGCTGTAACCTCAAGATGACTAGCCCTAGGGAAAACAAGTCTTGCAAGAAAATTCTGTTAATAGCATAATTGCCATCTGGAGCAAACTTCCTGCACTTAAGCAGGTAGACTGCATCAATCACGAAGGCCTGGACTCTTGCTAACCAACAAGACCCCCCCACCCAAAACCCCTTTATAAACCCCTTGCTTCAGTCGCTACGGGCCGCTTCAGTCTCTCCTGCGTGAGAGGTTGCTGGAGCCGGCCGGTGCGTCGTTAAATAAAACCTCATGCTATTGCAGCGAGAAGGGTCTTGGTCTTTCTCTCGGTGGCCTCGTTCCTGACTGAAAGACCGGGGGTCTTTCATGTGTGTGTGTGTGTGTGTGTGTGTGTGTGTGTGTGTGTGTGTGCGCGTGCGAGCGTGCACGCCAGTCTGGGCTACATGAAACCATGTCAGCAGCGAAGGCTAGCCAGGGCTAGTGAGTCAGGCCTGTAGACTCAGGCCTGTAGAAGCAACTCTTCAGAAAACTGCAGCTAGAAGATGGCAATTTCAAGGCCTGCCTGGGCTCCAGAGTGAATCAAAGGCAGTGTGGGTAACTTAAACCCTATCTTAAAATTGCGAGCATGCAAAAATAAAGAACTGAGTGTATAGCTATTGCTTTGCATGTATGAGGCTCCAGGTTCATTCCTCAGTGATAAACAAACAAAGAAATAAAAGGGCAAGGTAGGTATGCAGACACATACCTATATTCCCAGCTTTTTGGGAAGCTGATATAGGAAGAATTCTTGAGTGCACAAACTCAAGACCAGTCTGGGAAGAAAGGATACAGGAATTTGAGGTACCTTCCTATTTCAAATGTTATTTGAATATCTAATAATTACCTATATTGATGAATCAGAAATCATTAAAAAGAGAGAAATTTGGGCTTGGGAAGTGGCTTACTGGTTAGAGCCTTTGCCTTGAAAGAAAAAGACCTGAATTCAGATCCCTAGATCCCACACAAAAATGCCAGGTGGTATGGAAGCCTCCTATAATTCTAGCCCTGAAAGGCAGAGCCTGGGAATCCCCAGAGCAATCTGGCTCGCCAAACTAGCTGTAATGGCATGCTCTGGGTTTGATTAAAGACACAGATTCACAACTAGGTGAAAGAGTGATCAAGAATAATCCCCAATATCACCCTTGGGCCTCCACAGACACACATGCTCAAGTGTATTTCTGTACATATGCCCCTACACACATATCCCCTCACACATGCACCTCATATACACATGCATTAAATTAAAAAAGACAGAAATTTGAGCCTGTCATGGTGACACACACTTGTCTAGTATTTGGAAGGGGGAGGCAAGAGAATCATGAATTCGAGGTTAGCCTTGGCTATACAGACCCTGTTTAAAAATGCAAATTCATAGCTATATTTGATAATCAATATGAACAGGAAGGGTTCTTACTTGAAGTAAAATGTCAAGTATTTCATGATTAATACAGAGAGATCTTGGGCAGGAAAATTAGTTTTATATCTATCCTAGTAAACATTGAATCAGACAATAATTATCAAAGGTTGGGCCAGTGAGATGGCTCAATGGATAAAGGTGCTTGCCATGCAAACCTGATAACTTGAGCTTTTAAAATACCTTATTTACTTGAGAGACAAGGAAAGGGAGAGGGAGAAAGAGGGAGAGGGAGAGGGAGTGAGATGCACACATGACACATATATCATGTGGGCTTCTGAGGTTCAAACTCAGGTCACTGAGTTTTCAAGCAGATGCTTTGACTACCAAGCTACCTCACTGGCCCCTGACAACCACAGTTTCATCCTGGAGCCTGTGGTAGGAGAGAACTGATTCCACATACCTACTATGGCATGTATACATGCACTTACACACATACACAAAAATAATAATAATAGGGGGCTGGAGAGGTGGCTCAGAGGTTAAGCTTCTGCCTTGTAGGCAGAAGGTCCTGAGTTCGAATCCTAGACCCCACGTATAGACTCTGGGCAGAAACGGGGGTGGCCTGCGTTTCTGGTCCTGGTAGAGTGGAGCCTGTGAATCCCGGGGCAGAGTAAACTAGAAGGAGGTGCAAGCGGTTCATGGTGGTTCCCGAATTCGTCTGTGGTTCTATATATACACACATACATACACACACACGCACACACGCATATACGCACAATTGAATAAATAATAAATAATTTTAAAAAAATAAGTAAATAAAAATAAAAAATAATAATAATAATAAAATTTGAAAAATTTGGCAAATGTTACCAAATCCAAATGTTACCTTTTTATGAGGGGAAGGATATCTGCATTGTCTTAAGGTGTCTCCTATGCAGAATTGCTTATTACTTTCCAGGGATAGAAAAAGAATAATTATATAGCAGAGAAATCTGACAATTACTTGATCAGGTGATCAAAATTTACATTGACAATAAAGAACAGGGGAGTATTATAACTTGCCTCCCAATGTGATTTATGAGAAGGACACAATATCACCAAGGAAATTTCAAGAATTTCCAAAGGAAGGACAAACTGTTGTGCTAATAAAATAAGACATGAAACAACAGATAACTTACATGAGGTACCTAAAATAGTCAAATCCATAAAGAAAGAAAAGAGAAGGGTGCCTGCCAATTGCTAAAGAGAGGGCAATGAGGAATACATTAGTTACATTTCTTTTCTCATTGTCCCAAAATACCTTACAAAAGCAGCTTCAGAAAGAAAGGGTTTGTCTGGGCTCACCATTCCCTGGATTTAGTCATGGCAGCAAAGTCATGGAGGCAGGAGACAGTTAGTCCACCCTGCATGACAGTCAAGAAGTAGAGAGTTATGGATGCTGGTGCTCAGCTTGAATTCTCCTTTGTATTTGGTCCAGGACCCCAGTTGAGAGAATGGTGCTGAACCCAACCTAAAAACAGACATTTCCAGAGGTTTGTTTCCATGGCAATTCTAAATACAGTCAAGCTGACAAAATTAGCCAACACGAGGAACTATTATTGTACAGTAGATCCAAAGTTTTGGTTTGGAAAGACAAACTAATTCTGATAGTGATGATATCACAAAAACGTGAATATACTTAACAGAGAAGTGGATACCTAAACACTAGTAAGGGCTGGGGAAATAGTTCAGTGGTAGATCATTGGCCTAGCATATCCAAGTCCCTGCATTCGGGAAATATATAGTGAACTATTTAGAGAGGAAGATAGTATAATATATGATACACTCAAATAGTCAAGGGAAAATGTACAGTTAAAAAGAGAGAAAGGACACAGAAATTATGAAATATATGTGGTAAAAAGTTAATAAGTGAACCTAGGTAATGGGCATATGAGTCTTCTGTATAGTCTTTGTGCATGTGTGTGTGCATGTGTGTGCACATGCATGCCCAGGCCAGAGGTCAAACATGGATATTTTCCTCAGTTGTTCTATACCTGGTGTTTTAAGACACATCTGTCACTGAACCTGAGGCTCACGATTGGCCAACAAGCTCCCAAGGACTTCCTCCTGTCTTCACCTCCATAATTTTGGAATTATAGGTGCATAGTGCACCTGGCTTTTTTTCAGATGTGTGTGTGTGCGTGCATGCATACGTGTGTGTGTGTGTGTGTGTGTGTGTGTGTGTGTGTGTAAAACAGGGGGCTATGCCAACCTGTAGAGGTCCGAGGGTGACTTTAGGAATCAACTTGAATTGTTCTGCCTCCTTATTGCTTTGATCTGGGATTTCCTAGGCTTCACACTCTAGGACCAGAAGGGCAGGCTGCCTGCCATTTCCACCTGGCATTTTTACATGGGATCTGGGGATCTGAACTCAGTTCCTTTGGCTTGTCAGGCAAAGACTTAATGTCTGAGCCATCTCTCCAGCCCTGCTCCCAGATTTTATGTGAGTGCTGATGAACCATACTCAGATCCTCATACTTACATGGTAATCACTTTAGAAACTGAGCCAGCTCCCCAGCTCCCTTTTATTCTAGTACTCTTTCTGCAAGTTTCAAATGCTCTCCAAATGAAAATTTTTTAAAAAATATTTTCATTAAAGTACTTATTGTGACTCTTACGATGTGGATCTGAAATCATAGACCATGTCTTATTCTTCACTGCCAGGCCTGGGCATGGGAGAGTGCCTTCATAGGCACATAGATGCATAGTTTCATTTGATATAACAAGCCCTCCCCTGCAAAGCATGTGTTCTGGATTCCTCAACTCTGAATGTATTAAGGCTTTCCTAAAGTCTAAGCAATTCTGTAGAGGCTATGTTGAAATCTACATCTCCTGTAATCTCTGTAATGGATCTGTTGCCCTGAAATATGTGTGACACTCCCACACCATCTTCACAAAAAGATACCACTGTAAGCCATAGAGAGGTCACATGATCATGTGAGACCAATATCCAAACCAGTTCCTGTCTAATGAACAGAGTGACTCAGTAGTAATCAATGATGGTTAATTGCATTTACTGGTGTTTTTAACTTTTTTCATTCACACATTTTTTTCATTTTGAGACAGGGTCTCATGCAGCACAGGTTTGCTTTAAACTTCCTCTTGTCTGTATCTATCAAAGTGCTGACATTACAGGCACACAATACTACACCTGGCTTTCACTCATTCATTTTTTTTTCTTAAAAAGGTGGCGGCGGCACTCGACATCAAGGCAGCTTAGGAGAAGGATCTGAGTAAGTAAGTATTGCCTCAAGAACTTACCACTGTAGAAGTCACGCTTTGTTTTTTCTTTTCTAACACTAAACTTTTTTTATTATTTAACCTTATTTATTCGTTCATTTATTGTGTGTGTGTGTGTGTGTGTGTGTGTGTGTGTGTGTGTGTGTGTGTGTGTTTGTGTATTAGAGGGCTCCATGTGCCCCTGTGGAGGACCAAGATGACTTCAGGAATCATCCTGGATTGTTTCTACCTCCTTTTTGCTGTGCTCTGGGATTTTCCAAGCTCCACCCACCAAGGCCCTGAAGTGCAAGTCGCCACCTTTTCTGCCTGGTGTTTTTACTTGGGATCTGGGATCCCAACTCAGAACTTTCTTCTTGCAAGAAGCCATCTCTCCAGTCCCACGTTTCTATTTAAACCCTATATGTATTTAAAACTCCGGTGGTTACCTGTGATTGTGAAATCGATAGTACTTGAAGCATTCTCGCTATCACAGGCTTGGAGAGTGTTGTCACATATAGACATGTCAGTGTTCTATGAACCTTTTATAAAGGAGTATATTTTTAAAGTTAAAAAAAAGATTAGTTGAGCTGGTGGGTGTGGCTCAGTCATAGAGCACTTGTCTCACACACATATGAAGTTTTGGGTTCCATCTTCAGCCATGCAAAAAGAAATGTATGTGAGTAGTATCTGAGGAATATTCTCCTGATGCCCCATGGAAATAGCAACAGATGAACAAAGCAGGTGATCACAGGGGTTAAGACTTTGTCTCCCAATCAGAAGGTCCTGAGTTTGGATCTCAGATCCAACATAAAAACACCAGTAGGAAATGGAGATGGCCTTCTAACTTTGGTGGGCAGAGCCTGGGAAATCCCAGAGTGAAGCAAGAAAGGGGTAGAAGCGATCCAGGATGATTCCCAAGGTCAGCCGTGGCCCTCCACAGGGATACACAGTGTCCCCCCCCCCTCTCACACACACACACACACACACACACACACACACACACACACACACACACACACACACTCATAAAATAAATAAAATTAATTTAACCTTTACACCCCACACCGCTCCGCAGGTCAGGACGCGCGCGGTCCAGCCGGGCCTCACCCCGCGCCCTAGGTGGTGGTAAGTCTCCGCCCCGTGCACCGCCCACCAGGATCCCAAGTCAGCCCACAGGGACCTGGCTCCGACTCCCACCATCCAGCCGGAGCCGCGCCGCAGGGCCGAGGGACGAGGAGGACCTCCCCCTGTGCCCGGGCCCCGCCCCAGCTGCCCTCGGGTTAAATAGCTCCACGGCGACGCCCCCCATCCTCCCTTTACACCCCACCCCGCTCCGCTGGTCGGGACACGCGCGGTCCAGCCGGGCCTCACCCCGCGACCTAGGTAAGTCTCTGCCCAAGCCTGCCCACCAGGACCCCAGGCCAAATAATTCAGTTTAGTGAAATTGAGAGATCTTAAGAGTTAAAATGACAATGCCAAAGTCAAAGTGCAAATCCATGAGAAGCAACACTCAAGTAAACAAATTTCCCACTGAAGAAATTAATCCCATAATGTTAGACTCCAACCAGAACAAACCCGCGGAAAAAGGCCAAGAAAGCCTCACCCAGGATAAAGACTTTCAAAATATGATCATTACCATGTTCAATACTATGAAAGAGGAAATCCGGGAGGAATTACATAATCGAATCAATCGCTTTGAAGAGGAACACAACAGACATCTGGAGGAGTTGAGAAAAACAGTGCAAGAAACAAAAAGTGGCATAGAGCAGTTAAAACAAACTCAAGCAGAGTTTAAAACTGAGCTAAAAGACAAGTTATCTTCAACCCAGAACGCCACAGAGAGTCTTATCAACAGAACTAACGAAGCAGAAAACAGAATTTCAGACCTTGAAGATAAAGTGGGAGTACTAACCAGCTCAATGGAAGAGGTTGTTAAAGCCAAAAAGATACTTGAGAGAAATATCCAAGAGATATGGGACACCCTGAAGAAGCCTAACATGCGTATTCATGGAATACCAGAGCAAGAATCTCAAAATACCACCCCTGAGGAAATTTTTCAAACGATCATCAAGGAAAACTTTCCTCATCTAAAAAAAAGAGAGGCCCATCCATATACAAGAGGCATTCCGCACCCCAAACAGATACGACCAAAATAGAAGCACGCCATGGCAAATAATAGTTAAAACACTCCACATTCAAGATAAAGAACTGGTGCTGAGAGCTTCAAGGGAGAAAAAACAAGTCACTTTTAAAGGGGGTAACATACAATGCCCACCAGGATGGAGTGAAGGGCATTGCAGGAGCAGCAAAACTGCAAAAGAAAATCAACAAACCACAATCCAGAACTTCAGAGACTCTATATCAACCACCTAGAACTAGGCCAGCTTAGTCTCTCCCCATCTTGAAGCTCAGGGAAATTTGTGGAAGAGGGGGCGGTAAGAGTGTAAGAGCAAAAGGATGGGAGGAGCAATGATATGTAAGATACTCCATACTAGTTAGGGCTGAAGCAATCATAATTGGACTTTGCATGCCCTGCGCATTGTCCAACACACTGTTGACCTCACAAAGTCTAGCATCTGCTAAAGGCACCGAGATCCTTGGAGGTAAAGGATTGGCAGCCACAGCAGTGTTCCTATACCTAAGGGGAACACGGGAAAGGGTTCAGGGAAAGGCCACTGGGTCCTTGTACGTCATTGGAGAGGAGGGCCCAGAGGAAAATCAGACATGCACAAGAAAGGACTCTCTGGGAATTGGGGTGGGAGGCACTGGGGGATGGGGAGGGAGAGGGGTGGGGAGGGGAAGCAGGGGGTACGGGGGGAGGAGGAGGGAGGGAGGGAACTGGTGTACCTAATAAGTTTGTATGAGCTGAAATAAAAAAAATTAATTTAAAAAAATTTTTAAAAGACTCAATGAAGATGCAACATATATAGATCACAGAACATGGGCAAAATATATTAACTGGAACTGGTCTGAGAACTTCCTCCTTGCTGGATAGCTTACATGGTACCAAGGAATACTATAGAAGCTACTAAGAGAGAGAAATAATCACAGGCCTCATCAATTCATGAGATCTGCAAGTTACAATAAAAATCACCATGGCAACAGGTAACTACCAGTATAATAGTGGCATGAGTATCAAGGAAACAACCAACAGCTTTCTGAATGATCTCAAGACCCACTTGTCAGAATAGAACACATTCCTGTTACTCTTAATTAGAACAAGAATCTAAAAGGGGAAGGAAATAGATCATAAAGGAAAAATAGCATATGAACCAATAGGTAGGAAGACAGTACACCAAACTGCTCTTTAAATAGCTATTATTATACCCATAGATTTGAAGAGCACTTAGCACTCAGTCTAGAAGTCTTCTACAAGAGAAATAGAGGATCTCAACACCCTGACAGGATGCAGCCTAGTAGCTTAGGGAACCTCATGGAAGAGGGAGGTGGTACGATTTTAAGAACCTAAAAATGGGAAGGTCTACCATTGGACAAGACATTCCATTCAATGCAGGATTGCTGCATCCAGAAACTCACCAGACCTGTATAATGACTGACACACTATCAAGGAACTCAAGAGAAATAAGAATCTACAGTGGAAACCTTGGGGTCTAAAGCTGGATGAATAAAGGGAAATGCCCCTTTCAGTGGGGTGACCCAAGGAGGGGCAACTTGGTATGCCACAGAGGCCTAAATCCCCACAAGAGTAGACAAGCTAGAGGAAACCTC
Organism: Typhlomys cinereus; assembly: GCA_023101885.1. NCBI lineage: Eukaryota > Metazoa > Chordata > Mammalia > Rodentia > Platacanthomyidae > Typhlomys > Typhlomys cinereus. Next base: position 831,914 of record JALPQD010000673.1, read on the forward strand.
AGGGTCCATAGAAGCAGACAGGCAGGAGGGTAGGAGGGAGTGGGGTGGATTGATGAAGGGAAGGGAGGGGAATGTTAGGGAGAGGGAATGAATGGAAGCAGGGATAAGCACTCAATACTAGGAAAAAAATTAATTTAAATAATGACTCAACATCTAAAAAAGAAAAGCACTTCTGAGTTTAGAACTAGATACCTTGAAACCTTTTTTCTTCTCCCTTTTTTTTTTTTTTTGTGTGCTGGGGATTTTTTTTTAATTTTTTATTATTATTAATTCAACTGTGCGCATGTGCGTGTGTATGTGCGCGCGTGCGTGTGTGTGTGTGTGTGTGTGTGTGTGTGTGTGTGTGTGTCTGTGTATGTGTAGAACCACGGACGAATTCGCGAACCATCATGGACGCCTCCACCTCCTTCTGCCCCGGGATTCACAGGCTCCGCCCTACCAGGACCAGAAGCGCAGGCTGCCCCCGCTTCTGCCTGGCGTCTATACATGGGATCTGGGATCCGAACTCAGGACCTTCCGCCTGCAAGGCGGAGGCTTAACCCCTGAGTCACCTCTCCAGCCCTGTGCTGGGGATTTAACCCAAGACATTGCACATGCTTGCATGTTCTCTGTCACTCAGCTATACTTCCAAGATGTGTGTGTGTGTGTGTGTGTGTGTGTGTGTACCGGAGTATATGAATGTGTGTGCCTGTTCAGGCCTATAGGTGACATCTGGAATCATTCTGGATTGCTCTGACTCCTTATTGCTTTACTCTGCAGTTTCCCAGGTTCTGCCTTCCAGTGCCAGAAATGCAGAAGTGCAGACCACTTGGCATTTCTACTGGAGATTTTATCTGGGAATCTGGACTCAGGTCCTTTGGCTTGCAAGGCAAAGGAATTAATCTTTGAGCCATCTCCCCAGCACAAAATATGGTGTCTGTACGAAGTTTAAATGTATTTTGAGTTTTTGCAATATTTCTAGTCTTTCTATATCTTCTCCATGAGTTGAAAGTTCATTACCTGTCATTAAAAGAAGTAACACAATTTGTTCAGCATTTTCTCAACCACACCAGAAGGATCCCTGTATCAGTTGATATACAGTCAGAACCAGCTGACACTGAAGTTTTCTTCCTGAAAGAAGCATTTAATAAAGTAACCATTTACAAGACAGGCAGAGAAACCATAGCTGACATTGCAGAATCCAGGCTAACCAAGTAGGAGGCTGTGGTTCCCTTTGGCCTCACACACAAAGGCAAGGACAGGCTTCCTGTACCTGGATGGAGGGACCAGCACAAGCACTATGTGTGTAGAATGGGCTTCAGGTAAAGGGACCATAGGCTAGCCTCTAGAAACCTGTCAAGGGTAAAGTCACAGAAAGAAGCACTTTAGGGGCTGGAGAGATTGCTCAGGGGTTAAGACTCTGCCTTGCAAACAAAAGCACCTGAGTTTGGATCCTGGATTCCATGTAAAAATGCCAGACGGAAATGGCTGCGGTCTATACTTCAGGCTCAGAAGGCAGTAGAAGCAACCCAGGATAACTCTCACCCTTGGTCTCCACAGGCACACACAGTGCCCTCTAATACACACACACACACACACACACACACACACACACACACACACACACACACACACACAAGCTCACAAGCATGCATGTGAACACAAAAGAATTCATGCTCCTGTACCCTTTCCATCGCCACATCTTACTGGTAGCCAGAGACTTCAATGCTCTGGGATCCAAAGTTGATCTAGAGAAGCAAATCCATAAAGAACGTGTGCTGCAGGCCCCTACCATCCTTTCTGCTCTCGCTCCAGCCTAGCCCTTGAACTCTTTGTGTTTGTTGTTTGTCTGTTTGTTTGTCTGCCTGTCTGTCTGTTTGTTTGCTTGTTTGTTTGTTTGTTTGTTTGTTTGTTTGCTTGGAGACAGAGTATTGCTATGTAGCCCTGGCTAGCCTGGTATTTCTCTGGGTAACCCAAGCTGACATGGAAATTATAATCCTCCTGCTTCAGCCTCCCAAACGCTGGGATTATAGGCCTATACTACCACACATAGATTCTCAATCTTACAGCGGACTTTCTCATCAGTTTCTGACTTAACTACTATTGTTACCCCTTAACTAATTTCATATATACAACTGAAGATCATCCTGGAAAGCTAATGCTTATCACTGCTGTTCTTCTGGCTTTTTTCTTCTATTACTCCATTCACTAACTTGCTTTCTCCTCCTCTGACCAACCAGACCAGAATATGACCAACCACACTGGAATATGATTTAGGCAAAAGCCCCCATAGCTCACACCCCTGGTAGATTTGTTTTGGTCCTGCAAGTGGCAATTGGGTATCCCAGTTGGAAGTACTTATTTGCAGCAGAATAATTAATTCAGTCACAACTCCTATTCAATACTATGTCCCTTGCTTGCTGGCAGCCATGCTCACATATAGATTAGAATCATCAAGAACAAGAGGGCTAGACTCCAAACTATGAGGTTCAAAGTGTTCCTTAACAAAAGCGTATGGAAAATAATGGGAGAAATCACATGAACTTGAAGAACTAGTGTATCTTACATTTGCCAGATGATGAAATTTTGAAAAGAAAAATAAAAGGGAGACTAGCTAACAGTTCCAGCAAGACAGGAAAGACGAACTTTACCTCTGAAGTTATGAGAAGGAATCCAAGATAGAAGTGGGAGGCTCCAACTGGGGCACTCTCTCTTTCTTTCTTTCTTTATCTTTCTTACTCTCTTTTTAACTTTATTTGTTTGTTTGTTTATTTTGCACTGTGTGTGTGTGTGTGTGCGCGCGCGCGCGTGTGTGTGTGTGTGTGTGTGTGTGTGTGTGTGTGTGTGTGTGTGTGTCTCAGAGGGCACTGTATGTCCCTGTGGAGCACCAAGGGTGACTTTGGGAATCATCCTGGATTGCTTCTACCTCCTTTTTGCTTTGCTCTGGGATTTCCCAGGCTCCACCCACTGGGGCCAGACATGCTGATGGCCATTTGTATGTGGAGCCTGGGATCCAAACTCAGGACATACTGCTTGTGAAACAGAGTCTTAACCCCTGAGCCATTTCTCTAGTCCCTTTCTTTCTTTTTGAGACAGATGACCTTGAATTCCTGATCTACCTTCCTCTACGTCCCAGGTGCTGGAAGTACAGGCTTGTGCCACTGTGCCTGGTTTATGCATTGCTAGGGACTAAACCCAGGGTTTTGTACTGGCAAGACCCATTTAGCTACACCCCCAGTCTTTTCTTCAATAGTTTTTTTTATATTTTTTCATTGATCCTTCATACATGTATGAGGGGGTGCATGTGTACCACAGTGTGCCTGTGATGGTCAGAGGACAACTTGCTGGAGTTAGCCTTCTTCCTCTGCCATGTGGATTTTAGGGATTGATTTAGGTCATCAGGTTAGCAGCAAGTCCCTGACAGATATACTGAGCCCTCTCACCAGCCTGTATATTTTGTTCCTTAATAAGTGAAGTTCTGGACTCAAGTTTGGTGACAGACACCTGTAATCCTAGCACTTGGAAGGTAGGGGCAACAAGATCTGGAATTTGGGGCCATATACAGTCAGACAAAGGCCTACTTGAGCTCTATGAGACCCTGTTTCAAAAACGAACAGTAGACAGCTCAAGGTCACCCAACACAGGGGAGATGGGACCCAGAGGACCCAGTATCCAAGGTTATCCTCAGCTACACAGCCTGGGGGTACATGAGATCCTGTTTTAAACAAACAAAAAAATTCTGTCATGGATAATAGCATGAGTCAGCTCTTAGGCAGGGAAAAGATCACAATCTAAGAAAAACAGATTAAAAGAAAACTACCACTTCCCAGAATGTTAATCTTCTCAGGAGACACTAGCAGTGAGAATGACATCATGATAGAACATCACTTCTAGGAACATGCTCCATAAGCCACGTAGAGCAAACACATTCCAAACCAGCTCATGACAGGTCCACGGCTTATGACCAACCAACCCTGAGGATAGTCCTCAGATGCCTCTCTTGCCCTCAGGTACCTGCTCACCTCCACTGGGGAACAAAGTTCACTAAGAATGCCACATGACCACCTCCCCACTCAATAAACCACAATGCCAATTGGATAGAAGAGCACACACCCATGATGCCATGATGCCAATTGGATATGAGAGCACACACCCATACCTAACTCCAGCCAAACAGGTGGAACTGTACCTTGATTAGGGAGTTCTCAAGACAATTTTGAGCTACACATGGACTCCAGCTCAGAACCACTCAGTATAGTCTAAGCTGAATTTCTGACCTTTATGACTATACCTGTCAAATATGTTTCTCACCCCAATTGTGCTTGATACTCAATAGTCACCAAAGGTCAACCTGAGACAGTGACTCCAAACTCCTTGTCTCACTTCAATAAAAATTAAAAGCATTAAAAAAATCTCCCTCATGGGAGTAGGCAAAGAAGAAGCATGCTTTTTTAAAATAATTTTCTAGTTTTACAAGTATATTAAGTACTTATCCCTGCCTTCCTCCTTCCCCCCTTCTTCCCTTCCCTCCTCCTTCCCTTCCTTCTCCCCTCCCTCCCTCTTTTCGCTTCCTCAATCTATCCCTCTCCTGCCTGTGCACTCCTATGGGCCCCAGGGTCCTCTAGCTTGTCTACTCTTGTGGGGGTTCGAGCTTCTGCGACATACCAAGTGGCCCCTCCTCTGGCCACCCCACTGATAGGCACATTCCCTTTCACTCATCCAGCTCTAGCCCCCAAGATTTCCACTGGATGTAATTATCTCTCCTGAGATCCTTACCAGTCTATGGGGGCATGTTGGTATTTCAGTCATTATGCAGGTCTGGTAAGGACAAGTCTCATTGTAGTGAGTTCCTGGATGCAGCAGCCCCGCCTTGAGTGGGATATCTTGTCCAGCGGCAGACTTCCCATCATTAGGTTCTTACAATCTAATCAACCCCTCTTCCATAAGGTTCCCTGAGCCCTAGGATGGAGAGAGATTAGGATGGCCTGATTCTAGGTAAGCATTGCAGGATCATCAATACTCTGCATTCTGGCTGGCTGTTGTTTTCCACTTCATTGCTTTTCCACTGCCAGAAGCATGTTTTATTAGGGAGAATTACAGAAAATTATTAGAAATTAAGGAAAAGCGAGAGAAACTACCAGAATGGGAGGGGTTTTCAGAGGAGGAAAAGCCATCCAACTCCTTTGTTTAGAGGCTTTTATAGAGCCATAGCAGAAACTGGACAAAGGCTGCAGTGATGTCTAGTGAGAGTGGTTAATTCTCTGGGCTGTCATGGACCATTCTGATGGAGGGTCCACATGCTCTTTGCATGTTCTCTTGCTGGAGGAGATGGTCATATATTGTTTATGCTCCACACACCCAGTTAGCGATGACTGAAGCCTGTCTCTGTCCATCTCTGGCTTGTGCTTTGTTATCTATCTATTTGACTAGCTGGTAGTCACTGCTGTCGCTGTCTCGGCCTTTGTAGATGCTGTAAGTGCCTAACTTCTCTTTGTTCAGACATTTACATGACCAACAGCTTTACCATGAAAGAGAGTGAACTGTCCCACTCTCTACAAGATGTAGTGCAGTATTTCATGGCCACCTTATATTTAGCTCTTTGGTATAGAGTTGTTTCCTAGGTGGAAGCTTTCTGTTAGAAGCCATGTTATCTTTCAATGTAGTCCATTATGATTAGCTGAGTTAGAAGCAAAGCAAAGATGTATGGATTTCTTTTTTTTCTTTTTCTTTTAAACTATTTTTTGGGTGTGTATATGTGTGCATGTATCAGAGGATACTGTATGTTCCTGTGGAGGATCATGGGTGACTTTGGGAATCATCCTGGATTGCTTCTACCTCCTCTTTGCTTCCCTCTAGGATTTCCCAGGCTCTGCCCACTAGGGCCAGAAGTGCAGGCCGCTGCTGTTTCTGCTTGGCATTTTCATGTGGACCTAGGATCCGAGCTCAGGACCTTCTGCTTGTGAGGCAGAGTCTTCACTTCTGAGCCATCTCTCCACCCTAGAAGCAAAGATGTATGGAAGCACAATAGTGACTGACATATAATCTTCAAGGGCTTGCAGTGGCATGAGAGCAACCAGCCTGCAGTCATTGGCCCACAACCCTGTCAGTACTCTTATTTCTTTAGCTGGGTTATTTTATGCTCCAATGGCAAGCCCACTTATTCATCTTCCTCAAAGCCTCTATTCTCAAGGAAACATATGTGAGCAACTTGCTGTCTTCACTGTGGCCTCTTTTCCCTCACTGCCTACCATGAGCTAATTCCTGCATCAGTAGCTTCCCAAGCCAGAGCTGAGCCAAAACCACTATGGTGGTTTTCCCAAAAGAGAGCCTAAGCCACGCACCTCCAGGCAATCGCCCCTTAGAACTGATTCAAGCCTGAGGCAGGAAGAAAGATGGGGAAATTATGGGACATGGGATGGAAAAGGATCCCCCTCATAGCAGAGGAACTAGAATTCCAACACAACTAACATGCTAGAAAGGTTAATGTGACAGTAAGCTAAGTTTAAGATCCAAGTTATATGACTTCAGGTAGGGCCTCATTCTTTTCCCCAGATACCCCTTGAAAAATCTCAAAGAAGATTAACTTTGTTCACAGTAAAGACAGCCTCCCTTTCTGCACCTTATCAGTTGTATGCTCTCAATTACTTCTCAGCTCACATACATTTCTTAGCTAACCTTCAAAGAGACTAACTTCAGAGTTCACCAAAATCCTATATATGACTTTTGTAAAACAAGGAGCTGTGATGCTTCTTTGAAAAGCTCACACACACACATCTCTGCTGTGTCTTCTTTTAATTTCTTAACCCCCCAAGACCAAGCATACATTAAAATAGTCTCTTTCAGGGCTGGAGAGATGGCTCAGGGGTTAAGACACCACCTCACAAGGAGAAGGTCCTGAGTTTGTTGGATCCTAGGCCCCACAGAAAACACCAAGTAGAAATGGTGATCCTCTGCATATTTGTCCCCATTTGAGAAGTCAGGGAAACCCCGGAGCTAAGCAAAAAGGAAGTAGAAGCAATGCAGAATGATTCCCAAAGTCACCCCTGGGCCCCTACAGGGATATACTGTGCCCTCTGATACACACACACACACACACACACACACACACACATACACATACACACACGTTTAAAATAGTCTCTTTCAAATCAAAGTTTCCTTTTTAGATTTTTTTTTTTATGAGAGAAAAAGAGAAGAGAAGTATAGGACACAGAACCACTTAAAGAAATCTGTTCTCTTCTTCCACCATGTGGGCTCCAGGAACAGAACTCCGGTCACAAGCTCTACGCACAGGTGCCTTTACCTACTGAAACATCTTACAGGCCCTAAAATACCTTTATTAAACCTGAACTCTGCTTCATACACTGGGAATTCTTTTCTGCCACGAATCATGGTTTGTCCAGAGTCAGGGACCCAAAATTCTAGGGAGCTTCTCAGAGACATCTGAGGGTGACAGCGGGGTGCTGTGCCTCCCGCCTATGACCTTCCCACAAGATGCTGCCAGGCCCATTGTCCGGAGCCACACCATGGTCTCTGACGTAGAATAAGGCCTCCTGAATGTCCTCTACCCTGAAACCACCAGGCCTTCTGGTTCCACCCACAGGGACCAACTGTCCCATGGTACCCTGAGCTACTGATTTGCTGCTGGCCTCTGGTTTCTGACAAGGTGTGGCTCTGTAGCTCAGGCTGCCTTGAACTGGTGATCCTGGTCCTGGGGCCGTCCCAGTGCTGGGACCTCAGGTGCCCATGGCTTACCAGCTTCTCCTGCCGCGTCCACTGGGAAGTCTGGCTCCCATTTCCGGGGCAATTCTCCAGGCTCAGGAGAGCTGGCGGGTGGGCCCCGTGGTGGATCCCGGCCCCAGAGCCGTCAGGTGGTGTGCTCAGCCTCTGCGGACAGAGGCTGCCTGGCTGCCGTGGGCATCCAGAAGCCGTCACATGACTTGGAACTGGTCATCCGGCGCTGCCGGAGCCACACTCCAGAGGCCGACTCTCTTCTGCTTGCCAAATTACCCTCGGTAACAGCAGACTTCCAGGGCCCTCTAGGCCTTTCATGACGGCCAAGTCCACACCCACACTTCTGCACTGACGTGGCTCTTCCGATGTCAGCAGAGGAGACCCTAGCAGCCATTTGCTGGGAGCAGTCGTGGATGCGCTGCCCCTCTGACCCCTCCCCGGGGTGCAGCTCTCGGCAGCTCCCCCTTGACTCTTCCAGAAACATGCGCCTCTGGCTGGAGAGGCACTCAGTTTTGTGCAGCCCTGTCTTGGGGGATCGGAGGATGGGGTGGGAGCAGGAAGAGTCCTTGTCCACGAGGACCTGAGATCAGGAGGGGGAGAGATGGGTGCCCAGGAGCACCGAGCTACATGGTGGCAGAGAAGCAAGAAGAGGTCGGTCGGGGGCTCCTTGGGGCAGAGGGACAGACTCTGAGAAGCTCCATGAACTAGGGGGCTTTGGGGAATGTCATGGCAAGGCCAGAGAACAGCATCCATGTGGAATGCGGCTGACTCTTGTCTGGTCTGCTTAGCTGTAAGTAGAGTCCTGGATACCAGGATCCTTCTGGCACTGGCATCTGTCTCTTTGTGTCCTGGGCCCTCCTGGGGCAGGGGGAAGCTTTGTGGGGGTCTCGGCTTCTCCTGGGGGAGGGGCACAGCTCTGGGTATCCCAGGGTCTCACAAGGGGAGGGCACAGTCTGAGATTCTGGGGCTCTCCTAGGTGAGGGGGCACAACACTGAATGAGGTCCTTTCAGGGTTTCTGTTTAAGTTCGGAAGTAATACATCCAAACTCACCCTCACACTGTGTATGTATCCTCTGTTGCCCAAGGTAATGGCATCTTTGTTCCCCAGTCTTTCCTTGTGCACTGCCAAATCAGCCAATCTGGCTTCTGTTACTGTGTGTGTGGTAGTGTGTGTGTGTGTGGGGGGGATCCCTTGCTAACATTCTCCTGGCCATGCAGAATGGGAGGTCCGAATTTTGATAGGATATTTTTAATAAATAAAATCACTTCTTACTTTTACAGATTAAAATATTCTAATTTGGAACTAAATTTCTGAGCGAGTAAGATGGTTCAGGAGGAAGAAATACTTGTAAGCAAACCTGAGGGCCTGAGTTTGAATTTGGGTTCCCACAATGTAGTAGGAAACAACTGACCTCTATACCTGTGCTGTGGCACCTGCACACACACACACACACAGACACACACACACACACAAATGTACACTAACAACTAAAAATGAATAAATAAGTAGAACTAAATTTCCAACAATTATATATTTGGGCTATAGATATATTTCTTTTTGATTTAGGTTCCATTCCTAACACTACGTAAACTAGGCATAGCAGCAAACATCTGAAATCTCAGCACTTGCAAAGTAGAGGCAGGAGGATCATCCTTGGCTACATAAGAAGCTTGAGGCCAGCCTGAGATACACGAGACCCAGACCCTGTCTCAAAACAGGTTAAAATTTTACATCATTTTTTGTATTTTATTTATTTGAGAGAGAGAAACAGAGACAGACAGAGACAGAAAGACAGAACATGGTGGTCAGAAGACAGCTTTTGGTAATCAGTTCTCTCTTCTACCATGTGGACTTGTGGAAACGGAACTCAGATTGTCAGGTTTGTGAGTAGGTATCTTTACTCACTGAGGTCCCTTACCTGCCATGATGTTCACAATTTACATTTACATATGTACCAAACTCACTGCAATGAGGCTTGTCCTTCCCAGACCTGCATAATGACTGACATACCAACATGCCCCCCATATATTATTGAGGAACTCAAGAGAGATAAGAAAGTACAGTGGAAACCTTAGGGACTAAAGCTGGATAAGTGAAGGGAAATGCCCCATCAGTGGGGTGGCCCAAGGAGAGGCAACTTGATAAGCCACAGAAACCTGAAACCCCACAAGAGTAGACAAGCCAAAGGGAGTCCTGGCGTCCATAGACGCAGACAGACAGAAGGATGGGAGGGAATGGGATGGATTGATGAGGGGAAGAGAAGGGGATGGGATGGAGGGGGATGGGGGAAGCAGGGATAAGTGTATAAATATGCTTGTAAAATGTTTGTAAAACTAGAAAAAAAGTAATTTTAAAAAAGAAATACATATCAAAATAAAATACATTGAATTGTGTAGTAGGATAAAGTGCTAAGTGAATGAGACATACTGTTCATGTAATGACCCTTTGAGCATTCTGATGCTTTCAGAAACACATGTATTTTAATCATACTTATCCCTATTGTCCTCCCCTGTTCCCCTGGATAATATGTTTGATGGAGGGAAATCAAACATACCATGTGTTATAGTTAGATACAGATGTCAACTTAATGGTTGAGGGTTTGAACTCTGGGCACATTTGCAGAGAATTAGTAGTTGAGTTAAGCCCAGATCAAACCTACAGGAGATTATACAGTGGATGGGGAATTCCCAGCCCATAGTGGGTAGACTAGTCCCCAGGCAAGTGAATAAAATGGAGGGAACTGGTTGAGGAAGTCGGCATCCTTGTGTATCTTCAGCCAGACATGCTGGTCTGATGAGTAAGGATTGTCCCTCTCTCAGCTGTTTCATGGATATGGCATGGCCAGTTACTTCAGCCCTGTGGTGATGATACATGCTCTCCTGCCAAGTTGGACCAAGAACTGTAACCAGACAATTGTAAGAGAACAAACCACTTGTTCCCTTAAGCTATTTGGTGGTGATTTTATCAGCAACCATGCAGGCTGACTGCAACACCGTGTCATATTCCACTTCTCCTCCCATTACCCACAGTCATGGGGATGGAACCTAAACTCTCTTGTACATGCTAAGCAAAGTGCTTTAATCCTGAGCAGCATTGTCAACCCTCTTCTTCCTTTTTAACTGAAACGGGGCCTTATGGAGATGCACAGTCTGAGGTAGTCCTTCTGCCTCTGCCTCCAGAGTAGCCTCTACAATAAGATATAATGAAAGTCCTTAAAACTCAACTCAGGAAAGAAAGAACCTTTGAGACTAAAACAACCTAGGGAGCAAATAGCTTGCCTAGAGCTATGTTTCACTTAAAAGCCCTACTTAATCCATATAATGAATCTGAGTGGACTCCCACAAACTAGATGTAGCTCATTGTCTTCTTTATCAGATCTGAGCCTCTGCCTGTTCACTCATCTCTGGCTGAATGCTGCCCAAGTCTAGCACACCTCCTTCCCCTCACTCCATTTCTTCCAATTATTGAACCTTGCCCAACCTTTGTAAATTACCCTGAATACAGCCACTCCCAACTAGGACTGTGACTTCTTCATAGGATATATTTGGTTCATTATTTGAGACCAACCCTTCATATGTAGCTTATAGTGGCTTCAAAATCTCAATTCTCCTGCCTCCACACCCCAAATTTTGGGAATTCAGGTATGTTCCACCACACCCAGCTGACACCCAGCTTTGCCCAATCCCAACTTATTCATCCCTGCATTCAGCTACATGGTTCACATCTGCTATCCCATTTGAGGAACACAACAACCCTAAAGGGATGAATTCACCCCATGTCACCTTCAACCATAAATTAGCCTTCTCCTTCAGTCAATGAACATGTCTTTCGTCTGGCAGGAATGGATGAGGCCGACTAACATAAGCTGCTTACTTTTTGCTCTTAACTACCTCAAAGCCACTCTGCAATTTCAATTGTTTTACTTGTTTTGCTTTTGTTATTATAACATGTCAAATGGGTAGAGACAAAAATAAAGAGGGCTGGAGAGGTGGCTCAGGAGTTAAAGCCTCTGCCTTGTAGGCAGAAGCTCCTGAGTTCGGATCCTAGACCCCAAGTATAGACGCCAGGCAGAAGGGGGGGGGCTGTGTTTCTGGTCCTGGTAGGGCGGAACCTGTGAATCCTGAGGACGAGTAAACAAGGAGAAGGTGGAGGCGGTCCATGGTGGTTCCCGAATTCGTCTGTGGTTCTACACACATACACATACATACATACACACACACACACACACACACACACACACACACACAATTGAACAAATAATAAAAAAAGAGAGAAATACATACAAAAGGAGACACCAACAGACTTCTAAAAAAAAGTTTTGAAAATTGTCACTTGAAGAGATATTGAGTACATCTGGGAATGAAGCTTAGTTGACAGAAGCACAAAGCCCCAGGCTCCATCCCTAGCACTGTGTAAACTATGTGGAAGTGCACGCCTATAATCCCAGCCCTCCAAAAGTAGAAGCAGGAAGACCAGAAATTCAAGATCATCCTTCTGGTACATACCAAATTCAAGGTCAGCCTGGACAATATGAATTCCTAGCTCAAAGAAAGGAAGAAAGAAAGGGGGGAGGAAGACAGAGAGAGAGAGAGAGTCATGGTTTGAAATGGCACCTTTAGGAGGTAGAATCTTGCCAGAAGGCAATCACAGAGGGTGGCCTTGAGGTGGGTTAACCCCTCCCTGCTTCAGTGAGCGGAGTCGGGCTCTTGCAGCTCTAAGCCTCCATGAAGGATGTGACTTAGACTCCTCCAGCTTCTCCTAACCAGCCATGCCTTTTCTGCCTTAATGGACTATATCTCCCCTCTGGAACCGTAAGCTGAATACATCTCCCTTTTTCTTCCCTTAAGTTATTTGAGCCTCAGTGATGTCTAATATAAAGAGTAAACTGGAGGAAAGAAAGAAAGAAAGACAGAAAGAAAGAACAGAAAGAAAGAAAGAATAGAAGGAGGAAGGAAGGAAGGAAGGAAGGAAGGAAGGAAGAAAGGAAGGAAGGAAGAAAGAAGAAAGAAAGAAGAAAGAAAGAGAAGAACAGAACAAAAGAAAGAAAGAAAGAAAGAAAGAAGAATAGAAGAAAGAAAGAAAGAAAGAAAAAAAAGAAAGAAAGACAGAAGAAGGGACTGAGAGAGATGGCCTCAGAGGTAAAGCCTCTGCCTTGCAAGCAGAGGGTCCTGAGTTCAGATTCCAGATCCCACGTACAAACGCAGGGCGGAAGCGGGAGCAACCTGTGTTTCTGGTCCTGGTGGGTGGAGCCTGTGAATCCCAGGGCAGAGCAAAAGAGGAGGTAGAAGCAGTCCACGATGATTCCCAAATTCACCCTTGGTTCTACACACACACACACACACACACACACACACACACACACACACACACACAATTGAATGAATAAAAAAAAAGAAAGAAAGAGAGAGGAAGGAAGGAAGAGAGAGAAGAGAAAGAGAGAGACAAGACATGACAAGCAAGACTGGGATAGGGAGAAGCTGAAATCAGAAGAAAACCTTATAAAGCTTGTCGTAATAGCTTAGTAGTAGAATACTCCTCTAACATCTCTAACATACAAAACACACACACACACACACACACACACTTGAAAAAGTGTTAGGTTAAAAGCATAGTCTACTGGTTTCTGGGAAATGGTCTCTTTTCTGAGGTGTAAAAGCTTTTACCCTTCGTTTTTTTTTTTTTAACTTTTTTATTATTATTTATTCAATTGTGAATTGAGTGTGTGTGTATGTATGTGCGCGCATGTTGTATGTGTGTGTGTAGAACCACGGAGGAATTCGGGAACCACCATGGACGCCTCCACCTCCTTCTGTCCCGGGATTCACAGGCTCCGCCCTACCAGGACCAGAAGCGCAGGCCACCCCCGCTTCCGCCTGGCGTCTATATGTGGGATCTGGGATCCGAACTCAGGACCTTCTGCCTGCAAGGCAGGGGCTTAACCCCTGAGCCACCTCTCCAGCTCCTTCGGCTTTTTAAAGGCACTCCTTACATTCCCAGCCCCATCTTTTCCACCAGCTGAAGTTAATCGTAGTAATGGTTTTGATTTTCTCTCTGCAACAGCCCATTTTGCCTTAATCAGTCCAGACCCCTCCCTGATGGGTCAAGATAACAACTCCAAATGTCCACCACCTACAGTAACAAAGAGTCTCAGTTTTAAGAAAAACTAATTAGGGGGCTGGAGAGATGACTCAGGGGTTAAGACTGTCTCACAAGCAGAAGGTCCTGATTTCAGATCCCAGGATCCACATTAAAAACGGTGGCCTGTACTTTCAGACCTAGTGGGCAGAGCCTGGGAAATCCCAGAGCAAAGCAAAAAAGAGGTAGAAGCAACCCAGGATGATTCCCGAAATCATCTTTGGTCCTCCACAGAGAAACACACACACACACACACACACACACAAATAAAATGTTAAATAGGAAAAGCTAATAAGGACTCTTCTTTACATGCATCCTATTTAGCCATCATCTGAGATGGCGCCTGTCTAATTATCCATCTACTTATTCCTTCATTCACTTAACACTCCATGCTTCCTCCCCCATCCAGATACCATGACACTGCTCTGTCTTTCTAATACCCACATTCTTCCATGGAAAGCTGCCCCTTTGTAGCCTTAAAGGGAAGGAATCATTTCCCTTGTCTTTTCTCCACCTACCATGGATCGTAGCAGTGGCGAGGCTGGCACCCTCTGCTGTGTCCTCACTGTTTCTACACCTTAGCTCTTTCACCTTCGCATCTGGGAGGTTCCTGGGGGGTGGATTCTGCCCTCCTGGCCAGCCTCACATTGAATTTGTTTGTCACCTGTCTCACAGTCTTCCTCACCATCAGCATGAATGACTTTACTGATTTAATCAGGAAGAATCCATCCTGAGGACCCAGTAGCCAGCTGGGACGGACTAAGACAGCAACATTTGAACAGTTAACTGACTTAAACGTGGTTTCCCAGTGGAAACCACATAACATGAAATGACTACATTCATGAATTGATTGTTCTTTTTTTGGGAAGGGGAGGGCAAAATCTCACTCTCTAGTCCAGACTGTCCAGAAACTCATTATGTAAGCCCAAATTGACCTTGAACTTTTATGGTAATCGTCCTGCCTCAGTCTCCCCTGAGCCACACGCCTAGCTCCCTAAATTATTTCTGAATGGTTTGATATGAATTCATGTCAAGATGTGGTGATTACATGTTTTATAAGATTGTTTTGAGGCTGCTTTGTTCTGGTTTTGAGACATGGTCTCATTATTCCAGGCTGGCCTGGAACTCAAGGTTATTTTTCTGCCTCAGCCTCCCAAGTCCTGACATTACAGGCCTGAGTCACCATGGCTGGACAGGGTTGTTATGAGATAGATTGATTTCTTTAATTTCTGTATTTGTCTGTTTTTTTTTAACTTATTTGAATCATGGTCTCATACTGTAGCCAGACTTGTCTTGGCTCTCAGTAATTCTCCTGCCTCAGCCTCCTTACTGCTGAGATTATAGGTTATTTTTAAATGAGATAATTCTTTTTTATTATTATTAATACATTTTTTATTATTATTTCAGCTCATACAAACTTAACTGGTGTACCTATTAAGAGATAATTCTTTTCAGCAAGTAACTCATTAGATAGTCAGGAAATGGTCAGTGTAGAGGCCACTGTGAACTTTTGCACCTCCCAAGTGTGACCAGCAGATGGTAGCCTCCCACAACTAAACCCTATTAGGCCAAGGGTGGCCAGGGCGTCCCCTCTAACTGACAGAAATAAGGTCAAAGGATCTGGATGTAACTCTTTATCCTCTAGGCACTCCTGGGGGTGAGAACGTGTCTGTCTGCAGAGTAAGCCCAGATTAAAGCCCTAGGCAGTCTCTCTAAGCATCGAATTTACATATGACTAAGGAAGCGGAAAGGACGGTCCAGGCAGAGGAGCAAAGTTCAGGGTAACAAGGGGGGTGGGGAAAGAGAGCAAGAGGGAAAACTTTTTTTTTTTTTACTTGATCATCTCTTATATCCAAAGCTTTGCTAAAGTCTTTTCATTTAAACCACCAGCAACTCCACCAAGCAATTTGAAAACCCCACCTCTCAGCCTTGGGCCACCCATCAAATCCCATTTTAATCCTTCTGATCCCACCGATTCTCTCACGCGTTTCAGAGAGGAGCCTTAGAGGTCCTGCAAAGAACTCATTCAGCATGTTTATGGAGCCCATGTCAATTCTGTCTTCATATCCAAGCTGCTTGTTTGCCCTACTGCCCAATTCTCCTCATTAGAAGCCGTATTTCCATTTTTTGAAAGGCACCTTTTCCCCCTATAATAGCTTCTTTCACTTCACCAGTTAACCAAGCTACATATTTCATTTCCCAGCGGCCTAGTAGTTTGATGGTTGGCATACACTTTTTTCAAATTTCCAAAAGAGTATTTTCAAAGAAGCCCACAGGTTTCCTGTGGGTTATTGACATTGTGAATGTTAGTCTTACTTTTTCCTAATGTCTTATAACATGTGGCATACTCAAACAGGAATAGGTCTTGTTCAGACACCATCCTGAAACAGAACTGTTGATTTAGTCTGCTCTCTGGGCAGAAACTTGGCTACAACCACTGGTGAAGTCCAACCGCCCACTAAGAGCTCTTTCCTTCACATAGAAAAGACCTTTCATTGGACTTTTGTGTGTGATGAGGTTGGAGTCCTTGGCCTTGTGTATGCTAAGCACTGACTACCATGGAGTTACACTTCAATTCAAGAATTCTAAAGAAAACCAGGAGGAATCATTGAAAAAGCCCAAGTAACACTGTAGAAAGAGCAATATAATACAGACAAAATTATACTGCATTCATGCAAAGGCCAAACTTGCAAACTACGACTAATTCCTCTTCTCTCTTGGCAAGATGTCGCTAAGAGAAGCAAATTGATTTCTAGAGCTACATAAATATTCTAGGAACTAATAGCCAGTGACCTGGAAAAAAAATCAGAACTTACATTTCCTCCAAATACTGACCAATCCTGGTCATTGCCAGATCTATCAAGAAAGGGCCAAGTCCACCCATCTGCCCAAATCTGCTGCACTGCTGTTGCTACTTTGTCGGTGTGGACTTACAAGGAAATGGCTGTACTTGGCACAAATCCACTCTGGGAAAGTCTTCAAGCATGTTTACCTGAGTTCTGGAAGACAGAAGGCCTATAAGGTACTAGTAACAGGCCACACTCCCACTCACTGCTTTTGTCTCCTGAAAGAAATGGGAGCCAGGTTCTTTTCACCTCTCAGATACTGAGGAGGAATGGCCCTTTCTGGCAAGTCCCTCTGGAATACAAAACTGCTTTCATATAGGATATATGAACTTAGGGGCTGGAGAGATGGCTCAGGGATTGAACTTCTGCCTTGAAAGCAGACGGACCCGAGTTCCAATCCAGGATCCCACGTAAAAACATCAGGCAGAAATGGTGGGGGCCTGCACTTCTGGCTCTGGAAGGCGGAGCTTGGGAAATGGCAGAAAGAAGCAGAAAGTAAGTAAAAGCAATCCAGGATGATTCCTGAAGTCATCCTTGGGTCACTACAGACACACATAGTACTCTCTGATGTATGCAGGCAAGCACATGCGCACATATTTGCACCATTCAAAAATAATTTTTAAAAAGGTTAAAAAAATAAGGCAGGATTAGAGCAGCTATGCTGGGATGAGTCTCCAAAGGTCTTTGAAATTCCTGAAGGCCATTCCCCACTGCTGTGATCTCCCAGAAGGAACACCCCTGCTAAGGAACTGACTCCAAATCCTCCCAGATATAAGATGACCAACTTCCCTATGAAAGGATTCTCCATAACCAACAAACAACTTGATCTCTAGCTCCACATGGGCCCAGGAGCAATTAGGTTGGCTCCCCAATGGGAGTTAACCAATGAGAAAAAGCCAGTTTCCCAGGTTTGCCTAGATGTACAAATATGCCTGACTTTGGTAGCCCCCCCCGATTCAGTTGGCTAGTTCTAGTGGTTGAATAGAGTCTCTGAAGTTCGGATTGTGGTTTGTGATTTTCTTTTGCGTTTGCTGAGGATCATCTCTGATGCCTCGCCAACCTTTACCCACTGAACCATTCCTCCACCACGGCTCCTATGTTGTGTGTGGCCACACCCTCCCAACTTTTTTTTATTTTCATCCACCCACACACCATAACAGGCACCAACACCACTACCGGAGGTGCCACTTTCTCATTTTTACTCAACCCTACACTCCCCCCACCTGTACAAACCCGCAACCTCCCACCCCCCCCACCCCGCCCACCGCCCACCCCTATGACCCCCTGCGTTCATAGGTTGAAGAAACATATGCATCACAATAGCTATATTTTATCACAGAACAGAAAAACTGCTATATCTGTACCCCTTAGCGATAACCGCCCTATTCGGCGGTGCTGTTGTTCGGTTTAGTAATTTAGCTCTAGTCTCCTCAACAATTCATACCCAATCAGTGATAAGTACCCATTCCATCCCTACACTCACGCCACAAATCATCCTTGGATCCCCTTGTTCCTACTCCCCTTTTCCTTTCTTTCCCCCCTCCCTCCCTTTCTCCCAGTACTCCCTTGCCTCATTCCTGGAGCCTCCTTTAGTGTGCATGTAAAAAACAAAACAAGCTAGGTATAGGAGCATATGTCTGTTCTCCCATGGCTCAGGAAGTGGAGGCCAGAGAAAAGTTTAAGGTCATTTTCAGTTACATATTGAGTATGAGGTAGCCTGGCTTTCATGAGACCTTGTCTCAAAAACAAAACGACAAAACAAAACAAAACAAAACCTACAAGACCATGGTTGCTCAGGGATGGGGCCTGGGATTAGCTAGGGTATAAATTAAGGAATCTTCTGGGAGCATCCCCTGGATGACACACAAGGATCTTCTCTGTATCCTTACAATTTTAGTATACGTGCTGCCGAAGTAAGCACAATATACAGATTTTTATTTGAGACAGGCTGTTATATAGCTCAGGCTGGACTCAACCTTACTATGGAGCCTAAAATGACCTTGAACTGGATATAACTGCCTAACCCCCTCCACTTCCCACAAGCTAGTATTACATGTTTCTTCCATTGTGGCTGTTTGTTTGTTTCAACAAGATTTTCTGGTTTAGCTTAGGCTGGCCTTGAACTTGTAGTCTTCCTGTCTCAGCCTGGGATTTACAAGTATGAGTCATTCCACCCAGTTTTAATGGATACTCGTATTTAGGGCTTAAATACACTGATGTTGTTGCGTGTATTGGTGACACCTGTAATTTCAGCACTCACTAGGCCATGGCAGAAGGACTACTACTACATGTTCCAATCCAGTCTGGTTTATACAGTGAGCTGCAGGCTAGCTAGGGCTACATACTGAAAAAGATTTGGTGGGAAGGGAGGCCATTGGCGGGATCAGGAGGGGATTAAGAGATGGACAGGGGATGAGTGTGACCAGAATATATTATATTCATACGTGAAATTGCCATAGAATAAATTAATATAGGGTTGGAGTGTTGCTCAGGGATTAAGCTTCTGCCTCACAAACAGAAGGACCTGAGTTCAGATTCCAGGTGCCATGTAAAAATGTGAGGCAGAAATGGCATAGGTCATCACCTCTGGCCCTGGAAGGAAGAACCTGAAAACCCCAGAATGAAGCAAAAAGTGCCACGTCCCTATCCAACTAATCTGGTAGAATATGTTCTCGTTTGGAAAGATGGGTTCAAAGTAACATGTTTTGGGATAAGGACATGGCTTTATTTAAGAGAAATAGGGAAAAATATGGGAATTGTCAGGCCTTGGTGTTTCTTCCCAGCTCAGGCCTAAAGCCTGTCCCCTGAGGAAGGTCACAGTAACGCCCATGAACAGGGGCTGGACACTCTCTCCTAGATAATTCGGGTTTTGCCTCAGGCAGGAAGAATTCTGGGAATTAGGAATGCCCTTTACCTAGGTTTTTTTTTTGGGGGGATAATCCAAGTTTTGCCTCTGGCAGGAAGAATTCTTCTGGGAATTAGGAGTGCCCTTTACCTGCTCTTAGAGTTTTTTGGAACTAGCTTCCTGCTCTCTGTTCTAGAGAAGCCTGCTTTTTAAATTTCGTCAAATACTAAATAGAAATTTCATGTCTAGTCATTTACAATAAGTAGACTTGTTAGCCAGAAGTGTGCACTGATTTTAAGGAATAGAAATAACTTTCTAGGTCTTAAAACATAGGTGGGTAAGATTCCCACCTAAGTACTACTCAGAAATTCCAGAAGTATAGACTATGCTATCAGTCCACCAGAACCTTAAAAGAAACTGATCCCCTCTACCCTGGCTGAAGGCCAAGGAGAGACCATCATGTCAGAAAGTCTAGATGCCAAGACTGCCCCTGGAGATGGTATTTGCAATCCAAACTGGGAGAGAATCCAGTCAGAAGCAAAGGGGGCCGTGTCTTTCCTACCCCAAACAGCACTCCTATGAGAAATCACACGAGATGGACCATCTGAGTGCACTCCCACCAATTCGCCTCAGCCCCGAAGAGACACCTGCCCCGAAAGAGACACCCTCGGCATATGGGCTGACTGGACCCCAGGTTTGGAGTATGCATGGCTCACAGATGGGTCATCTAACTGATGGCAATACACTTCTGGAATTCTCAGGAAGACCATAAGAACTTTACTATTAAGGAATAGAAGGATGCTATATAGAGAAGTTATTCTTTTAATAATTATATTGCTTAAGTGTTTTCTTTCAGTGCATACCTCAGTGCTCCATCGACAGAACCAGCTATAGCTTATGGGCCTTGAGTATCCAAGTCAAGGCCCCCTTAGAGATGTAGTTTAAGCTTGGATAGTAGAGACTACATGAGCTGCATACTCTCTCCAAGTTAGAACCTGCTGCCATGCCTGGTGCTTATGTCGACCTGCCTGACTGGAGTTCAACCTGGAGAGGACAACAGCAAAAGCTCATGCTAGGACTTATGGGGTGTTGGGGACTTCTATAGTTAATTGTAAAATATGTTCCTTGCTAAATCAAAAGGAGATCATTCTGCCTCTGTGTATTTTAAAAAAGGCAGTTAAAATGTGGCTCAGCCCATAGCTATCTGGTGAAGCTATAGTTAGATAAGTTTGGAATACTGAGAGAATGTTTCTGGTAGTGTCTTTGCCCTGAAGCAATGGGTTAGGTTCTTGAAAAAAGGGTCCACCCTGAAGGTGATTTGCTGATTATCTATTGTATATGCAACATTCTTTACCTCAAAATTTTCTGTATAAAAGTTGTCAGGAAAGTTTCAATAAATGGGTTCAGGATACACTCTGGATGAGAGGGAGCCGCATGTGTTTTGTTCTCCACCTGGTCCTGGGGAGCCCTGGTCTCGAGGCCACTCCCTCTTCTGCAAGGTTCACTGAGCTTTAGGATGGAGAGAGATTTGGCTGGTCTGGTTCCAGGTCAATAATGTAGGGTCTTGGGTGTTCTGAATTGTGGTTTGTTTTTGTTTTCAGTTTTGCTTTTCCTGCACTACCCTTGGCTCCATTCTGATTGGTATGGAAGGTCACCTCCTAACCAGAGATAAAAGGCTGTTTAAATGAAGATCTTACTATAAGAGGAGACTCAAAGGTAGATGGAATAGGAGTAGGACACCACAGTGAGGGGGGGTCAGTGTCCCATTTGCAGGATGGTTACCATCTATCTGCCAGTTCCTGTACCCTTCCTGATTGGTGAGATCAAAGCTCTTCAGTCACAGGTGACCAGGAAGGAAAGTGAGTGAGCTTCACCAGATGTCTCGCTACTTATATGCAATACTTGATGGTGACTTATTTTCTCTACTGAAGCATGATCCCCTCTCTCCTTTTTTCTGGGGGGCCCTTCTTCCCCTTCCCTCCTATATATAATCTTTGTGATTACAGTAGGTATTACAAAGATTTATCTTTGAATATGTCACTAAGTGGGTTTGGTACTAGAATCCACCTGTTAGGGAGTACATACGGTGTCTAATTTTCTGTGTCTGGGATACTTCACTCCAATATAATTTTTCTAATTCCATCCATCAAAGGGCTCATTCTTTGTGCCATAAAAAAACATATTTTCATTTGTGTGTGTATGATTGTGCAAATGTGTGAGTGTGAGTGTGTGAGTTGTAGTGTCCAGGGAGAGGCCTAGAGTATAGGTCCTCACCTTGTTTGAGACAGGGGCTATTGTTTGTCGATGTATGTACTAGGCCATCTGGCCTTCAGGTTTCTGGGAATTCTCCTGTCTCTGCCTTCCGTCTCACTACAGAAACACTGGGATTATGAATGTGCAATACTACATACAGCTTTATATAGGTTCTGGGGGTCTGAAGACAGGTTCATGGCTTCTTATTTGTGCAGCAGGTGATGTATCTACTGAACTATCTTCCCCACCCATGCCATGGTTTGTGTCAGAGCCAGATTTGGTGACTCATGCCTGTAATCCCAGCACTTGGGAGATGGAGGCAGGAGGATTGTGTGAGTTCAAGGCCAGCCTTTGTTACACAGTGAGGACTTTGCCAGCCAGAGTTACACAGCATAACCCTGTGTCAAAGATAACACTCCTTTCTGGTTCTTTCCTTCTCAGTGCTAGGTATCAGACCCAGGGCTTTGTGCATGCTAGGCAATCCCTCTCTGCCAACTGAGCTACATCTCCAGCTCATAGGAGCCAATCTGAAGTGGCTGTATGCTGTGTGATTCCAACTGTATTACATTCTGTAAAAGGTAAAATTTGGGAGAGAGTAAAAAGACCAGGAGTGGCTGCTCTGATTTAGGGGGGAGAGAAATAGAGAGATGGGTGCAGGGGGAGGGTGGGAGGGAGAGAATAGGTAAGGCACAGAAGACTTTTAAGGCAATGAAACTCTTATGTAGCATAACAGCGGTCAGTAATGGTAGCTACATGTCATATGTGTTTCCGCTCCCTTAGACTTAGGGCAAAGAATGAACGTTCACTTTGAAACAGCAGCAGTGTCTAGCAGGCAGGAGGCTCAGCCCTGTGGATGGTATGACTGCATCTTCAAACACTCATGCCTTGGGCACAGTCACAGCCTGGGCGTAGGGACTAGGCGTACACTTGTAAGTTATAAGATGAGGCAGAGCTATATCAGTCTGTAAAGATACAGCAAAACAATTCTGACATTAGACATTGTGTCTTCTCTATTGGCAAAAGAAGAATAAACCTAAGATGGCATCTCCCTATTTCTCTTGTCCTACATACTAAAAAAGGCCTCCGTTGAAGCAAAGGACCAGATGACTACAGTGTAAACTGTGGGACAGGGTCCTGTTCTGAAGCTTTATGTCCTGTACAGTATATATTCACATGAAGCTATGATTTGAATCACAGAAAACTATATTTTCTAAGTTTATATATTCTATGTATTTATTAAATAAATGTTACAGGGTGGTTCAAGGGCCAAATGTTGCGGAAACGACCACCCCAATGTTGCAGAGTTCTTGTGTTCCAGAGTTGAAGATTGAAACCAGAACATGTGCAGAGGATTAAGGTAGAGTTTATTAGAGGAGAGAAAGGCTGGAACTCATGGACTTCAGACGTGGGGTGCCATGAGGGGCTAGGGCCCCCCGGAGAATTCATGGAATCCATGAGAGGCAGGCAGCAGAGAACTGACTCATGGTACTAGAGTGCCATGAGGGGCAAAGGCCAGAAGATG
>JALPQD010000673.1:855253-866943 GCA_023101885.1 Typhlomys cinereus
CCCCCCCGATTCAGTTGGCTAGTTCTAGTGGTTGAATAGAGTCTCTGAAGTTCGGATTGTGGTTTGTGATTTTCTTTTGCGTTTGCTGAGGATCATCTCTGATGCCTCGCCAACCTTTACCCACTGAACCATTCCTCCACCACGGCTCCTATGTTGTGTGTGGCCACACCCTCCCAACTTTTTTTTATTTTCATCCACCCACACACCATAACAGGCACCAACACCACTACCGGAGGTGCCACTTTCTCATTTTTACTCAACCCTACACTCCCCCCACCTGTACAAACCCGCAACCTCCCACCCCCCCCACCCCGCCCACCGCCCACCCCTATGACCCCCTGCGTTCATAGGTTGAAGAAACATATGCATCACAATAGCTATATTTTATCACAGAACAGAAAAACTGCTATATCTGTACCCCTTAGCGATAACCGCCCTATTCGGCGGTGCTGTTGTTCGGTTTAGTAATTTAGCTCTAGTCTCCTCAACAATTCATACCCAATCAGTGATAAGTACCCATTCCATCCCTACACTCACGCCACAAATCATCCTTGGATCCCCTTGTTCCTCACTCCCCTTTTCTTTTCTTTCCCCCCTCCCTCCCTTTCTCCACGTACTCCCTTGCCTCATTCCTGGAGCCTCCTTTGTGTGCATGTAAAAAACACAAACAAGCTAGGATAGGAGCATATGTCTGTTCTCCCATGGCTCGGAAGGGAGGCCAGAGAAAAGTTTAAGGTCATTTTCAGTTACATATGAGTATGAGGTAGCCTGGCTTTCATGAGACCTTGTCTCAAAAACAAAACGACAAAACAAAACAAAACAAAACCTACAAGACCATGGTTGCTCAGGGATGGGGCCTGGGATTAGCTAGGGTATAAATTAAGGAATCTTCTGGAGATCCCCCTGGATGACACACGGATCTTCTCTGTATCCTTACAATTTTAGTATACGTGCTGCCGAAGTAGTAAGCACAATATACAGATTTTTTTTGAGACAGGCTGTTATATAGCTCAGGCGGACTCAACCTTACTATGGAGCCTAAATGACTTGAACTGGATATAACTGCCTAACCCCCTCCACTTCCCACAGCTAGTATACATGTTTCTTCCATGTGGCTTGTTTGTTTGTTTCAACAGATTTTCTGGTTTAGCTTAGGCTGGCCTTGAACTTGTAGTCTCCTGTCTCTCAGCCTGGGATTTACAGTATAGCATTCCACCCAGTTTTTAATGGATACTCGTATTAGGGCTTAAATACACTGATGTTGTTGCGTGTATTGGTGACACCTGTAATTTCACACTCACTAGGCCATGGCAGAAGGACAATACTACTACATGTTCCAATCCAGTCTGGTTTATACAGTGAGCTGCAGGCTAGCTAGGGCTACATACTGAAAAAGATTTGTGGGGAAGGAGGCCATTGGCGGGATCAGGAGGGGATTAAGAGATGGACAGGGATGAGTGTGACCAGAATATTTATATCATACGTGAAATTGCCATAGAATAAATTAATATAGGGTTGGAGTGTTGCTCAGGGATTAAGCTTCTGCCTCACAAACAGAAGGACCTGAGTTCAGATTCCAGGTGCCATGTAAAAATGTGAGGCAGAAATGGCATAGGTCATCACCTCTGGCCCTGGAAGGAAGAACCTGGAAAACCCCAGAATGAAGCAAAAAGTGCCACGTCCCTATCCAACTAATCTGGTAGAATATGTCTCAGTTTGGAAAAGATGGGTTCAAAGTAACATGTTTTGGGATAAGGACATGGCTTTATTTAAGAGAAATAGGGAAAAATATGGGAATTGTCAGGCCTTGGTGTTTCTTCCCAGCTCAGGCCTAAAGCCTGTCCCTGAGGAAGGTCACAGTAACGCCAGATGAACAGGGGCTGGGCACTCTCTCCTAATAATTCGGTTTTGCCTCAGGCAGGAAGAATTCTGGGAATTAGGAATGCCCTTTACCTAGGTTTTTTTTTTTGGGGGATAATCCAAGTTTTGCCTCTGGCAGGAAGATTCTTCTGGGAATTAGGAGTGCCCTTTACCTGCTCTTAGAGTTTTTTGGAACTAGCTTCCTGCTCTCTGTTCTAGAGAAGCCTGCTTTTTAAATTTCAGTCAAATACTAAATAGAAATTTCATGTCTAGTCATTTACAATAAGTAGACTTGTTAGCCAGAATGTGTGCACTGATTTTAAGGAATAGGAAATAACTTCTAGAGTCTTAAAACATAGGTGGGTAGATTCCCACCTAAGTACTACTCAGAAATTCCAGAAGTATAAGACTATGCTATCAGTCCACCAGAACCTTAAAAGAAACTGATACCCCTCTACCCTGGCTGAAGGCCAAGGAGAGACCATCATGTCAGAAAGTCTAGATGCCAAGACTGCCCCTGGAGATGGTATTGCAATCCAAACTGGGAGAGAATCCATGTCAGAAGCAAAGGGGGCCGTGTCTTTCTACCCCAAACAGCACTCCTATGAGAAATCACAGAGATGGACCATCTGAGTGCACTCCCACCAATCGCCTCAGCCCCGCAAGAGACCCCTGCCCCGAAAGAGACACCCTCGGCATATGGGCCTGACTGGACCCCAGGTTTGGAGTATGCATGGCTCACAGATGGGTCATCTAACTGATGGCAATACACTTCTGGAATTCTCAAAGGAAGACATAAGGAAACTTACTATTAAGGAATAGAAGGATGCTATATAGAAGTTATTCTTTTAATAATTATATTGCTTAAGTGTTTTCTTTCAGTGCATACCTCAGTGCTCCATCGACAGAACCAGCTATAGCTTATGGGCCTTGAGTATCCAAGTCAAGGCCCCCTTAGAGATGTAGTTTAAGCTTGGATAGTAGAGACTACATGAGCTGCATACTCTTCCAAGTTAGAACCTGCTGCCATGCCTGGTGCTTATGTCGACCTGCCTGACTGGAGTTCAACCTGGAGAGGACAACAGCAAAGCTCATGCGTGGACTTATGGGGTGTTGGGGACTTCTATAGTTAATTGTAAAATATGTTCCTTGCTAAATCAAAAGGAGATCATTCTGCCTCTGTGTATTTTAAAAAAGGCAGTTAAAATGTGGGCTCAGCCCCATAGCTATCTGGTGAAGCCTATAGATTAGATAAGTTTGGAATACTGAGAGAATGTTTCTGTAGTGTCTTGCCCTGAAGCAATGGGTTAGGTTCTTGAAAAAAGGGTCCACCCTGAAGGTGATTTTGCTGATTATCTATTGTATATGCAACATTCTTTACCTCCAAATTTTCTGTATAAAAGTTTCATGAAAGTTTCAATAAATGGGTTCAGGACACTCTGGAGAGAGGGAGCCGCATGTGTTTTGTTCTCCACCTGGTCCTGGGGAGCCCTGGTCTCGAGCCCTCCCTCTTCTGCAAGGTTCACTGAGCTTTAGGATGGAGAGAGAGTGGCTGGTCTGGTTCCAGGTCAATAATGTAGGGTCTTGGTGTTCTGAATTGTGGTTTGTTTTTGTTTTCAGTTTTGCTTTTCCTGCACTACCCTTGGCTTCCATTCTGATTGGTATGGAAGGTCACCTCCTAACCAGAGATAAAAGGCTGTTTAAATGAAGATCTTACTATAAGAGGAGACTCAAAGGTAGATGGAAAGGAGTAGGGACCAACAGTAGGGGGGGTCCAGTGTTCCCATTTGCAGGTAGGTTACCATCTATCTGCCCCGTTCCGTACCCTTCCTGATTGGTGAATCAAAGCTCTTCAGTCACAGGTGACCAGGAAGGAAAGTGAGTGAGCTTCACCAAGTTCTCGCTACTTATATGCAATACTTGATGGTGGACTTATTTTCTCTACTGAAGCATGATCCCCTCTCTCCTTTTTTCTGGGGGCCCTTCTTCCCCTTCCCTCCTATATATAATCTTTGTGATTACAGTAGGTATTACAAAGATTTATCTTTGAATATGTCACTAAGTGGGTTTGGTACTAGAATCCACCTGTTAGGGAGTACATACGGTGTCTAATTTTCTGTGTCTGGGATACTTCACTCAATATAATTTTTTCTAATTCCATCCATCAAAGGGCTCATTCTTTGTGCCATAAAAAAACATATTTTCATTTGTGTGTGTATGATTGTGCAAATGTGTGAGTGTGAGTGTGTGAGTTGTAGTGTCCAGGGAGAGGCCTTGAGTATAGGTCCTCACCTTGTTTGAGACAGGGGCTATTGTTTGTCGATGTATGTACTAGGCCATCTGGCCTTCAGGTTTCTGGGAATTCTCCTGTCTCTGCTCCGTTCACTACAGAAACACTGGGATTATGAATGTGCAATACTACATACAGCTTTTAAGGTTCTGGGGGTCTGAAGAACAGGTTCATGGCTTCTTATTTGTGCAGCAGTGAGTGTATCTACTGAACATCTTCCCCACCCATGCCATGGTTTGTTGTCAGAGCCAGATTTGGTGACTCATGCCTGTAATCCCAGCACTTGGGAGATGGAGGCAGGAGGATTGTGGTGGTTCAAGGCCAGCCTTTGTTACACAGTGAGGACTTTGCCAGCCAGAGTTACACAGCATAACCCTGTGTCAAAGATAACACTCCTTTCTGGTTCTTTCCTTCTCAGTGCTAGGTATCAGACCCAGGGCTTTGTGCATGCTAGGCAATCCCTCTCTGCCAACTGAGCTACATCTCCAGCTCATAGGAGCCAATCTGAAGTGGCTGTATGCTGTGTGATTCCAACTGTATTACATTCTGTAAAAGGTAAAATTTGGGAGAGAGTAAAAAGACCAGGAGTGGCTGCTCTGATTTAGGGGGGAGAGAAATAGAGAGATGGGTGCAGGGGAGGGTGGGAGGGAGAGATAGTAAGGCACAAAGACTTTTAAGGCAATGAAACTCTTATGTAGCATAACAGCGGTCAGTAATGGTAGCTACATGTCATATGTGTTTCCGCTCCCTTAGACTTAGGGCAAAGAATGAACGTTCACTTTGAAACAGCAGCAGTGTCTAGCAGGCAGGAGGCTCAGCCCTGTGGATGGTATGACTGCATCTTCAAACACTCATGCCTTGGGCACAGTCACAGCCTGGGCGTAGGGACTAGGCGTACACTTGTAAAGTTATAAGATGAGGCAGAGCTATATCAGTCTGTAAAGATACAGCAAAACAATTCTAGACATTAGACATTTGTGTCTTCTCTATTTGGCAAAAGAAGAATAAACCTAAGATGGCATCTCCCTATTTCTCTTGTCCTACATACTAAAAAAGGCCTCCGTTGAAGCAAAAGGGACCAGATGACTACAGTGTAAACTGTGGGACAGGGTCCTGTTCTGAAGCTTTATGTCCTGTACAGTATATATTCACATGAAGCTATGATTTGAATTCACAGAAAAACTATATTTTCTAAGTTTATATATTCTATGTATTTATTAAATAAATGTTACAGGGTGGTTCAAGGGCCAAATGTTGCGGAAACGACCACCCCAATGTTGCAGAGTTCTTGTGTTCCAGAGTTGAAGATTGAAACCAGAACATGTGCAGAGGATTAAGGTAGAGTTTATTAGAGGAGAGAAAGGCTGGAACTCATGGACTTCAGACGTGGGGTGCCATGAGGGGCTAGGGCCCCCCGGAGAATTCATGGAATCCATGAGAGGCAGGCAGCTAGAAACTGACTCATGGTACTAGAGTGCCATGAGGGGCAAAGGCCAGAAGATGACTGGTGTTTGGGATTGGTTTGAAGCGATTGCATTTTGAACGTTGCTTTCTAACCTCCGGGAGTTTCTTGGTGGAAGTTTTGAGGTTTCTTGAAATGGCATATTGTCATCTGAAAATAGGATATCTTGAGTTCTTCCTTTCCTATTTTTATCCCTTTTATCTCCCTCTCTTAGCTTGTGGCTTTAGCTAAGATGTGAAGTGCAATTTTGAATAGAAGTGGTGAAAGTGGACAGCCTTGGCTAGTTCCTGATCAAAGTGAGAATGCTTCCAGTTTTTCACCATCTAGGATGTTTTTGTTTTGCATATGTTGATATAAGTTCCTTCCATCTATTGTTTGTAGAGGTTTTTTTCCATAAACGGATATAGGGTCTGCTCTGAAGCTTTTTCCACAGGTATAGAGAGAATCGTGTGGTTTTCACCTTTGGATTTGTTTATCTGATGAATTAATTTATTGAT
The DNA here is from genome assembly GCA_023101885.1 of Typhlomys cinereus. Lineage (NCBI taxonomy): Eukaryota > Metazoa > Chordata > Mammalia > Rodentia > Platacanthomyidae > Typhlomys > Typhlomys cinereus. Next base: position 861,363 of record JALPQD010000673.1, read on the forward strand.
TTATGTTTGTTGAACCAAACTTGTGTGCTTGGAACCATCCTTGAGTTCCTGTAATAAATCCTATTTGAGCATAGTGAATGATTTTTTTTATTCCATTGTGCGTGTGCGCGTGTGTGTATGTATGTGTGTGTGTGTGTGTGTGTGTGTGTGTGTTTGTAGAACCATGGAAAATTTGGGAACCACCATGGACCGCCTCCACCTCCTCCTTGTTTACTCTGCCCAGGGATTCACAGGCTCCGCCCTACCAGGACCAGAAACGCAGGCCACCCCTGCTTCCACCTAGCGTCTATACGTGGGGTCTAGGATCCGAACTCAGGAACTTCTGCCCCGTGAATGATGTTTTTGACATGTTTCTGAATCTGGTTTACTAAAATTTTATTAAAGATCTTTGTTTGCTTCAGTATTGATTAATGAGATTGGCCTATACTTTTATTTTTTTGTTGCATTTTATTTGGCTTTGGAATCAGTGTAATATTAGCTTTGTAAGAAGAGTTCAGAACTATACATTTCTTTCCTGTTTCATGGAATGTTTCAGCAGTAGTGGTCTTAGTTGTTCTTTAAATATCTCATATAATTCTGCACTAAATCCATTCAGTCCTGTATGGTGGACAGGTTTGTGATTCATCATTTGATGTATGCCTGTTTAAATAATTCAACCATCCTATTCAATTTTGGTAAGTTGTGCATACTTAGAAATACATCCATTTCTTTCTGATTAATAAATTCAGTGGAGTATAGGTTTCATAAAAAGACCTTATGATTCTCTCGTTTCCTTGATATCCTTTGTAACAACTCCATTTTCATCTCTAATTTTCTTAAATTGTGGTGTCTCTTTTGTTTTTGGTTAATTTGGCTATGGATTTGTCAATCTTGTTGATTTTTTTCAAAGAATCAGTTCTTTGTTGGTTCATTCCTTGTATTGTTTTCTGTATCTCAATTTCAGGTATTTCTACCCTGATTTTATGAATCTGTTGGTTTAATGCTTTTGGCATTGGATTATTCTTGTTTTTGTAAAGCTTTAAGTTTCATTGTCCAGTTATTTACTTGTAATATTCCCAGGTATTGAGTGCTATAAACTTTCCTTTCTTTGCTTAGTAGTTGTACTGATGTTATCTTTCCCTTCTGTCCTCTTGGATGTGGTTGTCCTTTTTTTTCTCGTTGATATCTTTTCTGGCATCTTCTATAGGCCTGGTTTGGTGATGATGTTGGCCTTCAGCTTGTCATTATGGTGGAAAATTTTTCTTTCTCTTTCAATTATGACTGGTAGTTTTGATTTTCATATAAAAATGGGTTGACATTTGTGCTCATTCATGACTTGTAGTATATCTTTCCAGGCTCTTTTTTGGCTATTATTGTTTCCATTGAGCGATCATCTGTATTCTAATAGGTTTACCTTTACATGTGACTTGGTTTTTCTCTGAAAGCTCTTGGGATGTTCTCTTTGTCTTATATCTGTAGTGTTTTGATTATTAATTGCCAAGGCAAGTTTCTATTTTGGTCATATCTGATTGGTGTGTGATGTGTGCCCTATTCTTGGGTAGAGATCGCTTTCCTTAGAAGTGGAAAACTATTATTGATGATAGTTTGAAAAATATCTTCCCGAATGTCTTTTTGGATTTCTTGTTCTGGGATTCCTGAAAGCACAGGATCATCTTCTTCAAGGTATCCAGTAGGTCTTGAATATTTCTTTCAAGCATTATTTTTTTAGCTTTTTCCATCTCTTTAATTGAGTAAATGTATACTGTCTTCTCTTTCCGATACTTTGTTTTCTGCTTCATTAGATCTTTTGTTGAGACTTTCTGTTTGCCGCAGACCAGAGTCGCGGCCTCGAGACCAGGGCTCCCCAGGACCGGGTGGAGAACAGAACACACGCGGCTCCCTCTCGTCCGAGTGAATCCTGAACCCGTTTATTGAAACTTTCATGACAACTTTTATACAGAAAATTTTGGGGTAAAGAATGTTGCACCTACAACAGACATATAATTTTTAGTCAGCAAAAATCACCTTCAGGGTGGACATTTTTTCAAGAACCTAACCCATTGCTTCAGGGCAGAGGCACTTAACAGAAACATTCTCTCAGTATTTCCAAACTTATCTAATCTATAGTGCTTCACCGGATAGCTATGGGGCTGAGCCCACATTTTAACTGCTTTTTTAAAATACAGAGGCAGAATGATCTCCTTTTGATTTTAGCAAGGAACATATTTTACAATTAACTATAGGAGTCCCCAACACCCCATAAGTCCCAGCATGAGCTTTGGCTGTTGTCCTCTCCAGGTTGATACTCTCAGTCAGGCAGGTCGACATAGGCACCAGGCATGGCAGCAGGTTCTAACTTGGGAAGATGTATGTAGCTCATGTAGTCTCTACTATCCAAGCTTAAACTACATCTCTAAGGGGCCTTGACTTGGATACTCAAGGCCCATAAGCTATAGCTGGTTCTGTCGATGGAGCACTGAGGTATGCACTGAAGAAAAACTTAAGCAATATAATTATTAAAAGAATAACTTCTATGATAGCATCCTTCTATTCCTTTAATAGTAAGGTTGCTTATGTCTTCCTTTGAGGAATTCCAGAAGCGTATTGCCATCAGTTAGATGACCCATCTGTGAACCATGCATACTCCAAACCTGGGGTCCAGTCAGGCCCCATATGCCAAGGGTGTCTCTTTCGAGGGTGTCTCTTTCGGGGCGGAGGCGATCATTGGTGGGAGTGCACTCAGATGGTCCATCTCTGTGATTTCTCATAAGAGTGCTGTTTGGGGTAGGAAAGACACGGCCCCCTTTGCTTCTGACATGGATTCTCCCAGTTTGGATTGCAAATACCATCTCCAGGGGCAGTCTTGGCATCTAGACTTTCTGGCATGATGGTCTCTTCCTTGGCCTTCAGCCAGGGTAAGAGGGTATCACAGTTTCTTTTAAGGTTCTGGTGGACTGAGAGCATAGTCTTGTACTTCTGGAATTTCTGAGTTAGTACGTAGGTGGGAATTTTACCCACCTATGTTTTAAGACTCTAGAAGTTATTCTCTAATTTCCTTAAAATCAGTGCATACATTCTGATTAACAAGTCTACTTATTGTAAATGACTAGACATGAAATTTCTATTTAGTATTTGACTGAAACTTAAAAGCAGACTTCTTCTCTAGAACAGAGAGCAGGAAGCTAGTTCCAAAAAACCCTAAGAAAGGGCACTCCTAAATTCCAGAAGGATTCTTCCTGCCAGAGGCAAAACTTGAATTATCCCAAACAAAACCTAGGTAAGAATGCTTAGCACCTGTCCATGGGCTTTATTGTGGCATACCGAGAAATTCCTAGCACTTGCCCATGGGGTTACTGTGACCTTCCCAGGGAACAGGCTTTAGGCCTGAACTGGGAAGAAACACCAAGACCTGACAATTCCCATATTTTTCCTTATTTCTCTAAAATAAAGCCATGTCCTTATCCCAAAACATGTTACTTTGAATCCACCTTTTCCAAACTGAGACATATTCTACCAGATTAGTTGGATAGGAGCGCGGCACTGTTGAATTTTGGACTGTAATTTTCAGATGTTGGTTTCAAGTTTAATCTCTGAATGAGTTGTTTTCAATTGCTCTATGCTTTGTTTTGTTTTCTTCAACTGTGTTTTTCGTCTGATTCAGGTTCCCATTGTTTTCCTGTTCATATTTGCCTATGTAGTTATTTAATTCTTCTTGGTTTTCCTTTTTCATTGTTTTGACCATATTAATAATCAATCTTTGCAAATCGTTATCTTGGTTGTAACTTCATGGATAATATCCAAGAAGTTATTGTGGTTGAAATTGTTATTTGGTTGATGTTCTTTTTTGGCGATTTTTTTTTTTAATCATACGGATATACAATGTGACTTGGGCATTTTATGTTTGTTCTCTAGTGTCTTTGTTAGTTGTGTGCTTTTGACAAATTCACCTCAGTTGCTTGGGTGTTAAGGGGATCAGTCTATAGTTGCTTAGTGCTATTTAGGATAAGGTTATTTTAGTGCAAAAGGAGGTGTTAAGCCTGCTCTGGTGAAGGCATGAAGAAGTCTTATTCTACTTTTAACTGAGAAGTTTAAATTGGGTGCCAAGGTTTGTAGGAAGGTTATATAGTTGTAGAGCAACTTTAACATTCTTAATTGGGTGGCTTTATAGTCAGGTGTTAGTGATAAATGGATGTGTGAGCATAAATGGTTAAGACCCAAATGGGTAGGTGTATGGGCTCTGAGTATGTTTATAGGAATCTTAAACACTGGTTACTGTGTCTTAGGTTAAAGGGAAAATAAAATGGGTTGCAAATCTTTGGTTGATGGAAGATTCTCTTCTTTTGCATGGTAAGCTTTTTTGGGGTCCTCAGCTATATGGCATTGGCCCCCTGTTCCCTGACTTGTGGTTTCTGGCACATGCACCAATCCCCTGGTGGGGTTGATCCCACCATTATGTGAACTGCGCCAGCTGTTTACATGGTTGGATCATGTCTGGAGCATTGATGGCCAGTGTAGCTGGTTACCTTACTTTGGGACACATCCTGGGGCATTGGAACTGGGCTGGTGCTCTGCACTTAGTCTGTATTAAAATATTTGACTGAGTGTATTAGTCAGCTGTCCCTCATTCTGACCAAAAACATGAAGGAAATCCACTGAGGAAAAAAGTTTCATTTTGGCAGATAGTTTTTAAGATTGGGCAATGCTTAGTTTATGAGGTTTCTGTGATCCTTAGGTGGAGACACCCTCATTGGAGGACTACATGGTGTTCCTGAGTTGTTCCCTTCATTATCCATCAGGAACCAAAACTGAGGAGGGGGTGACATCTTAGATCCTCTTCAGGGCAGGTGCTCTATGACCACCCATTTTTCATTTGCTCTGTCTCGTTGTCTTTTTGTGGACTCTTGAGGAAGACTTCCGCATTTCGCCACTTTGCTTTGGTTCACTTATCCTTAGTGTGCTTGGCTAGTATCAATATTCAAGTTTGTTATATTTTGATTTCGTAGCTTTGGCAATCAGGGTATTTTTTCTCAATATAATTGCTTGGAATTAATTTGATTGCTCAAATAAATGAAATAAATAATCCCCTATCTTTCCTTAGCATTTTTTCATGAGTGAAAAAAAATGTATCTTTCCTCTTGCCCCTCTCCTCCAACTTCCCTTCTTACCCATATACTTTCTGATCCCACCATGTCCTCCCATCCTTCTGTCCCTTTGAAATGTGAATCTCAGGGCCTTTTGTGTCCCTGTGTTAAGGATTCTCTATTAGTAGTACGTGTGGCCCTTTAGGGGGTAAACTCCCATGGTAGGTTCTCCATCTTTTGCCTGCATCTTTCCTGGGAGTCTTTTTTGAAGGTAATTTTTCCTCTGAATATTCCTGGATCAGGGGAGGATTGTTGATATGTCAGCCCTTGTGTAGTCTGATGATAGGTATCTTATTTAGTCAGCTCCTGGATATATGCAGCCTGCGGAACTAGTGCCCACTCACGCACTCATTCACTCACTCAAACACACAGCTGCTGGCTGTGATGAAAACAGGTTCACCCATCCCCACTGCCCTTACTCCAGGGACTTGGCAGGGACCGGGAGATTGTCAGAAGCAGAT